>OV884019.1:50724960-51186520 GCA_930367235.1 Sarcophaga rosellei | reverse complement strand
ATTCGCACACTATTTCTGGGCAAAATGCCAGATTCAATTCGTCCAATTTTATCCGTGTGGAAAGACGACGACTTGGAAAAACTGTCCGAAACTGCCGACAAGATGCTAGATGCTAACTGCAATATGGCAAGTTCCACACCAGTAGCACCTTTACGTTCCGACGCAAATGTTCCTGTGGATGCAGTTGCTCCCCTGATGACTTTTATTGACGTCTGCCTAGCGATTAAAAACTTAACGGATGAAGTTAAGAAAATTCAGCTACAACAAAACGACAATAGAGGCAAATTTAATCGACAACGGTCCAGATCTCGTAGCCGTTCACGAAATTCTCATCAGAATTCATCTGAAACGCAATTGTGCTGGTATCACACGAAATTTGGTGACGCAGCTCAACATTGTAAACCAACCTGCCCTCGCTGGAAACCTAATTCGGAAAACTAGTGGGGCTGTCGTCAGTCAACACGGTTGGCGACAGCGGCAATAATAACTTGATAGAGGAGAATCGTCTACATATTTTCGACAGATCAACCAACGCTCGTTTTTTAATTGATTCGGGATCAGTGGTATCAGTAGTACCCCAATCTTTAATCAAAACAACATTAACGCCAACCACTGTTAAGCTTCTCGCTGCAAACCGTAGTGAAATCAACACTTATGGTCATTGTGTTTTAAAATTGGACTTGGGTCTCCGCCGCGAATTCAAATGGTTATTTATTATTGCCGATGTTCAATCGCCCATACTTGGGGCCGACTTTTTGGGTCATTACGACTTACTTATTGACCTCGGACGAAAATGTCTCATTGATAATACTACAAACCTAACAAGTAGTGGCGAAATTCGTGAAACCAAGGACTTTAGTATTTCAACATTGTCTACAACAATAAATAACAATTTTTCAAAATTACTTGCAGAATTTATTGATATTACAACAACAACTTTAATTCGTAAACCTAATGCTGAGGCAACAGTTATTCATCATATCGAAACTACAGGCAAACCAGTTGCTGACCGTCCACGAAGACTGTCTGGTGATAAACTAGCTGCAGCAAAAGCCGAAATCGAGTTTTTATTGGATCATGGCATATGTCGACCCTCCAAAAGTCCATGGGCCAGTCCAATACATATGGTCGCTAAGAAAACTGGTGGATGGCGAGCGTGTGGTGATTATCGGAAACTTAACGCTCAAACAGTTCCGGATCGGTACCCTATAGCCAACATTAATGATTTTTCTGAAAGATTACACGGTAAGTCAATTTTCTCAACTATTGACCTTGTCAGAGCCTACTATCAGATACAAATGGCTCCAGAGGACATTCAAAAGACTGCCGTCTGTACTCCATTTGGTCTGGTAGAGTTTTTATTTATGCCTTTCGGGCTACGAAATGCCACACAGACGTTCCAAAGATTTATGGATTCTGCGTTAAGGGGCCTTGACTTTGTATATTGCTACATTGACGACATTATTATTATGTCTGAATCTGCTGATGAACATCAACATCATTTACGACAAGTATTTGAGCGCCTTCGACATCATGGCTTAACCATCAACGTCAACAAATGCAATTGTGGCCAGTCAGAGGTACAGTTCCTTGGTTACGTAATTAATGGTAGTGGTTGCCGACCTCCAACCGATCGTGTCACTGCCATCATGAATTACCCCAAACCTGAAACCATTTGCGAACTTCGTAGATTCCTAGGTGTTATTAATTATTATCGACGATGTATTCCTCACGCAGCACAATTACAAGCACCACTCAATGATTTTCTAACCAATTCGAAAAAGAACGACAAGAGGAAAGTTCCATGGACTCCTGAGTCTGAAGATGCATTCTCTTCTTGTAAGCGTAGTCTTAGCGAAGCCACAATGCTAGCACACCCAGCACCAAATTCAGACCTAGCTCTAATCACGGATGCTTCTGACACAGCTATCGGAGCTACCCTTGAACAAGAATTTGATGATACTTGGAGACCTCTCGGTTTCTTTTCTCGAAAACTATCGTCAGCCGAGAGAAATTACAGCACATGTGATAGGGAATTGCTTGCGATTTACGAAGCCGTGAAATACTTCCGTCACATGCTGGAAGCACGACATTTCGTGATTAAAACTGATCATAAACCACTGGTTTACGCATTTTCTCAAAAACCGGAGAAAGCTTCGCCTCGACAATTAAGACGTCTTGATTACATTTCACAGTTTACGACTGAAATGGTTTATTTGTCCGGTCCTGAAAATACAGTGGCAGATGCACTGTCTCGTCTTAATGCAATTTCTATGCCATCAACGATTTCAATCGAAGTACTTCAATCAGCTCAAGAATTAGACGAAGAGTTAAAAACCTTACTGGAAGGTAATAATTCTCTGAAACTTCAAATCGTTCATTTTGATTCTACATCAGTATACTGCGACGTATCAACTGGATACGTACGACCTTATGTTCCTGAAAAACTTCGACAACAAATTTTTGATATAATACACAATCTGTCTCACCCAAGTGGCAAAGCCACTCTTCAACAAATTCGGAAAAGGTACGTGTGGCCTGCAATGAAAAGACAAATCATTAATTGGTCCCGAAATTGCTTGTCCTGCCAAAGAGCAAAAATTACAAGACACAACCGATTACTGCCAAATAAAATCAATGTTCCAGACAATCGTTTTGACCATGTCCATTTAGACATCGTAGTGATGCCACTTGTACAAGGTTACAGATATTGCCTTACAATGATCGACCGATTCTCTCGTTGGCCTGAAGCTGTACCGTTGAAGGACATGTCTGCTCAGACAGTCGCAGCAGCATTTTGGTCAACTTGGATATCTCGTTTTGGTTGTCCTAGAACTATTACTACTGATCAGGGTACACAATTTGAGTCTAGCTTGTTCAAATCACTTGTTAATTTTACTGGTGCAAAGCGTTCACGAACAACTGCCTACCATCCTCAATCCAACGGCATGGTTGAAAGGTGGCACAGATCATTTAAAGCTGCTCTAATGTGTCATCCTAACGTATCATGGGTTGATGTACTACCGACAGTTCTACTTGGACTTAGAACCGCATTCAAAGAAGATCTTCAAGCATCACCTTCCGATTTACTTTATGGTGGTTCATTGCGTCTTCCGAATGATTTCTTTGATGAAGCCGATAATCCTGCTGATTCCTCTGAATTTCTACAAAAACTTAGAAAATATTTTAATCTTCTACGTCCTACACCAACAGCTCATCACAACAAAGGCAAGATGTTTATCTTGAAAGAACTAAATGATTGCACTCACGTCTTTCTACGTACTGATGCTGTTCGAGAACCTCTACAGACACCCTATACAGGTCCTTATAAGGTGGTAAAACGACTGTCAGACCGGTTATACACAATTCGAATCAAGGAAAATGATGTAAACGTATCCGCGGATAGGCTGAAACCAGCTTTCATCATAAATGATACTCAACAAAACACCATTCCAGAAACTCCCAACATACCACCTGATAAACAAAGTACAAAATTTACTTCTCAAAGTACCTCATCTGCTCCTCAGCATCCATCCGCCACGAATGTTGCGCAAAGTAGTCCAACGCCTACGGAAATATCGTTCCAATCAGATCCTGACTTGGTCATTGGAGAGGGAGTGGATGTGGCAGCACCGAACCTGCCAGGTTTACCAAACCAACTGTCTGGCAACACGCCAGAGAGGAACAAAAGAACTGACAGACGAAAGCAGAATTTAATTCCTCGCGTCGTCTTTGCTGCTACACATGTAGCTTTCTAGTCTTGTGTTTTAAACGATCGTAAATTACTCTTTTACAATTATAGTAACAGTCTTTATTTTTACACTTTAATTAATTTTTTTACACGCTCACTTTATTTTCTTGTTACTCTTTATTTTTTTGTCTTACCATGCGGAAATCTAAATTACAAGTGAAGTCAGTTGCAATTCTCAAAACTTAAGTTAGTTGCAGTTTATATGCAATTACAATTAGTGTTACCATATCTTACATAACTACAATTAGTGTTGCCATAACTTATATTACTACAATCTCGGCCGACCTGACTTTTCAATCGACCTCGATTGATATTAGCCTATCAAATTTCCTCATCTAAAAATTCGTAATTTTCATATTCAGTATCACTAGCCTCATCTTCTATATATTCATAATCCTCATATACTTCAGTGTTGCCTTCAGAGTTCATTAAATTATTCTGATCATCAATTTTGAATTCCAACCAATTTTTCAAACGACTTGAATCTACAATGCCAACATATGGCGTTTGTGTTACTTGACAATTCTCAACATCAGTTATTTCATATCGGTCGTTACCCAATTGCTTCTGAATTATATATGGCCCTCTATATTTTGGTATAAGCTTCTTGTTTAAGCCGGCTGTTGTATCGACATTTTTCAATACTACCAAATCTCCCACTTTGAAGATTTTGGCTGGTTTATGATGTTTATTAAAATACTTCAGGTTGTACGATTGAGACTTCTGTATACTATCCGAAGCTTGTTTCCTAATCGATGTTTCCATTCGATACATTTACGATCGTTTAAAACACAAGACTAGAAAGCTACATGTGTAGCAGCAAAGACGACGCGAGGAATTAAATTCTGCTTTCGTCTGTCAGTTCTTTTGTTCCTCTCTGGCGTGTTGCCAGACAGTTGGTTTGGTAAACCTGGCAGGTTCGGTGCTGCCACATCCACTCCCTCTCCAATGACCAAGTCAGGATCTGATTGGAACGATATTTCCGTAGGCGTTGGACTACTTTGCGCAACATTCGTGGCGGATGGATGCTGAGGAGCAGATGAGGTACTTTGAGAAGTAAATTTTGTACTTTGTTTATCAGGTGGTATGTTGGGAGTTTCTGGAATGGTGTTTTGTTGAGTATCATTTATGATGAAAGCTGGTTTCAGCCTATCCGCGGATACGTTTACATCATTTTCCTTGATTCGAATTGTGTATAACCGGTCTGACAGTCGTTTTACCACCTTATAAGGACCTGTATAGGGTGTCTGTAGAGGTTCTCGAACAGCATCAGTACGTAGAAAGACGTGAGTGCAATCATTTAGTTCTTTCAAGATAAACATCTTGCCTTTGTTGTGATGAGCTGTTGGTGTAGGACGTAGAAGATTAAAATATTTTCTAAGTTTTTGTAGAAATTCAGAGGAATCAGCAGGATTATCGGCTTCATCAAAGAAATCATTCGGAAGACGCAATGAACCACCATAAAGTAAATCGGAAGGTGATGCTTGAAGATCTTCTTTGAATGCGGTTCTAAGTCCAAGTAGAACTGTCGGTAGTACATCAACCCATGATACGTTAGGATGACACATTAGAGCAGCTTTAAATGATCTGTGCCACCTTTCAACCATGCCGTTGGATTGAGGATGGTAGGCAGTTGTTCGTGAACGCTTTGCACCAGTAAAATTAACAAGTGATTTGAACAAGCTAGACTCAAATTGTGTACCCTGATCAGTAGTAATAGTTCTAGGACAACCAAAACGAGATATCCAAGTTGACCAAAATGCTGCTGCGACTGTCTGAGCAGACATGTCCTTCAACGGTACAGCTTCAGGCCAACGAGAGAATCGGTCGATCATTGTAAGGCAATATCTGTAACCTTGTACAAGTGGCATCACTACGATGTCTAAATGGACATGGTCAAAACGATTGTCTGGAACATTGATTTTATTTGGCAGTAATCGGTTGTGTCTTGTAATTTTTGCTCTTTGGCAGGACAAGCAATTTCGGGACCAATTAATGATTTGTCTTTTCATTGCAGGCCACACGTACCTTTTCCGAATTTGTTGAAGAGTGGCTTTGCCACTTGGGTGAGACAGATTGTGTATTATATCAAAAATTTGTTGTCGAAGTTTTTCAGGAACATAAGGTCGTACGTATCCAGTTGATACGTCGCAGTATACTGATGTAGAATCAAAATGAACGATTTGAAGTTTCAGAGAATTATTACCTTCCAGTAAGGTTTTTAACTCTTCGTCTAATTCTTGAGCTGATTGAAGTACTTCGATTGAAATCGTTGATGGCATAGAAATTGCATTAAGACGAGACAGTGCATCTGCCACTGTATTTTCAGGACCGGACAAATAAACCATTTCAGTCGTAAACTGTGAAATGTAATCAAGACGTCTTAATTGTCGAGGCGAAGCTTTCTCCGGTTTTTGAGAAAATGCGTAAACCAGTGGTTTATGATCAGTTTTAATCACGAAATGTCGTGCTTCCAGCATGTGACGGAAGTATTTCACGGCTTCGTAAATCGCAAGCAATTCCCTATCACATGTGCTGTAATTTCTCTCGGCTGACGATAGTTTTCGAGAAAAGAAACCGAGAGGTCTCCAAGTATCATCAAATTCTTGTTCAAGGGTAGCTCCGATAGCTGTGTCAGAAGCATCCGTGATTAGAGCTAGGTCTGAATTTGGTGCTGGGTGTGCTAGCATTGTGGCTTCGCTAAGACTACGCTTACAAGAAGAGAATGCATCTTCAGACTCAGGAGTCCATGGAACTTTCCTCTTGTCGTTCTTTTTCGAATTGGTTAGAAAATCATTGAGTGGTGCTTGTAATTGTGCTGCGTGAGGAATACATCGTCGATAATAATTAATAACACCTAGGAATCTACGAAGTTCGCAAATGGTTTCAGGTTTGGGGTAATTCATGATGGCAGTGACACGATCGGTTGGAGGTCGGCAACCACTACCATTAATTACGTAACCAAGGAACTGTACCTCTGACTGGCCACAATTGCATTTGTTGACGTTGATGGTTAAGCCATGATGTCGAAGGCGCTCAAATACTTGTCGTAAATGATGTTGATGTTCATCAGCAGATTCAGACATAATAATAATGTCGTCAATGTAGCAATATACAAAGTCAAGGCCCCTTAACGCAGAATCCATAAATCTTTGGAACGTCTGTGTGGCATTTCGTAGCCCGAAAGGCATAAATAAAAACTCTACCAGACCAAATGGAGTACAGACGGCAGTCTTTTGAATGTCCTCTGGAGCCATTTGTATCTGATAGTAGGCTCTGACAAGGTCAATAGTTGAGAAAATTGACTTACCGTGTAATCTTTCAGAAAAATCATTAATGTTGGCTATAGGGTACCGATCCGGAACTGTTTGAGCGTTAAGTTTCCGATAATCACCACACGCTCGCCATCCACCAGTTTTCTTAGCGACCATATGTATTGGACTGGCCCATGGACTTTTGGAGGGTCGACATATGCCATGATCCAATAAAAACTCGATTTCGGCTTTTGCTGCAGCTAGTTTATCACCAGACAGTCTTCGTGGACGGTCAGCAACTGGTTTGCCTGTAGTTTCGATATGATGAATAACTGTTGCCTCAGCATTAGGTTTACGAATTAAAGTTGTTGTTGTAATATCAATAAATTCTGCAAGTAATTTTGAAAAATTGTTATTTATTGTTGTAGACAATGTTGAAATACTAAAGTCCTTGGTTTCACGAATTTCGCCACTACTTGTTAGGTTTGTAGTATTATCAATGAGACATTTTCGTCCGAGGTCAATAAGTAAGTCGTAATGACCCAAAAAGTCGGCCCCAAGTATGGGCGATTGAACATCGGCAATAATAAATAACCATTTGAATTCGCGGCGGAGACCCAAGTCCAATTTTAAAACACAATGACCATAAGTGTTGATTTCACTACGGTTTGCAGCGAGAAGCTTAACAGTGGTTGGCGTTAATGTTGTTTTGATTAAAGATTGGGGTACTACTGATACCACTGATCCCGAATCAATTAAAAAACGAGCGTTGGTTGATCTGTCGAAAATATGTAGACGATTCTCCTCTATCAAGTTATTATTGCCGCTGTCGCCAACCGTGTTGACTGACGACAGCCCCACTAGTTTTCCGAATTAGGTTTCCAGCGAGGGCAGGTTGGTTTACAATGTTGAGCTGCGTCACCAAATTTCGTGTGATACCAGCACAATTGCGTTTCAGATGAATTCTGATGAGAATTTCGTGAACGGCTACGAGATCTGGACCGTTGTCGATTAAATTTGCCTCTATTGTCGTTTTGTTGTAGCTGAATTTTCTTAACTTCATCCGTTAAGTTTTTAATCGCTAGGCAGACGTCAATAAAAGTCATCAGGGGAGCAACTGCATCCACAGGAACATTTGCGTCGGAACGTAAAGGTGCTACTGGTGTGGAACTTGCCATATTGCAGTTAGCATCTAGCATCTTGTCGGCAGTTTCGGACAGTTTTTCCAAGTCGTCGTCTTTCCACACGGATAAAATTGGACGAATTGAATCTGGCATTTTGCCCAGAAATAGTGTGCGAATAATTGCTTCATTTTGTTTACCTGGAGCTAGACGTTTCATAGTCGATAATATTTCTGAAGGTTTTTTACCTGCGGTTTCACAACCCTGCAGTAAGCGTCGTAGCTTAGATTCAGAAGTTTCAGCAAATTTTGCAATCAGACGTTCCTTCAGTGTACCAAATTTATTAATCTGAGGAGGATTTGTTATCAGGTCCTCAATGGATAAAAGTATTTCGTCTTCCAGACGTACTGAGACAAGATCAAATTTGTCAGAGTCCGAGGTGATGGCACACAAAGCAAATGATCTCTCAATTTGTGCAAACCACAAATGCGGATTGCGTTTGTTGAATTTCGGAATGTGAACTTTCTGGAGATTTGATCTTGATGCATCATTCATATTTGCCTGCGACTCTCGAAGAGTGTTAATTTCATGCTGTAAAGCTTGCATTTGTGCTAACATATTTTCCATTTCAGCCATGTTAACACTACTTACACCAAAAAAATTAATTTCCTTACCACCTAATGAGACTTTTTCGTCGTTCGCTAATTTTCGTTGCCTCAAGTTGTATGGGTGTTTTTTCATAAGCAGAATTTGTTTTGCTTGAACAAGAATCAACAAGTCTTTTGCTTAAAAACAAGTTCGTTGAAAATTTGAATTGTACGCCGCTGCGCTGCTTCCAGGAAAAAATTGTCTGTGCGTTGAAAAATTTTTTTGTTTCGTTTCTCAGAATTTGTATTCAATACAGGGAGTCACCAATATAGTTGCAGGAGTGAATAAAACACGAATAAAGATATTTCACTTAACAACTATTTATTAATTCATTAATTATTGTAAAAGAGTAATTTACGATCGTTTAAAACACAAGACTAGAAAGCTACATGTGTAGCAGCAAAGACGACGCGAGGAATTAAATTCTGCTTTCGTCTGTCAGTTCTTTTGTTCCTCTCTGGCGTGTTGCCAGACAGTTGGTTTGGTAAACCTGGCAGGTTCGGTGCTGCCACATATCAATATTATCAAACGTAATCTGCTGTAAATGTCAGTTGTAAATATTGTTATTTATTTTCAACTATTTTTATTTAAATTTTATTTTATATTATTGTTTTTTTTATTTATTTATTTATTTTATTTATTTTTTAATTCTTTTTTATAAGTTCTGAATTTTATAAGTATTGATATAACTTGCCAGATTCTGATACTTTAAATTATAAGATATTATGTCTTGTTGTATCAGAAATTCAAATTTAATAAATAAATTCAAATACAAATAGTAATTTAATTGATATCAACTAAAAGTTGTTGCTTGGAAAAAGCTCCAGAAAGGTCAATTGTGGATGGTAACCGAAGTCTAATTGAGACGCCAAAAATTATATGAATTAGTATTTCAGATGATAACTGACTAAAGCAAATATTTTTGGGATCTATAAATTTATTGTGCGAAGCTGGCAACTCAATTAATATCTGGTTACCATCCGTAACCGATCCTTAGATTTGATTGTTTCGATTCGATTTTAAGATAAGAGGTAGTGTTATGTGTAATGAAGTCATCAGCTAACAATATCAAAACATGTCCTTGTTGATATTCGCTGAAATCAATAAAACCTTGAACCCATTTCTTATGTGTCGTTGTGCATTCAACTCGCTGGATGATATATTTCTATGACGCAATACTTTTTCGCTTTTTATGTCATTTTGCAGTTTATTACAATCAAAATGGTGTCAGTTGGCAAATCTATTGTGTTCTTAGAGAACCGTGAATCGATTAGCTATCAGATTCAAAAATTGCCTGCCTGTATTCGTGAGAAATTCAAATTTGCTTAAATTTATTTTTAAAATAATGAAACGACTGTTCAGTTATAAAGGTATATACGAATAGACTTTATTCGTACAAAATATTATCAGAAACTAATCGTAAATAAGAGTCAATCTGCAAAAAAAAAAAATTGATATGTTATACAGATAACTCAATCTTACACATCTCTAAATTGAATTTCCTGTAAAAGATTTTTTTTACTTTTCTTCTTTTTGCAGTCAAAAAAAAAAATTACAATTAAGTTACATAGCAACTTACACATTAAAATATCCGGAATATATATATAAATATATGTATATATACATATATATGTACATGTATATAGATATGTATATGCATATATACTGTGGAAAGCAGTATCGAAAAGCACTCAAAAATAATTTATGAAATTATCGAGTATTCTTTTAGTATATTGTCAATGTAGATATCTTAGCAGTTTCTTTAGTATATTAAACACTGATGGAGGAAGTTGCTTTTTTTAATAAACAAAATATATAATACACTTTTAATTTATAAAATACCAAACGGGTAGGTTGTCACATTGGCGACGAGGATGGGATAAAACCTTTTGAAGATGTCGAGTGTTTCATTTATTTTTAGTTTCCATTGCGTGAGTGAGAGGATACTCTTTTAAAAAGAAAAATTTGTTTTGAGTTGTAAGCAACACATTAAATTGTTATTTCAGAAGACTCATTGAATTGTAATATAATTGTCCATTTAATTGGAGCATAGTGTCAGCCGCCGGAACACATTAAATTGTGAGTTGCAGAGACACATTAAATTGTGAATTAAAGCGACATATAAAATTGTGTACTAGTTTTCCATTTAATTGGAACAAAAGGGTAAGAGACACATTAAATTGTGTATTGATTTTCTTTTTTGTTTTCGGGCATTATAAAATGTCGCTTACAGGTCAGCTAAAACACATTAAATTGTGCACCAGTATGACGGAAATAAGACTATTTCTTTGTGAAAACATTGATAGAGCCTTACTACGAAGTGAGTAGGAAAATGGCTCCGATCCCTCTCCTTATACCTTCAATCGGAAGATATAACAGACGTGGTGAAAAAAAAAAATAAATTACTTCACTTGGGTGGCCCACAACTCCAGGAGGTAGTATATAACATTCCAGGAGCCTTAGTGGAATACGACGGAAAGCAAAAGAATGATGTATTTGGAATATTAGTTGACAAATTAAATCAATATTTTTCCCCAGAACGCAATTCCACTTTTGAAAGGCAATTATTTCGAAGTCTTACTCCAGTAGAAGGCGAAGACTTCAATAAGTTTCTACTTCGTCTTAGACATCAATGGTCAAAATGCGATTTCGGGTCAACCCCAAGTGAGATAAGAGAGAGTTCATTAAAGGATAAAATAATAGATGCCTGGGCACCAATCGAGCTAAGGAAAAAGCTGTTGGAAAAAAAACTACATTTAGATGATGTTATTTCAGCTTGTCAAATTCACGAGCAGATCAATAAACAATCACGGGTCATGACATCAAAAATTTAAGGTGAAACAGTTTGTCACGTTTATACTAAATTTGAGGGGGCCAAACGCACTAGTAACGAATGCGGAAGATGCGATAGAAAAGGGCATTCAAGTAATGATAACAACTGACCAGCTAGAAACTCGAAATGTAACAAATGTGGCTTAACAGGACATTTTGCTCGTAAATGCAAGACTAAAAATAATAAACGGAAATTAATTGATCACGAGTATGGAGATTTAAAACAACGACGACTACAAACATCGAGGGTAAGATGCGTTGAAGAGAAAGATACAAGCGGAATAAGAGAAGCTTGCGACTTCGATTGTTTGAAAGTTGAAAATATGGGACCAATGAACGAAATGATTCAATGTCGTGTAGGTGGTCGGAATATCTCGATGGTGATTGACTCTGGTTCACGGTTTAATCTTCTTAGCCAAAAAGACTGGGAAATGCTTCAGAGCAGCGTGGCAGTATTTCTAAATGTAAGAACCCATTCGGTCAACCAATTCAAGGCATATGCAGCGAACCAGTTGCTTAAAATATTAATTGTGTTTGAAGCTCCCATATCCGTTGAAAAGGGTACAGAAATTATCGCCACATTTTATGTAATTGAAAATGCAAAGCAGTCGCTATTGGGGCGTGATACGGCAATAGAACTTAAAGTTTTAAAACTTGGACTAAGTTCAGACTGTGTTAATAGTGTTGAAAAGGTTGAGCCGTTCCCAAAAATAAAGGACATAACCATCAAGATAGCAATAGATACCGCAGTGAAACCGATTCAGCAATCTTTACGGCGAATACCAATAGCGCTTGAGGGAAAGGTAGAGGAGAAAATAAAAGAGGCACTTACACAAGATATAATAGAACCAGTATCTGGACCAAGTTCATGGATTTCGCCAATTGTTCCCGTCTTCAAGCAAAACGGGGAAATTCCTTTGTGCGTTGACATGCGACAAGCCAACCGGTCTGTGCTTCGCGAGAACTATCCATTACCAACTTTTGAAACGTTTATGACAAAACTACGAGGAGCCAAATTATTATCTCCAGATTAGACCTAAAATGGGCATACCACCAGATAGAGCTTCATGATTCAAGCCGACATATTACCCCATTTATAACTCATAAAGGATTGTTTCGTTACAAGAGGCTGATGTTTGGAATTAGCTCAGCTCCTGAAATTTTTCAGCGGTTAATGAAGGAGCTTTTATCCCCATGTAGTAAGGCTTTAAATTACATAGACGATGTCATCTTTTTTGGGAATACAGAAAAAGAGCACAATGAGGCTGTGGAACAAGTCTTAGAAATTTTTAAAAAGAACAATGTCTTGCTTAATGACGACAAAAGTGTATGGCGTGTTAAAAAATTGAAATTTTTAGGACACGTGCCGCCTGATAATGGAATATCTCCTGATATAGACAAAATTCAAACAATTATGGGATTTCGAGCTCCGCAAACAAAAGAGGAGCTGCTTAGATGCTTATTAAAGTTAAATTGCAAATTTATATAGGGTCAAGAGCAACAAAAATCGTTTGACAAACTAAAGAGTTTATTAACTGATATACCAAACTTGGCTTATTTCAACCCACTAAATCGAACACGTGTTAAGCGGATGCTAGCCCAGTTACTTTAGGGACCGTTCTAATACAATTTGATTTTAATGACAATCCACATATAATATGTTTCGCTAGTAAAAGCTTATCAGACATCGAAAAAATGTATTCCCAGATCGAGAAAGAGAGCTTGGCACTTGTTTGGGCTGTAGAAAGATTTTATTACTATTTGCTGGGACTAGAGTTTGAATTAGTAACGGTCCACAAACCATTTGAAGCCATATTTAAACCAACCTCAAAACCATCAGCAAGAATAGAGAGATGGCTTTTAAGGTTACAATCTTTTAAATTTAAAGTTATTTATCGATCTGGAAAGGAGAATATCGCAGACTCTATATCTCGACTATGCAAAATTAAAAGTACAAATTCATACGATGAAAACGGGGAACACAACATTTTACATATTGTGACACATTACACACCATCATCTCTTGGTATATGTGAAATTTCGGAAAAAAGTGCACAGGATCAGGAAATCATCGACACAGTGGAATATAGTAAAAATGACTCTTGGCCGCAAAATACATCGAATGCTTATTATCCATGCCGATATGAATTGTAAACTATTGGTAATATATTGCTGAGAGGGACTCGGATTATCATACCAAAGGTGCTCCGAACAAAGTTGTTGGAACTGGCTCACGAGGGACACCCAGGAGAATCGGCTATGAAGCGGAGAGTGAGATTAAAAGTGTGGTGGCCACTCGTAGACAGAAAAGTAGAAAAATTTGTGAAGAGCTGTTGGGATTGTCTGCTGGTTTCTCAACCAAATAATCCAGCTCTTTTGAAGAGATATCCATTCCCGAATGGACCGTGGCAGTGTGTCGCCACGGATCTACTTGATCCTCTACCAAGTTATGCTACCGTAACGGAATGTAACAGTAACGTAATGTAACGTGTACGGAACGTAAAAATGTAAGTGCAATTATAGATCGTATAAACGTGTCATATGTTTTTATGTAAACAAAACAATAAAAGATATAGTCAAAAACAAATAAAGAAATAAAAATTGCAAAAACTAAAAGACAAAAGTTCAGATATGGATATAGAAGTCATGTTTTTGAGTTTGAGTTTTTATTTTATTATTTTTATTATTGTTTTTTAAGCATATTAGTTATCAAATCGCCTTTTTACTTGGCGATTTGTTTTCTTTTATGTAATTGGATATAGAATAATTCTTAATTATGCTTCCACTTTTCTTTACAATATTGACTTTTGTTAGTTAACAACAGTTTTTAACTTAGCCTTCATATTACATTAATTTCATTGGCTAAAATACAATAAATTCTAATAACTCAAAATTACTTACAAAGCATTTTCTTAGTCACCTCATTTTACATTAATTTCATTGGTTAAAGTGCACTAAGTTTTAATTTGACAAAATTTTAATTACAAAGCATAATTTACTTAATATGGGTAGTCATTACAAATAAATATGATTATCAATGGTATTCACACTATTGCTAACTTATTTAATATTAATTCTAAGTTTTAAAACCTTTGTTTTCACTTCTTTTATCACTTTCAATATGGCGTCTTTTGTTTTTCTTTAATTCAGCTGTTTACCAGTGTTATCACTACAAAGTTTTTAGGTTAATTTCAAAGATTTTATATTTATTTAAAGGTACTTATTAAAACTTACATGTACTGTTTCTGTAAGCCAAACAATTTCACTTTCACTCAAACAAAAACACAAAATTAAGTGCCTTTGATTGTATTTTCCATATAAATAGACAAGCAAGTGAAATCGTGTATCCTACAGAAACAGGTCAGGTATTTCGAAAACCAAATTTTTACGAATGTTAAAACGTTTTTATCTTCTCTAATAAAAGTAAAATGCAAACTGAAATGGTTTTCGAACGCTTTAATTAGTAAAAAATCGATAACTAAATTTTTCTAATCTTATATACAAAAATGAATGTGTGTTTGTTTGTATGTTTGAAGTTTATAGACGATTAAACGGCTGAACCGATTTTCTTGAAATTTTCACAGTATCTTCCTGTATGTCTGGAAGGAGTTATAGGCTACTTTTTATGTTGATATTCCAAATGAGCGAGGGGCCATGCCCATGTATACTACATACTACATACTTAATATTGAATTGCATTTGAAATATATTACTCATACGCATAGTTACCCCTAAATTATGCTATCTATGATTCTTGATGTATAAAACCAAAGAAAATAAAGTATAAAGAATGTGCATTTTGGCATGTTTTGGAATATTTTTCAAAAATATTTCACGACGCGGGGGAAAGATAGAAGGGAAGGAAAAACATTTTGTAACCAACATTTGTGAAAAAATCACCAAATAAGAAAAAATATAACCTAAATTAAATTCGTAGACTTTTGTTTTATTAATTTTTATTTTTCAGAAATAACCAAAAAAGGCAACATCATTACGAATTTTTTGCAAATTACAATAAATTTTGACTTTTTAGAGTTAATCCTTAAACCATTTGCAGTCGCCCAAAGAGAAATATTATTAAGGTCAGTGTTAAGATCTTTAACTCCAGTGTTGATGGAAGCTATAGAGCTATCAATGTAGAGTTGAATATCATCAACATACATTTGAATTCTAGAATGTTTGAGCTGCTCAAACATATGACCCTTAAATGGTTGAGTTTGAAATTTTCAACTCATATACATAGTAAGTACTGAAATTCATACTATTTAAATATTTATTTGAAAAACATATTCATGTGTAATAGTTATGTTATTGTTTACTTTTAACAATGGGCAATTACTAAAAATATTATTTATTTGTTGCATATCTTGAAAAATAGATCAGGAAAGTTTAATAATCAGCATTTTATTGGGTGATGAATGGGCATGTAACAATAGGCAGTAAAATTTTCATTCATTACTTTCGATTACCTAAGTAATAAAATGTAAACTCTCAGTATTTTTTCCAAATACAATAAGAAGTTGCAAAACTCATCAAAAAAAAAAATGACCTGCGACCGACACAAACATAATTATTTGTCAAATTTAAATAGCCTTAATTTTTTTTAAAAAGTTCTTTGACCTGAACCTATTTCATATTAGGTAAAATATAAAGGAATAAATATAACACGCATTCGGTTTTGGAATTCAGTTGAATCTTTGATTCTAAACGAGTTAAACGTTTAGTGACATTTATTTTGCAACAATTTATAAAAATGCCCCCAAAAAAGCATCGCTTTCCAGAAGCACTAAAAATGCATTGCATTTGCAATCCCAGAGAGCAAATGAAAGTTCGGAAGAGCGTGAAAGTCGCCTAAGGACTGAAAGGAATCGAGCTTCAACCTCTAGAGCCGCCGAAACGCCATCACAACCTGAAGAACGCCTTGAAGGCCTACGACAACGCGCCACAACAGCAAGAGCTACTGAAACGCTTTCAGAAAACCAGGAGCGCCTCGAAAGTCAACGAAATCTTACCTCTTTAGCACGAGCTTCTGAAACGCTGTCAGAACACGAACGACGTCTTGAAGGTCTTCGACAACATGCGACAACCGCACGAGGTACCGAGACACCGTTGGAACATGAAGGTCGGCTACAAAGCCAGCGAAATCGTATCGAAACATCACGAGCCACAGAAACGCCTTCAGATCGTGAAAGACGTCTTGAAGGTCTTCGACAACATGCGACAACCGCACGAGGTACCGAGACACCGTTGGAGCATGAAGGTCGGCTACAAAGCCAGCGAAATCGTATCGAAACATCACGAGGCACAGAAACGCCTTTAGAGCGTGAAAGACGTCTTGAAGGTCTTCGACAACATGCGACAATCGCACGAGCTACCGAGACACCGTTGGAACATGAAGGTCGGCTACAAAGCCAGCGAAATCGTACCATAACATCACGAACTAATGAAACAGAAGTCCAACATGAATCACGAGTAGAAAGTCAGCGGATTCGAACATCAACAAGAAGAGCAGCAGAGAGGTTAGAGCAATATTATTTGCGTCGAGAACAAAATCGTAATCGAATGGTGGTGAATCGACGTAATGTTTTTCATGGATACTCAGGTATTGCATTTAACTATAGATCTGATATAGATTATACCGAAGACGAATTAGTGGCAATTGGTGACATGAATGAAGTTTGCCAATATTGCAATGCACTCATGTACAAAAATGAAACACCTGGCATGTGTTGCTCTAATGGTAAAATCGTTTTGTCTGATTTACTTCCACCTCCAGAACCACTATAATCGCAGATTTCAGGTAAGTTTTTCGAAATATATACTTTTTTTAATTTAACAAAATATTAATAAAAAATATTTTTTTCATTTAGGGACTAATGTGGATTCACAACATTTTCTTAAAAATATAAGAAAATATAATTCGTTCTTTAAAATGACCTCTTTTGGTGATACCAAAGTATTTCGAGACAACTTTATGCCAACGTTTCGTGTTCAAGGTCAAATTTATCATAAAATGGGATCATTTTTGCCAATTCCAAATGAAGATCCTAAGTTCTTACAAATTTATTTCATAGGAGAAGCGGATAACAATGACCAAGTGCACCACCGCCAGTATTATAACCCTGGCACAAAACAATGGATTGTTGCCGATTTACAAGTGATGTTTCATGAAATCAACGAATTGGTAAGGATCTTTAAGTTCACGATTAAGTTCAGATGACCACATAATCGCAATTCATGCTGATAGAACTCCAGCGCGACAACACCAAGGACGATACAATGCCCCAACAATGGCGTAACAATTTTGATGATGGGCGATCCAGTTGCATCACGAGATATGTATTTAATTCCGATGGGGGTAGCGAAGCACACCGGGTATTAGCTAGTCTTATATATAAAAATGAATGTGTGTTTGTTTGTATGTTTGAACTTTATAGACGACTAGCTAATACCCGGTGTGCTTCGCTACCCCCATCGAAATTAAATATGTACATAATAATTAAAAAATTTTTTATTTAGTAATTAAACTATGCAATTTTTCTTAAAGGTTTATTCTAATTTCATTTGATGACAATATATTTCATTTAAATTCTAAAATAATACATTAATGAGCTATTTATTTCTTACTTGCTAAAATTTAAAATACACTTTTTTTCTTAAATAAATAATTCTTATTCCAATGCCTTGGGATACACAATATTTTTTGTTTGCCCCTCTGCGGGTTTTCCTACTCGCGAACATGCGACGTAAAGCTGTCCATGTGAGAAACATGGATTTTTTAGATTAAGTCCACAAACTTGCAAGGACTGACCTTGAGCTTTATTAATTGTCATTACAAATGCTAGGCGAAAAGGAAATTGGAGGCGCTTGAAATCGAATGGCATCTCCGATGTGGTCATACGACGTGGCGGCAATACATCAGTTTCCCTAAACTTTCCAGTTATAGTGGTCGTTCATCACTTTTTATTGTTAGTTGAGTGCCATTACAAAGTCGTGGAGGGTCAATATTTCTAAGTTAAATAATGTGAACACCGTTTTTTTATAAGTTCTTAGATTCCCATCGATCTTGTTGAGAATATTGCTGTTGATGGAATTAACGTCAATATTTTTGGATGCCAGTAACGCACGTTCATATAACCATTGCATATTTTTTAAATTTTGCACGATATTGGGAAATATACAATTTATTAATTCTTCTTTGGATTGTGTCATTCTGCAAAAGTCTGAAGGAAATTTTATATACTTTGTTATAGGATCCATTGGAATTCTTCCGTTACCTAAATCAAGCAATTTTTTGGAAAAAGTTGAAGCTGAAGCATCACGTTCCAACTGAACACGCATATTAGTAGTTAACTTTAGAGTGTGAACATGTCTCCAAAGGTGTTTTTTATTTTTGTACATGAGTGCATTGCAATATTGGCAAACTCGTCGATTCACCACCATTTGTTTACGATTTTGTTCTCGCCGTAATTCATATTGCTCTATAGTTTCTGCTGCTCTTCTTGTTGATGTTCGAATCCTGTGACTTTCTACTCGTGATTCATGTTGGACTTCTTTTTCATTAGCTCGTGATGCTGTGGTACGATTTCGCTGGCTTTGTTGCCGACCTTCATGTTCCAAAGGTGTCTCGGTAGCTCGTGCGGTTGTCGCATGTTGTCGAAGGCCTTCAAGACGTCCTTCACGTTCTGAAGGCGTTTCTGTGGCTCGTAATGTTTCGGTACGATTTCGTTGGCTTTGTATCCGACCTTCAAGTTCCAACGATGTCTCGGTAGCTCATGCGGTAGTGGCATGTTGTCGAAGACCTTCAAGACATCTTTCGCGTTCTGACGGCGTTTCAGAAGCTCGTGCTAAAGAGGTAAGATTGCGTTGACTTTTAAGGCACTCTTGGCTTTCTGAAGGTGTTTCAGTAGCTCTTGATGGTGTGGCACGTTGTCGTAGGCCTTCAAGGCGTTCTTCGCGTTGTGATGTCGTTCCGGCTCTAAAGGTTGAAACTCTTTTCAGTCCTGAGGCGACTTTCACGCTCTTCCGAACTTTCATTTGCTCTCTGGGATTGCAAACGCAATACATTTTTAGTGCTTCTGGAAAGGGATGCTTTTATTGGGGGCATTTTTATAAATTGTTCCAAATAAATGTCACTCAAATAACGTTTAACTTGATTAAAATCAAAGATTCAACTGAATTCCAAAACCGAATGCGTGTTATACATATGTATTCCTTTATATTTTACCTAATATGAATAGGTAAAAAATCGGTTCAGGTCATGAACCTTTTGAAAAAGAAATTAAGGTTATTAAAATTTAACAAATAATTGTGTTTGCGTCAGTCACAGGTAACTTTTTTGATGAGTTTTGCAACTACTTATTTTATTTGGAAAAAATATTGACAGTTTACATTTTATTACTTAGTTAATCGAAAGTAATGAATGAAAATTTTACTGCCTATTGTTACATGCCCATTCATCACCCAATAAAATGCTGATTATAAACTTACCTGATCTATTTTTCAAGATATGCAACAAATAAATAATATTTTTATTAATTACCCATTGTTAGAAGTAAACAATAACATAACTATTACATATGTATATGTTTTTCAAATAAATATTTAAATAGTATAAACTTTAGTACTTACTATCTATATGAGTTGAAAATTTCAAACTCAATAATTTAAGGGTCATATACCTTACTATTGCATATTTCAAGATATAATAATTTTTACACCCACAAATGAGAGAGGCACCACCTTCCTATAGCTGGAATACAAAATTGGGGACTCTAGCTTTTATAGTTTTTTATACAGATTTTACTAATTAGTTCATATGGAGTTTGCCACGACCCTAATGCTTGATAGCCCATTTTTAACAAAAATATTGATATTGAACCTTTAGATATTCGTACAAAATTTTAGCAGTCTAACTGTTCTGGTGTTCTAGATATGCAGATTTTAGTATTTACTTCATATGGGAGGTGCCACGCCCGCTTTTGCTGAACGTCCTATTTTTGTCCAAAATATTTATATCTAAACAAAAGTTATTTATACAAAATTGGGGACTCTAACTGTTAAAGTTCTTCAGTTAGGTAGATTTTAGTTTTTACTTTATATGGAAGGTGCATTGTCCTCTAATGATAGGTCGCCTATTTTTGTCCAAAATATTTATATTAAAACCGTAGTTACTTGTACAAAATTTGAGGTATTTTGCTGATATAGTTTTTCCAATATATCCATTTTGTTATTATCTTACAATAGTAGGTTATGTAGTATATGCGGGAGTGGCACCTCTCTCATTTGAAATAGTCGCCTATAAACTTCAAACATACAAACAAATGCACATTAATTTTTATATATACAGTGGCTCACAGTGAAAATGGCCCACTACGAAATTAACCAGTATTTGGTTAATATTTATTAAAAAGGAAGAAAATAAAATAAATATTTTTGTTTAAAATAAAGTTTATTTAGTATTAAATATAAGGAACTAAAAATTCTTTTAATTACATTATTAATTCATTGATTTTTTACAAGAGAAACAAAAGCAGTTCAAATTTAGGTCACCATGAAAATGGCCAATTTAAAAAAACGTTAGTAGAATCCATTCCTAATCATTTAAAATCGGTAATACGTCAAAAAACAAAATATTAAAAATTAAAAAAACTTTATTTCTTTAATAATAATATACTGGGCCATTTTCATTGCGACCTAATACTGTTTTTGTTTCTGATATAAAAAATCAATGAATTATCATGTAATTAAAAGAATTTTTAGTTCCTTATATTTAATACCAAATAAACTTTATTTTAAACAAAAATATTTATTTTATTTTCTTCCTTTTTAATAAATAATTACCAAATACTGATTATCATGATCATGGTGGGCCATTTTCACTGTGAGCCACTGTAGGTGATGTCCGAGATAGAAGAAGTTTTAAATTTAATTCATATGGGAAGTACCACATCCTTTGCCTAGTCAGCCCATTTTTGTCTAAAATATTCATATTGATACTAAAGTGAATTCGAAAAAATTTTAGGGCTCTAACTGTGATATTTTCATAGATATAATAATTTAATATTTTTTATATTGGAGGTGACACACCCACTATAGCCAATCCGCCCATTTTGTTTATATATACGCCAAAGTCGTCCATACAAAATTCGCAGTTTATGAGATATGCGACGTTAAATACTTATTGAATATGTGGGCGTAGCACCTCGCGTTCTTGACCAAAAGTAGCCTATAGTTCCTTCCAGATATACAGGAAGGTACTGTCAAAACTTCAAGAAAATCGGTCCAGCCATTTAGCCGTCTATAGACTTCAAACAAACAAACCCACAAACAAATAAACACACATTCATTTTTGTTTATATAGATGTAAAATTCATTAAAAAAACTACATATGTGATGTATAAGTGATATCCAATTCCATTAAGTTTTAGCAAAAAATATGGATATAAAGAATACGCATTATGTAGAAGTAGCATTACGACCCGCTCTCACCAAAATCTTTTTAAAAAATCATTTCTGGATAAGGGGGGCGGAAGACAGAAGGAAAATAAACACAAACAAAGAGCGTAATAATGTGTTGCTCTCATCATGAGAGCGTAAAAATGCATTCAGTTGCTTGTCAGCTTCTAAAGGATAATGTTCATGTCGCTTTTTCCAGACTTCAATTTTACACCCACAGAAATATTACAGTATGATTCACTAATATCAATGAGAAATGATTTAGATTTTTGGAAGAATACTTGCCAAGTTAAATACGGTGTTTTTAGGTTTTTAGCGCAGTACAATTTTTCTATACTTTTCGCTCACATATACATATTATTTGGTTAATAAGTAGACTTGAAAATATTACTAACAATTTTCCACTGGGTTAATATGCCTCTCATAATTTTTATCATGTTCTCTTTGTGCCGGCGTCTGAGAATAAGTGATTTAGGAACAGTATTGCCTTTTTTTTGGTTATTTCTAACCAAAATTGGTTATTTTTTTGATCAATGTGTAGTTTTTGGTTTTGTTTATTTTTTTCTTATAAAAAACCTATTTTTTGTTTCATTTTTTATTAATTATAATTTAAACTTGGAAAAAATAAAACAAAAGTCTATGAGTTTAATTTTGGTTATATTTTTTCTAATTTGGTGATTTTTTCACAAATGTTGGTTACAAAATTTTTTTCGTGGCAACACTGTTTCAGAAGAATAAATAAAAAATTAGTCAAACAACAAAAACGCACGATGAGAACAATTGAGAACATTGTTACGCTCTTGGTTTCTTTATCTTTCCTCCCGCGTCGTGAAATATTTTTGAAAAATATCCAAAATATACCAAAATTCACATTCTTTATACTTTATTTTCTTTGGTTTTATACATCAGGAATCATAGATAGCATACTTTAGGGGTAACTATGCGTATGAGTAATATATTTCAAATGCAATTAAATATTAAGTATGTAGTATGTAGTATACATGGGCATGGCCCCTCGCTCATTTGGAATATCAACATAAAAAGTAGCCTATAACTCCTTCCAGACATACAGGAAGATACTGTGAAAATTTCAAGAAAATCGGTTCAGCCGTTTAGTCGTCTATAAACTTCAAACATACAAACATACAATCGAACACACATTCATTTTTATATATAAGATTAAACGGCTGAACCGATTTTCTTGAAATTTTCACAGTATCTTCCTGTATGTCTGGAAGGAGTTATAGGCTACTTTTTATGTTGAAATTTCAAATGAGCGAGGTGCCAAGCCCACGTATACTACATACCTAATATTTAATTGCATTTGAAATAAATTACTCATACGTATAGTACCTACCCCTACAAGTATGCTATCTATGATTCTTGCTGTATAAAACCATAGAAAATAAAGTATAAAGAATGTGCATTTTGGCATATTTTGGAATATTTTTCAAAAATATTTCACGACGCGGGGGGAAAGATAGAAGGGAAGGATAAAGAAACCAAGAGCGTAACAATGTTCTCAATTGTTCTCATCGTGCGTTTTTGTTGTTTGACTAATTTTTTATTTATTCTTCTGAAACAGTGTTGCCACGAAAAAAATTTTGTAACCAACATTTGTGAAAAAAAGCACCAAATAAGAAAAAATGTAACCAAAATTAAATTCATAGACTTTTGTTTTATTTTTTTGTTCAAGTTTAAATTATAATTAATAAAAAATGAAACAAAAAATAGCTTTTTTTATAAGAAAAAAAAAAATAACCAAAACCAAAAAAAAACTACACATTGATCAAAAAAATAACCAATTTTGGTTAGAAATAACCAAAAAAAAAAAACAACACTGTTCTCAAATCACTTATTCTCAGACGTCGGCACAAAGAGAACATGAGAAAAATTATGAGAGGAATATTAACCCAGAGGAAAATTGTTAGAAATATTTTCAATTCTACTTATTAATCCAATAATATGTATATGTACATACGTGAGCGAAAAGTATAGAAAAATTGTACTGCGCTAAAAACCTAAAAACACCGTATTTAACTTGGCAAGTATTCTTTCTTTGGGTGTAAAATTGAAGTCTGAAAAAAGCGACATGAACATTCTCCTTTAGAAGCTGACAAGCAAAGCAACTGAATGCATTTTTACGCTCTCATGATGAGAGCAACACATTGTTACGCTCTTTGTTTGTGTTTATTTTCCTTCTGTCTTCCGCCCCCCTCATCCAGAAATAATTTTTTTAAAAAGATTTTGGTGAGAGCGGGTCGTCATGCTACAACCCGCCATAAGAAATTTTACTTCTACATAATGCGTATTCTTTATATCCATATTCTTTGATAAAACTTAATGGAATTGGATATCACTCATACGTCACATATGTAGTTTTTTAATGAATTTTACATCTATATAAACAAAAATGAATGTGTGTTTATTTGTTTGTGGGTTTGTTTGTTTGAAGTCTATAGACGGCTAAATGGCTGGACCGATTTTCTTGAAATTTTGACAGTACCTTCCTGTATATCTGGAAGGAATTATAGGCTACTTTTTATTTTAAAATTTCCAAAAGGCGGGGTGCTACACACACATACTCAATAAGTATTTAATGTCGCATATCTCATAAACTGCAACAGTTAGAGTTCTCAAATTTTGTATGGACGACTTTGACGTATATATAAACAAAGTGGGCGGATTGGCTATAGTGGGTGTGTCACCTCCAATATAAAAAATATTAAATCATTATATCCAAGGAAATATAACAGTTAGAGTCCTAAAATTTTGTCGAATCCACTTTAGTATATATATGAATATTTTAGACAAAAATGGGCTGACTAGGAAAAGGGTGTGGTACTTCTCATTCGAATTAAATTTAAAACTTCTTATATCTCGGAAATCCTATATACATATATAAAAATTAATGTGTGTTTGTTTGTATGTTTGAAGTTTATAGACAACTAAACGGCTGAACCGATTTTCTTAAAATGTTCACAGTATCTTCCTGTATATCTGAAGGAAGGAGTTATAGGCTACTTTTTATGTTGATATTTCAAATGAGCGAGGTGAAACGCCCACATATACAACATTACCTACTATTGTAAGATAATAACAAAATGGGTATATTGGAAAAGTATATCAGCAAGATACCTCAAATTTTGTACAAGTAACTACAGTTTTAAAATAAATATTTTGGACAAAAATGGGCGAACTAACAATAGTGGGTTTGGCACCTTCCATATAAAGTAAATACTTAAATCTGCATAACTGGAAATTTTTAACAGTTTGAGTACCCAAATTTTGTATAAGTAGCTTTTGTTTAAATATAAATATTTTGGACAAAAATAGGGAGTTCAGCAAAAGCGGGCGTGGCACATCCCATATGAAGTAAATACTAAAATCTGCATATCTAGAACACCAGAACAGTTAGACTGCTAAAATTTTGTACGAATATCTAAAGGTTCAATATCAATATTTTTGTTAAAAATGGGCAATAAAGCATTAGGGGCGTTGCAAAATCCATATAAACTAATTATTAAAATCTGTGTATGTAGAAAACTATAACAGCTAGAGTCCCCAATTTTGTACTCCAGCTTTGCAAGGTAGTGCCTCTCATGTGAAGTAGTTACAAAAACTTTTTATATTAGAAAAATTCTCTGATTAGTGAGTGTGGAAATTATTATTTCTTGAAATATGCAATAGTAAGGCATATGACCCTTAAATGGTTGAATTTGAAATTTTCAACTCATATAGATAAAGTTCATACTATTTAAATATTTATCTTGAAAAACATATACGTACATACATATGTAATACTTATGTTATTGTTTAAAATGTTATTTATTTGAAAAATACATCAGGTAAACTTTATAGTAACCATTTTATTGGGCGATGAATTCATTACTTTTAATTACCTAAGTAATAAAGTGTAAACTGTCAATATTTATCCCAAATAAAATAAGTAGTTGCAAAACTCATCAAAAAAATTACCTGTGACCGACGCAAACACAATTATTTTTTAAATTTTAATACAATAGTTTTGGTTTAGCTGCCTTTTATTTACGTGCGCATTGCATTTACCTGCACAAAAATTTTGAGAGTGTAATCTATAATTAAAATAAAAAATTTAATCAACCTGCATTTTTGACTTATCTGCACAAGAATTCTTGCAAAAGTTAGTTGTGCATGTAAGTCAAAACTACTGTAACATTAATTTTTTTCAAAAGGTTCATATTAGGTAAAATATAAAGAAATAAATAAAAATGCCCCCAATAAAAGCATCCCTTTCCTAAGCACTAAAAATGCATTGCGTTTGCAATCCCAGAGAACAAATGAAAGTTCAGAAGAGCGTGAAAGTCGCCTCAGGACTGAAAGGAGTCGAGCTTCAACCTTTAGAGCCGCCGAAACGCCATCACAACGTGTAGAACTCCTTCAAGCACTACGACAACGTGCCACAAGAGCTACTGAAACACTTTCAGAAAGCCAAGAGCGCCTTAAAAGCTTCTGAAACGCCGTCAGAACGTGAAAGACGCCTTGAAGGTCTTCGACAACATGCCACAACCCCACGAGACATCGTTGGAACATGAAGGTCGGCTGCAAAGCCAGCGAAATCGTATTGAAACATCACGAGCCACAGAAACACCTTCAGAACGTGAAAGACGTCTGGAAGGCCTTCGACAATATGTGACAACCACACGAGCTACCGAGACACCTTTGGAACATGAAGGTACCACAACATCACGAGCTAATGCAACAGAAGTCCAACATGAATCACGAGTAGAAAGTCAGCGGAATCGAACATAAACAAGATGAGCAGCAGAGAACAAAATCATAATCGAATGGCGGTGATTCGACGTAATGTTTTTCATGGATACTCAGGTATTGCATTTAACTACAGATCTGATAAAGATTATACCGAAGATGAATTAGTGGTAATTGGTGACATGAATGAAGTTTGCCAATATTGGAATGCACTCAGGTACAAAAATGAAACTCCTAGAATGTGTCGCTCTTATGGTAAAATCGTTCTATCTGAATTACTTCCACCTCCAGAACCATTGCAAACGCTGATTTCAGGTAAGTTTTTCGAATATATACTTTTTTTAATTTAACAAAATATTAATCAAAAATATTTTTTTCATTTAGGAACTAATGTGGATTCACAACATTTTCTTAAAAATATAAGATAATATAATTCGTGCTTCAAAATGACATCTTTTGGTGCTACCAAAGTAATTCGAGACAACTTTATGCTAACATTTCGTGTTTAAGGTCAAATTTATCAGAAAATGGGATCATTGTTGCCAATTCCAAATGAAGATCCTAAGTTCTTACAAATTTATTTCATAGGAGAAGCGGATAACAATGACCAAGTGCACCACCTCCAGCATTATAACCCTGACACAAAACAATGGATTGTTGCCGATTTACAAGTGATGTTTCATGAATTCAACGAATTGGTAAGGATCTTTAAGCAAGCCAAAGATGACCCACGATTAAGTTCAGATGACCACATAATCGCAATTCATGCTGATAGAACTCCAGCTGAACAACACCAAGGACGATACAATGCCCCAACAATGGCGTAACAATTTTGATGGTGGGCGATCCAGTTGCATCACGAGGTATGTATTTAATTCCGATGGGGGTAGCGAAGCACACCGGGTATTAGCTAGTTTGAAATAAAAAATAAACACTACCTACATACATAATATCATAGCAAAATAGTGTTTATTTTTGTTTTAAATTATAAAAGTTAATAATGAAATAAATTATAATTTGGGTTTTTAAAATATGTGAACTTTTGTTTAAAGAGAATTCCACATACAGACAAACATAACATGCATACAAAATGTAAATTCTGTTTATAATTTAAGTTTTAGTGGTTTTTAATATTGACATGTTGTTAACACTGCTAAACAGATGTCACGTAAAAATGTAACAAAATTCTATTTTCTACAGATTCTACCGTTCCGGTTACGTTACATTACATTTCTATAACCATTCGTATTGCTTTATCTTATATATATAAATGAATGTGTGTTTGTTTGTATGTTTGAACTTTGTAGACGATTAAACGGCTGAACCGATTTTCTTGAAATTTTCACAGTATCTTCTTGTGTGTGTGGAAGGAGTCTACTTTTTATGTTGAAATTTCAAATGAGCGAGGTGCCACCAGCGTTACCGTTGAACGACTAAAGTCGCAATTTGACACTTTTTCAGCGACACCGCTACTTTTTGTGCGCCCTTACTAAAGCCCCCTTCACACTATCACACAAGTAATATGATCTGTCAAAATTTTATGTAGGAGAGTACGAATGGGATCGTCTAAACATAATACGTAATGAATCTATCACACAATGAGGGAAAATACGGATGAAAATTTGTCAGTCGTATGGCTCTCTTAATTTTTTGAAATGTTTCAAGAAACAAGAAAATTTCATTAGATCAGGGATGTATTTTTATGTAAACAAAACAAAAAAGTGTAAAACACATGTGCAAAAAAAACAAAAACAAAAAACATTTTTGGCACAAACAATTATTCCTATTTTGTGAAAATATTTTTAGAATTATATTCAATATTTAATTAATAATTTAATGGATTTAGAAAAAGTTGTTGATTTGTCTCCAGTTTTACGCCGTAGTAGCCATTCCCGGCATTTTAATTTCAATAAAAACTTTAAGCAAATTTTTTCACTTTGTTTATGTTTTTAACAGCTGTTTTCGTTTTACTTTATTATTGTCTTATACCAATGGTGTAAACACAAAAAAAAAAAAAAATCATACGACTATTATTCTCTTTTTTGAAATACGGATGGAATTTCATTTTACTTTTTCATCAGACTTTACACATTACTTGTGTGATAGTGTGAAGGGGGCTTAAAATGAACTAAATCTGACACTTTTCAAGATTTTTTACCCTTTTTTAGAAAAAGTATTTTTTCTTTCATTTACATTTTTTTTCTTTCTTTTATTTACATTTTTCGAAACAATCAGCTTTCAAATATAATTGTTTATATGTATATATACAAAAGCTTCTTGCTTTTTATCTTTTTTTATTTACATATTTTTTTGTTACAAAATATTGAAAACAAAAAATTGGTTGTTGCAGAAAACCCAGAATAAAGGATACGAAAATGGACAAGTGAGTAGAATGATCCAAGATCAAAAATTTGTTATTTAATTTGAATTTTAGACTAGTCTATAGATTAGACTACAAACTAGATTATATACTGGACCATATATTAGACTATAGACTAGAGTATACTTTGGTATCAGTGTTAACAATTTTCTGGTCTGTGTTAATTAATAAAAAATCTCAAAACCCAAAAAGTTTGTTAAATACTTTAAAGCGTCTTTCAATGACCTTTCATGCGATACCAAATTTTCGTATATTTTCTTTGTAAGAAATATGAAAACATCATGAAATATTCAAAAAGGATCCTTGATAAATCTCATCATTATTTTTTCGATTACTCTAACATATAAATTAGTTTTGGAATTATAATAGTATAACTAAATAGTAATAACTTTAAATGTTAGGTTTTTGTTAAAAAACAAAAGAGATCAGCCGTCAACTAGTCACGAAAGTCTTGTGGGAGATGACAATAATATAAGTTCTTCGGAATGCGAAGAGGAAATTATTTCATCATCGGATGAATCAGTTCCTGTGAAGAAGAAAAAAAGTACAACCAAAAAAGTATTAGTTAGAAAATTTCTTAAAGAGTGGGAAGGAAGATATAAGTGGCTTAATCAGGATACGGATACTAAGAAGCCAATATTTATTGTTTGCAAACAGCAATTAATCCCCCAGCGAAATCATTTAGATCGCCACGAGAAAACTACAAAACACATTGAAAATATGAAAATAGCTGGTGAAACTTCACAAATGCAACTTCAAGATTTTTTGCCAAGAAAAAACACAAAATTAAATAAAGAAGTTGCAATAGCAGAAATAAAACTCGTGTTGCGAATGATAAATTGTAATCACTCGTTCAGATCGATGGAAAATCTGCCAAAATTTAATGCAACAATTTATCCTGATTCTACAATTGCAAAATCAGTAAGTCTTTTTATTTTTGTAAATGTTTAAGATAATTAATGTCTTCATTACAGGTAACTTGCGGGCGCACCAAGTCCAAAGAAATTGCAAAGTTTCTTGGCAATGAAGGGTTACTTCAAATGGCCGAAAAGATGAAAAAAGATTTTTTCAGCCTTATAATTGACGAAACAACCGACACAGCAACCGAAAAATGTTTGGTTATTGTTGTACGTCAATTTAACAAAACCAAAGGGAGCACTGTGGACAATTTTTTTCGACTATTACAACCAGCCAGTGGATCTGGCGAATGTATAGCAAATACGGTTTTGGCAGCTCTGGAAGAGTAGAAAATACCATTAAATATTTTTATTGGGTTTGCTACAGACAACGCATCAACGATGGTAGGGAAAAGGAATGGTGTAGCAACATTGTTAAAAAATAAAATACCAAACCTTTTTCACATTGGCTGCGTTTGCCATTCTCTGAACTTAATAAATAGCTCATCATTGACATGCATTCCTGATGAAGTAGAGCAATTACTTCGGAATATTTTTAAATATTTCAGAAGTTCAAAACAGCAAATGGAGTTTAAAGAACTCCAAAGTATATTTGACGTACCTGAACATAAAATTTTAAGATTAAGTGATACCAGATGGCTCTCTTTTGAGTCTGTGGCAGTAAGGACATTAGAGCTGAGGGGAATTCTGCAACATTTCTTTCTACAATCACAATTTAAAGAAAAATGGGCTTCCAATTTGAACAAAATTTTCGAAATTCAGGAAGGTTTGTCTCCTACTACCAAAATTTATTTAAAATTTTTAGTTTTATTCTTAATAAAATGAATAAATTTAATAAAAAATTTCAAAGCGAATCTTCTCAAATTATGTTTCTCACATCCAGTACCAAAGATATTTTGTTAGAAATTTTTTCAAATTCTTTAAAAAAAGAATTTATTAATAATATAAAAATTGAAGACATAGATTTTATGAATGTTTCGCACTTTAAAGAATTAATAAATATATGTATATATAGGCCATGAGGCTGAAGTAGATTTATGTTCTGAAAATATATCAAATAATTGTATTAATGAAATTAACACAAATATTTTACATTTTTACCAAAAACTATATAAGGAGATAGTATCAAGAATTGATCTTAACAATAAAAAACTTTCAGTTTTACAATACATATTTAGATCCTTACTTTCTAAATTCAAATGAAGAAATTAATTACTTTGATTTAGTTTCAGAATACAATAATGTCAGTAGTAAACCTGATGTATTTATACAAGAACTAAAAATTTTAGAAACCAAAATTAATGATAAATCACATGAAAATATCTTTAAAATTACAAATCCAGAAGAATTTTGGCATAAAATTGGAAATTTAATAAATTAGGCTTAATAATTATTTGTATCCTAATTTATATGAATTTGTTACTTACGTATTCACTCTGCCACATAGCAGTGCGTCGGCAGAAAGAATTTTTTCGAAACTATGTAACATTAATGAAAAATAAGTTATCGAATAGGTTAAAAGTGGACACATGCGAGTCCATGCTTTCGGCACAAAATTTATTAAACATGGAGCTGGAAAATTGGGTGCCTGACGATGAACTTATAAAAAATACAGAAGTAATTTATCAAAAAAATAATTTAATTGAATGTAAATATACTAATATAACTGTGAAATACATATTAAGTTATATAGACCTTTTTGACATTGAGAAATATCGCTGCATCCTAATTTCTAAGCCTTCTGCATCCTTGTCTCTAAGTCTTACCATACCTTAGCGTAAATGTATGTACCTTATTAACTTCATATCTTTTAATTTTTTTATTAATTTTTAAATTAGTAATTTTGTATAATTTTGAATTGGTTTTTTATTTTAAAATATATATTATATTTTTTGTTATTTTTTTTTTAATTTGTTACAATACGCAATTTTGTATAATTCTTTATTTATTTTTAATGAATTATTTTTTAGTTATAATAATAGTTTTGTTTTGTGTTTTGTATTATATAGTAGGTTAGCAAAAAAAGTTTTATTTAATGGAATTTTTATAAATTTAAAAATGCATTTTTTATTTTCGAAATTTAAATGTCCTAACATTCATAAATTTGAATGAAATTTAATTTTAAAGCTAGAAATAAAACAGAACAAATAATTTTAAAAAAATTAAAATTTTTGTTTAGACTTATTAATTTTTGGCTAAAAATTTGTTTTTATTTTAAAAAATTGGAAAAATTATTAAAAAAATAAATTTATTATATGTTTGTTAATGTACACTATAAAATCCAATAAGAATTTTATCTGTATTAGTTCATTTTCTTTTCTTTTAATAATGTCGTCCCTTTTTACTGCCAAAATACCCTTTATGTGCGACTTTTTTTTTAAAAATACCCTTTTTGTGCGACTTCTTAAAAATTTCCAGCGGTAACTCTGGGTGCCACGCCCACATGTACTACATACTTAATATTTAATTGCATTTGAAATACATATATTACTCATACGCATAGTTACCCTGATAAGTATGCAATAAAAAGTCTATGATTTGTTGACGAATGTATGAAACTTAATATAATCAGATATCACTCATACGCCACATATGTAATTTTTATTAATGAATTTTACATCTATCTATGTATATATTGACGCCTCCGACTATATGTGTATTCTAAGTAGATTTTTCCCTATAACTTCGGAACGGATCGGCGCATCTTAACCAAATTTTGACAGTATTTAAGTTAGAGAACGTAAAATTTAAAAATGCAAGAACATTAAGTTCGCTTATTAGACGTAAAGCCCGGGTTCGAGCCCCAGGCCAGACATCAAAACGAAATATGAAAACAAAATATTTCTTCCGTGACTTTCTTTCAGTAGATTGAATGGCATGGACAGCAAAGACATGTGCTTATGACACAGCTTATAACATATTCGATACTCTGCAAGAGCGGTTTGAAAACTGGCGCCGAAATTGTGCAGTTTGACATCTTTATACTTTTTCTTTTTTTTTAAGTCGTAGGTGTATGCCAGCAAGCCATAAACTAAACTGTTCCTCATAGCTAATAACCTGTGCCATTGTCAAATTCAGCTATTTCGAATGAGCCATAAGAAGAAAACTATTATACTTTTCTCCAGACGGTATGAATTTTTTACAATGTTTGGCGCGATAGTGTTTAGAAATTCAGCCTATTTCATGTCAAATGAAAAGCACCGACTATTTATAAACTACAGAAACATGTTGAAAATTTTATCAAATGCCCAAAACCGTTTATTTGATTGCTTGTTTTTGGAAATTAGAAATTGCCTTAAAATTATGAGACATTTTATACCATTAAAAACTCTAAGTGTCTTCCTATATATAAAAATTATTTTCCAGCTAGAAATGTGGTTAAATTATTGGAAAATAAAGCAAAAATATGTTTAAATGAGGCAAACAGACTCTTTCGTTATGCTATGTTCGCACGAGCCTTCGAATTACTTCGCTCTCTGTTTGAATTACTTATTTGAATTATCATGTTCACACGGTAGTTTTGTAATTCTTTTTTACAGTTCTTCTTCTTTTTATTACTAAATTATTATTAATATTTTTCATACAGCTTCTTCAAAAGCTGCAAATACTTTTCAAAAGGTTTTCTACACACATAGTGGCTTCCTCCGCTAATTTCGCGAATAACTTTCTTATAAATAATACTTTTTTAAAATATTATTTTTGGATTCTATTATTGTTTATTGTTTACAATATTTTTTGTTTATATTTTTTGTGCTTTGACAGTTGGTGATGGCAAAAATACGATAAAATTTAGAGATTACATTGATTTTTAAGTAATCCACAGGGTAATAGAAATTGGATTACACACAATTTCGGTAATTCGCTCACAAAATTTTGTATGGCGAATGACGTAATTTAGCACATAATTGGGTGTTGAATTGCGAATGAGAGAGCGAATTACGAAAAATTGCTGCCGTGCGAACATGGCATTAGTGTTTCTACATTTTTCTGTTTAAATTTTGAAAACCTTAAATTGAAGTGAAATTACCACAATTCAAATTGAAACTGTTCGAACATATCGGCTAATAGGTAGAAACTTCTGCTGGAGATTGTAATATAAATCCTTAAAGTTGGAATCTTCGTATTCAGGATCTATTTGAAAATTAATTTAATCTCATATCTTGATTCACGCATAATACACGCACGTTATTTCGAGCATTTATTATTTTCAAATTATTTATTACATCATTAGATCATTTATTATATTTAGCAGGTTAGGGCTAAAAATCTTGGTTATCTTTCATAACAGAACTTTTCATTATTTTCTGTAGTTTCTTAATCTAAGTAAGAAACTATGCTAATAAGCCATAACCCAAGGCGGTTCTCCAAGCCAACATAATACATGCCATCAATCAAATTCAGCATGATTTGAGCGCCATAGTCATGGGAAATTGGACATTTCGTATTCGCTTATCACAGAAAAACGGAGTCGCCGTTTTGTGTTGGCTTATTAGACAAAAGGCCTTGGTTCAAACTTCAGGTTAGACCTCAAAACGAAGTATGGTAAAAATATTTCTTCGGCCACGTCCTCTCAGTAGATTTCTGGCAAAAACTCTGAGAGTAAATAAACCTGCCATGAAAAAGTTTCTCAAAAAATTTGTCGTTCGGAGTCGACGTTAAACTGTAGGTCCCGCCACTCACGTATAAAATTAATGCACACAACATGAGTGGTGTTTGAAGCTAGGCCGTAATCCTGTATATTTGAGCGATGTTATATCCCACACATTATGGTATCAGTACAGTAAGACCCCGCTTGACGCTATTTCAGTACTACGCGGTAGTATTGGGATAGAAGTTCAAGGGCAAGTCGAAGTGTCATTGATGCGGTATCTTGCAATCGACAACTGCTTTCTGAACGAAATAAGCGTATGTGACAGCTAACAAATTTTATAAGTGCATTCTTAATGCAGCAATATGTAGTTTTAGTGTTCAGTCGTCTGAAGTACATAAAAAAATATAAATAAATATGAGTGTACCTGCTGGCGATGTTGAAAAAGTCAAAAAACAATCGCCCAACGTTGCACTTAATGCCACATATTTGAAGCTTGTGTTAAACACAAGGTCGGCCCAAGTCTTGACGATTTGTTTGTTTTTAGCTTGGCCTATTACCTGGAATGAGGATACTCTCTTTAAATACTTACAAAATTCCAAGAATAAATCCGCGTTACAAATATTATCTTGGCTGGTTTGAACGAGGTAACTTTATTGCCTACTTAAAATCTCGAAACGAGACAAACTATAAAAACACAAATTAAGTTTACAAACTTAAACAAAGTTTAAGTTTAGAAGAAAATTAGGAAATGGCCTATGTATACTATACATTGTATAGTAGTAAATGTTTTCTAAATTTAATTGATTTTCAGACAACATTAGGTTCTATTGACAATATCACAATATAAGTTTGTTTAACAAGGTATAACAATTATTTTGAAGACAAACTCTATTTTACAATATTTCACTGCTCAGAACCACATTACTACACTTTCTGCGACGCTCACATAAAACGATTTGTCTTTGCTTATCTTTAACTCTCTGCCAGGGTAATATTTTCTCTAATTGTTTACAATTGACTTTTTGTGATTTTACAACCATACGATAAACATGAGCAGAATAAAATATTTTCCCATTTTTTGGTACGACGACATGTATTCTGTAAATTTTTTATAGCTACGCTGTAACCGAAGTAATAAAGGAAATGGACAGGGAAAAGCCATAAATTATTTGTTGAAATAATAATGGGGCATAAAATAACAAGAAATGTTCAGATATTTTAAAGAGACACTCTCTACTGAATATCATGGAGTAGTAAAAGAGGAGAGCCTTAAATTTGAAAAATTTTTTATCTATTATTTTCAAAAGAGAAATAATTTTCGAAGCAAAATATTACTCATCTTTACGAATAGTAAGTCTATATTCATAGATTAATTTCGGACACTGATATAAAATAACAATCGTTGCAGGAAAGCCTTTACGTGTATATGTATATTGAAATCAACCAATTAGGAAGTAGTTTCACACCAACTTTACGTTACTTTATTACACATCCCGAGTCTGCCATGGCTAGAAATGTACACGAAAATCTTACACTAATTTAATATGAATAAAAAATAACAGAAAATGTAGTTGTAATAGCAGCCTTACCGCCCATTGGATATGAAGGAATAAATCTCTGATGGAACTTCGGAAAAAAATTGTCGCCACTAACTCTCGAGTCGTCAGATCAAACGTTAAAACACAATATTATATCCATTGGTGTGCGAAGCTAGGCCGTAATCCTGACTGAAGGGTTGTAATAGCCAATTATGTATGTATGTATTATATCCAAACATCTTGAAAATAGAAATGCAGCTGAGTGACAGAGCGACAATCGAAGAAATTTAATTTAGTCCATTTTACTTGCTCAAAAAAAAAAAAAACTAAACCAGAAACCACCACAACGAAGTCTAATAGTGTCCACAGAACAGAACAGGCGATGATTTACAAAACAACCAGCAGTACTGCTTAACTTAAAACCAGCGTAGAATGAGGATATAATGAACACGCCTCTCAAACGTGTTACAAAATTAAGATACTAGGGCAAATAAGTTCCATGCATATAATTTTCTCCAAATCAATCCTTAATATATTTTAACCACAATATTTTACAACACAGTAGCGCACAAATCTTTCCCGAACCTATAATCAAGGATTTTTTAGTTCTACAGAAAAAGAGTAGCGTGAGTGTGAAATCCGACTCGGGCTAACTGTTCTGAGCGTTATATAAAACAATTATAGCCACTATCATCCGCCAAAAACTATATCCTCTGTGTGAAAGAAGTGTGTGAAAAGAGATGGACAAATATAGATTGAAACTTATATAAAATAACGGATGGAGGAAAAACAACATACACTCATCGACGCTTACCACAAAAGAGCAGTGTCCTGTTTCGACTTTTTCTGTTCCGAAAATCATAACTTTAGAAGTTATAAACGTATTAAAATTTTCTTAGATACATGATGTGAAGAATACTAAAAAATTGCCATTCAAAAGAATTTTATTTCTTTTTTAACAGCCAATTTAAATCTTTTGAAGTTTTAAAGAGTGATCCTTAAAAAATGTTTACTTGAATTTAACAATCGTATGATCTGGCATTGAACCCCTTTTTAATTTTGAATAAATCTTTATTGGTATCAATATCAAAAAGTTAAAATTAAAATCATGCTCTACATACTAACCAAATGAATATTATTGGTTCTAGACAATCTAGATATCGACTTAACCTTTTTGGAAGTAAACGGTCAAGATCGAAGAGCCTAATTCGAAATTCACTTAAATCATTAGAGTACATAACAACAGATAAGTGTTTAAGATATGTACATATGTACGTGCAACGTATTCATCACAAATTATATTATAAAGTTGCCACAAATTAAATTTTTATAAAACTTTTTGTAAAGGGTGTCCCAGTTTTCATTAGAAATAAAAAACAACTATTTTTGTATTGGATTGTAAAGGAGAAGACGTGTCCCGATTAAGGATGGAATAAAATTTTCATTAAATGGCTGTTACGGTTCAAGGAAAAAACTATTACTCTTTTTGTATCTGATCGATATGATGATTAAAGTTAGGGGTTGTTTTTGATTTCTTCGCAAAAAATCGAAAAAAAGCTAAAAAAAATACTGAACTTTAAATCGTATGATCAGAATTTCTTCAAAAAATTTGGAAATCTTAGCCATAAAAACCACAAAAACTAAGTTATCATGGCCCAATAATTAAAACATTTCGAACTCATTTTCAAATATACATATGTATACAGCATAGCACTATTCAACAAACTCCTAGGCTAGTTAATGTGACTAGAGAAGCCTTTTTATAAAAGGAGGATTTTTCTGCACTCTTTATAGATATTTTCGAAAGCATTGATAAGTTGTGGCATGAAGGCCTTATACATACTAAAATTAAAACAAAGTTTTTCTAAAAATATATATGATCTGATTAACATGATATTCATACTTAAAGAGGATAATTTCCTAAGTTCCCCTCAGGAAATCGACAAAGGTGTTCCCAGGTTAGCATTCCAGTTTTATATTTAACATATGTATACCTCGAACATACCAGTAAGTGAAAAATTAAAATTTCCTTATTTGATGACGACAAAGCATTTTCAAGCATATATATAAAATCACAAATTACATCTCAGTACATCCCACTGGTGGGAGGACTGAATAAATCTGTAACAATGTAACTTTTATCTTCTGAAGACACACTTGAATACGCATTAAACCAAAACAAAATCACCGGAACATATAGAAACACAACTGGTACGAATAAAGGAGCACAAGGCTTTATTTATATTGCAAACTTCTATATGCAAATCAGTTTTAAAACCTATTTGCTGTTATAGGATATAGTTATGGGGCACTGCCCTAGCTAGGGATATAGAAATAATGACGCCAAAGTAAAATTTTCGAATTATACCTGCCATACCATACATCTATATATATAAAAATGAATGTGTGTTTGTTTGTATGTGTGTATGTTTGAAGTTTATAGACGACTAAACGGCTGAACCGATTTTCTTGAAATTTTCACAGTATCTTCCTGTATGTCTGGAAGGAGTTATAGGCTACTTTTTATGTTGAAATTTCAAAGGAGCGAGGCGCCACGCCCACATATAACACATTCATAATATTTAATTCCATTTGAAATATATTACTCATACGCATAGTTACCCTGACAAGTATGCAATAAAAAATCTATGATTTTTTGACGTATGAAACTTAATAGAATTGGATATCACTCATGCGTCACATATGTAATTTTTTTTTATGAATTTTACATCTATATACAAAAATGAATGTGTGTTTATTTGTTTGTGCGTTTGTTCGGTTGAAGTCTGTGGACGGCTAAACGGCTGAACCGATTTTCTTGAAACTTTAACAGTACCTTCCTGTATGTCTGGAATTAACTATAGGCTACTTTTTATTTTAAAATTTTGAGTAGGCGAGGTGCCACTCATAAACTGCAACAGCTAGAGTCCTCAAATTTTGTATGGACGACTTTGACGTATATATAAACAAAATGGGCGGATTGGCTATAGTGGGCGTGTCACCTCCAATATAAAAAATATTAAATTATTATATTTAAGAAAATATAACAGTTAGAGTCCTAAAATTTTGTTGAATCCACTTTAGTATCAATATGAATATTTTAGACAAAAATGGGCTGAATAGAAAAAGCGGACATGGTACTTCCCATATGAATTAAATTTAAAACTTCTTATATCTCGGAAATCATCTATATATATAAAAATGAATGTGTGTTTGTTTGTATGTTTGTATGTTTGAAGTTTATAGACGACTAAACGGCTGAACCGATTTTTTTTTAAATGTTCACAGTATCTTCCTGTTTGTCTGGAAGGAGTTATAGGATACTTTTTATGTTGATATTGCAAATGAGCGAGGTGCCACGCCCACATATACTACATTACCTACTATTGTAAGATAATAACTAAATGGGTATATTGGAAAAACTATATCAGCAAGATACCTCAAATTTTGTACAAGTAACTACAGTTCTTATATAAAAATTTTGGACATAAATGGGCGAACTAGCAATAGTGGGTGTGGCACCTCCCATTTAAAGTAAATACGAAAATCTGTATATCTCAAAAACTGTAACAGCTAGAGTCCCCAATTTTTGTACAAGTAACTTTAATAAATAAAAGTTTAAATATAAATATTCTGGACAAAAATAGGCGATCTAGCAAAAGTGGGCGTGACTCCTGCCATATAAAGTAAATTTTAAAATCTGCATATCTAGAACACCAGAACACTTAGACCGCTCAAATTTTGTACGAATATCTAAAGGTTCAATATCAATATTTTTGTTAAAAATGGGCGATCAAGCATTAGGGGCGTGGCAAACTGCATATGGACTTATTATTAAAATCTGTATATCTAGAAAACTATAACAGCTGGAGTCCCCAATTTGGTATTCCAGCTATAGTAAGGTGGTGCCTCTCAAGTGAAGTAATTACAAAAATTTGTATATTCTTATTAATTAATAATATTAGAAAAATTCTCTGAGTAGTGAATGAAGAAATTATTATATCCTGAAGTATGCAATAGTAATGTATATGACCCTTATATGGTTGAGTTTGAAATTTTCAACTCATATAGATAGTGAGTACTAAAGTTCATACTATTTAAATATTTATCTTGAAAAACATATATGTACATATGTAATAGTTATGTTATTGTTTACTTCTAAAAATTGGTAACAAATAAAAATATTATTTATTTGAAAAATTCATCAGGCAAACTTTATAATAACCATTTTATTGGGCGATGAATTCATTACTTTTAATTACCTAAGTAATAAAGTGTAAACTGTCAATATTTTTCCCAAATAAAATAAGTAGTTGCAAAACTCATCAAAAAAATGACCTTTTTTTCAAAAGGTTTTTGAACTGAACCAATTTTTTACCTATTCATGTTAGGTAAAATATAAAGAAATAAAAATAATACGCATTCGGTTTTGGAATTCAGTTGAATCTTTGATTCTAAACAATTTAAACGTTATTTGAGTGATATTTATTTTGCAACAATTTATAAAAATGACCCCAATAAAAGCATCCCTTTTTCTAAGCACCAAAAATGCATTGCGTTTGCAATCCCAGAGAGCAAATGAAAGTTCGGAAGAGCGTGAAATTCGCCTCAGGACTGAAAGGAGTCGAACTTCGACCTCTAGAGCCGCCGAAACGCCATCACAATGTGTAGAACGTCTTGAAGGCATACACATCAAGAGCTACTGAAACGCATTCAGAAAGCCAAGAACGCCTTAAAAGTCAACGAAATCTTACCTCTTTAGCACGAGCTTCTGAAACGCCGTGAGAACGCGAAAGACGTCTTGAAGATCTTCGACAACATGCCACAACCGCACTAGCTACCGAGACATCGTTGGAACATGAAGGTCGGCTACAAAGCCAGCGAAATCGTACCGAAACATCACGAGCCATAGAAACGCCTTCAGAGCGTGAAAGACGTCTTGAAGGTCTTCGACAACCGGACGAGCTACCGAGACACCGTTGGAACGTGAATGTCGGATACAAAGCCAGCGAAATCGTACCACAACATCACGAGCTAATGAAATAGAAAGTCAGCGGATTCGAACATCAGCAGCAGAGAGGATGATTTGCGTCGAGAACAAAATCATAATCGAATGGTGGTGAATCGACGTAATGTTTTTCATGGATACTCAGGTATTGCACTTAATTACAGATCTGATATAGATTATACCGAAGACGAATTAGTAGCAATTGGTGGCATGAATGAAGTTTGCCAATATTGCAATGCACTCAGGTACAAAATTAAAACACCTGGAATGTGTTGCTCTAATGCTAAAATCGTTTTATCTGAATTACAATCGTTGATTTCAGGTAAGTTTTTCGAAATATATACTTTTTTTAATTAAAGAAAATATTAATAAAAAATATTTTTTCATTTAGGAACTAATGTGGAGTCACAACGTTTCCTTAATAATATAAGAAAATATAATTCGTGCGTTCAAATGACATCTTTTGGTGCGTCAAAGTATTTCGAGACAACTTTATGCCAACGTTTCGTGTTCAAGTTCAAATTTACCATAAAATGGGACCATTGTCGCCAATTCCAAATGAAGATCCTAATTTCTTACAAAATTTATTTCATAGGAGGACAACAATGACCAAGTGCACCACCGCCAGCATTATAACCCTGACACAAAACAATGGATTGTTGCCGATTTATAACTGATGTTTCATGAAATCAACGAATTGGTAAGGATCTTTAAGCAATTAAGTTCAGATGACCACTGATAGAACTCCAGCTGGACAACACCAAGGACGATACAATACCCCAACAATGGATGATGTAGCAATTTTGATGGTGGGTAGCTAGTACATATATAATTGGCCATTACAGCCCTTCAGTTAGGATTACGGCCTAGCTTCTCAACACCACTCATGTTGTGTGCGCTAAATTTATACTTGGGTGGCGGGACCTACAGTTTTAAGTCGACTCCGAACGACAGATTTTTTGAGAAGCTTTTCATGGCAATTTTTACTCTTAGAGTTCTTGCCAGAAATCTGCTGAGAGGAAGTCGCCGAAGAAATATTTTCATATTTTCGTTTTGATGTCTGACCTGGGATTCGAACTCGGGCCTTTCGTCTAATAAGCCAACCCACTACCTGCCATACCATAACGTATTAAAAATTTTAATATTCTTAAAGCTTTTAATGTCTACCTTGTTAAAATACAAATCTATACTGAGAAATGTTGATATTGAATAGTTTGATATCACATAACATAACATCGGTCGTAATGAAAACAACTCCAGAACAATAACAAAATTTATTGGAGGCGTTATAGCAGTTTCAACAAAAAATATGCACCCTCATTGTCGCTCAAAATACCAATGAAATAGGTTTTGTATGTTATTCACAATTGTTATGTATAAAATTAAATATTTTTATAAAATCAATAATTTTTCGCCGTTTTTTTTTATATATATGTATTAACTTTTTATACAATCATTACTATTATACGAATACTAATGTACATAAATTAACTCCAATTTTAAAGGCAAGAAAATGTATACCCGATTATTAATTTTGATTTAGGAGGCAACACAGCGCTGTTGAACAAACGCTTATCTATAGCTTTAAGAAAAGCTTTGGAAAAAAAATACTGTTCTTCACTATTTCCTAAACATCTGACAAAGATTGAAATGAGAGTTTAATACACAAACTGATGCTAAACTTACGAATCAATATGGGGAAACTTATTGAAAAGTTACATAGTCGAAAGAAGGTTTCTCGTTAGGAAGGTAATTTTGAGAGTACTCCTCAAATGATTGCAGCCGGTGTACCACAGGTTGTTTTGGATCTCGTTCCATATTTATTTTATTCTTTGGATATGTGCATTCACATTTCTGCCTTTGTTGATGATACTGCTTTTATTAGCGTGCATGAGAACACCCACGAAGCTTATCGGATGAAATATTTCATTTTATTTACGTAGGATTAATGTGAATGAAACATTCTGGCCAATTCAAATAAATAATCAAATCGAATTGATAGACGCTTTACTTGGAAGCTCCAAATTAGCTCTGATCACACTCCTATCATAGCAACTTATAATTCCATTTTTCACAAGATTTTAAAGATAGCAAAGATTATATCAAATAGGACTGACATTAATTCTTTTACATATTGGATAGCTAAAAATATAAAACTAAATCTTTCAATAAAAAGTTTTTCAAGAGTTATATGAAGCCGTCGGAGAGTTTACGAGCCTAATCCACGAAGCCGCTCTTTTATCAACACCAAATGTTATAGAAACACATAATTTTCCAACTACAATCAATTATATATCTGCTGAAATTAGAAACCTAATTCGTTATAAAAGGAAAATCCGAAAATATTGGCAATTAAGTGGAAACCCAATTGATAGTCGAAATTTTAACCGCTTATCTATGCCGCTTAAACAAAAGCTTAAAGAATTTAAAACTGAAAAAAACAGGACAATATTTGGGATCTTTAGATGCTAACAAACATGATAATTGCCTTTGGAATGCCACTAAATATATTAAAAGGCCTGCACAACGTAACATTCCTATAAGAGATTGGAACAACAATTGGTGCAGATCAAATCAAAAGAAATGGATGTTATGTTATCGCCATATTCGTTATACCGAGAGTACTATGCGCAATGTGGTGCATAAATTTGAGTCCTCTGATGTTGCATGCTGATGTTTACCTAAATTTGTATTAATTTCACCCACTCAGCGATTAACTCGACAGGTTACTTCTTGTGAAACATTATCTCTTTTATAACAGTTTGGAATTGATTGAGAAAGCAATGAATTATAGAGAATACTTACACATTCTATAGAACAAATTCACCTAAATTTCGGAATAATTAAGAACCCCAGCATACAGCTGTTAATGTGAAGATGTGATGTACCTACCAAAGCCCCACAGGCTTAATACTCTACCACAAAGTCCCGATATGACTGCAAGAGAGATCATTTGGAAGAACGATTACGTAGTGGCTAAACCTCAAACAAAAGTCCACCGATAAACTTGCTCATGAATGCATAGCGGCAAATGTCACCAGAAAACACTAAACAAAACTGGCACGTTCAATGCCAAATGGGTTAAAGGGTGTGCTTAACCTTTCTTACTAAGTATAAGGGATAATGGGGACGAGCACTCAGCGGTCGGGTGAGGGTGGGTTAGTGTGTGGCCGGGGACGTTCGTTAGGCCTTTAAATTTTAAATATACTCTGAGTTCATTTTGGAGTAACCTACATGTTTGCGGTGCAAAAATAAGCAGTCGTCATAAACTTTTCTTTATTTTTCTCTTGTTTTGTGAAAAACATTAAATTTTTTTGTTTTATATAAAAAGGAAATAAATCAATAAAATATATACTGTAATAAATAAATAGATAAATAAATATAACTGTATGTTTACATATGTATGTATTACATATTTATTTTTTTGTGGGTGTTTGGTTTTCTATACTGTTTATTATATAAGCGCCTAGTCTGTGTCGTGTATTTTTACTCATTAGTTTTTCGTTGAGAGATGTAATTTTGATCAAAATCGTCTGTTGCTTTTTGTGTTGAATGGAATTGTAAGAATTGCTTATAAGGTTTCGTGTATTTCTCCATCTAATGAAGATGCTATTGTTTTTATTATCTCATCTCTTTATTTGTAAGCCTTTTTATTTCAATATACTTAACAATATTTTGTTGTTCTATTTTGTCTATGCGTGTTTCTAGTGTATTCGCCACCAATTTTAAGAAAGTATTTTATTTTATTTTATCTCGTATTTGTATGTGAGAGTAGTTGACACACATTGCTAATCGTTCTAAATTTGTTTGCACCGAGCATGCTTTTTTCTTCAACTTGTAGGTTTTTACTTTCTTGATGAATTAATGATTCTTTTATATTTTTTTGGTGCACTGTAACAATAAATAACGCACTTTTTGTGGGCAGTGACTAATCGTACACAGATTGTCATATTTAAAATTTAACACAAAATTCTGGTTTTTCATTAAAATGTATGCCCTAAATATTTCTTCTTGCTTGTTATTGAAATTTGTTTTACAAACTTATTACCATGGGCAACATATGTGCATGTCCTTTCATTAGATCATATTACTAATATGCTTGTTATTTACATAGTACAACTACATACAGTGGACAACAAAAGTCTAGCTAACCCCAATATTTTTTAGCAATGCCAATTTTATGCAATATGTAATATTTTTTATTTATTTGTTTCTCTTTTATTAGTTTTTTCTTTTATTATATAAATGTATTTTAAAAACCATAAGAAAAATATGTGAAACTTTCTGTGACTTTCTGTAACCGTTCTTCGAAATATCTTCTAAATACTCTCTTGGATTCATATCGGGACTTTGTATTAATTCTGTGACGATTTTGATAGGCAAATCCAATTTGCACATTAGCAGCAATATGATTGGCTATCTTGACTTGATGTAATAATCATTTCATGTTCTTAATTCTTCCCAACTTATGTCGAATTTTGTCTTTGAAATATTTAAATACTATTCCTTATTTATTACTTTCTCAATAAATTCTAAGCTACTCGCATCTAGTATGGGACATAAATGTACATATACAATATTGTACATCGGTCTATCCCTTTTTCTCTCATGCTTGTTGTTGTTGCGTTTACTTGGAACATGTTCGATGCATTTTTTAGTGCGTATCTGTGTCGTGTGTGTGTGGTGTATACATACTCATACTCAGGGTCTTTGAATTTGTAGCTTTTGGTTATTGTTTATGCTAAACGATGTTTTCTTGGGAAACGATATTAGGTCGTTTTCATTTGCGTAACAGTATATTTCACTATTTTAATGAATGTGAACCACATGTTTTCCAAATAATGACCTTACATTATTTCAATTCATTTTTAAAAATATTTTAATTGCATTAAAATTAATTAATTGTTTTTCAATATTATATTTCTGATACATACATATTTAATTAATATTTTAAGCAATGAACACATCTAAATACTAAATATATAAATACAGTAGTTTTGATTCGCCTGCCTTTTATTTAAGTGCGCATTGCCTTTACCTGCACAAAAAATTTTGTTTCGTGTCTTTATTTCTCCAAATTCTACACAAGTTTCTTTTTTAAGCGCACTTTTTATACCTGCACATTTAATATATGTGCCTTATATTTTTTAAACTTTAAAACTTTTTTCATAGCAAAAGTTAAAGTTAGCTGCGTCGAACAAAAAAGGAATCTTTATAAAAATTTTATTTAAAAAAACGAAAATCTCAATTAATTTTGTCGTTGAAATATATTTCCATTTTTTGTTAAAAGCAAATACATATCAATAAATAAATGTATGTGATCTTACACAACATTTAAATTTAGTTGTTTGTTTTAGCTGGGCTTTGAGAGAGTAATCTATACTTATTCCATACCTGCTCAATTAGGCAGGAAAAAACATTTAATTTAGCTGCATTTTTGACTTATCTGCACAAATTTTTTTGCAAAAGTTAGTTGTGCAGGTAAGTCAAAACTACTGCATACAATAAATATAAAAACATCAATTATTTTTACAATTATTACTTAAAATTCATAAAATTACATACATACACATACATAATTGGCCATTACAACCCTTCAGTTAGGATTATTGACCTAGTTTCTCACACCACTCATGTTGTATGTGTTAATTTTATATATTAGTGGCGGGTCCTGCAGTTTAAAGTCGACTCCGAACGACGGATTTTAAACTTTTAATGACAATTTTATTTACTCTCAGAGATTTTGCCAGAAATCTGCTGAGAAGAAGTCGCCGAAGAAATATTTTTGTTCTTCTTAAAATTGCTTACACATATCTAGACTTTTACTGTCCACTGAATGTAACATTTACTATTGTTTACACAATCACTTATACATATGACAGCAAGTATTTAATGTACATTATTTCTTTCTTCACTGTGCACATTTACAATAAGAATTTAGTAAAACAACGAAACTTCTAATATTTTGAGTAATTAGCTTAATTATTTTGTTTACCAACTGGGGCTTCTACATTTATATTAAAGGTAATATATTCGAAACATATGATATAAAGATTTTACTTACATAGTTAAGTGAATTTATGTAAATACTTTGACTATGCTTGAACTTAGAATAGTGTTTGTTTAAAAGACAAGAGTGCTTTAAAACGATTATAAATATGGAATGGTGAAAGAGTCATGATGGAAAGCAAATATTTCGAATATAATACAATAATATAAATACATATATAATCTTATGTATAAAAATGAATGTGTGTTTGTTTGTATGTTTGTATGTTTGAAGTTTATAGACGGATAAACGGCTGAACCGATTTTCTTGAAATTTTCACAGTATCGAGTGGCCATGCCCACGTATGCTGCATACTACATACTTAATATTTAATTGCATTTGAAATATATTACTCATACGCATAGTAGTTACCCCTACAAGTATGCTATCTATGATTCCTGATGTATAAAACCAAAGAAAATAAAGTATAAAGAATGTGCATTTTGGCATATTTTGGAATATTTTTCAAAAATATTTCACGACGCGGGAGGAAAGATTGAAGGGAAGTATAAAGAAACCAAGAGCGTAACAATGTTCTCAATTGTTCTCATCGTGCGTTTTTGTTGTTTGACTAATTTTTTTTTATTCTTCTGAAACAGTGTTGCCACGAAAAAAAATTTTGTAACCAACATTTGTGAAAAAATTACCAAATAAGAAAAAATATGACCAAAATTAAATTCATAGACTTTTGTTTTATTTTTTTTTTTTCAAGTTTAAATTATAATTAATAAAAAATGAAACAAAAAATAGGTTTTTTAAAAGAAAAAGAAAAAAACCAAAAAAATCTACACATCTGCACATTGATCAAAAAATAAGCAATTTTGGTTAGAAATAACCAAAAACGGGAACACTGTTCTCAAATCACTTATTCCAGACGTCGGCACAAAGAGGACATGAGAAAAATTATGAGAGGCATGTTTAACCCAGAGGAAAATTGTTAGTAATATTTTCAAATCTACTTATTAACCCAATAATATGTATATGTGAGCGAAAAGTATAGAACAATTGTACTGCGCTAAAAACCTAAAAACACCGTATTTTACTTGGCAAGTATTCTTCCAAAAATCGAAATCATTTCTCATTGATATTAGTGAATCATACTGTAATATTTCTTTGGGTGTAAAATTGAAGTCTGAAAAAAGCGACATGAACATTTTCCTTTAGAAGCTGACAAGCAACTGAATGCATTTTTACGCTCTCATGATGAGAGCAACACATTGTTACGCTCTTTGTTTGTGTTTATTTTCCTTCTGTCTTCCGCCCCCCCATATCCAGAAATGATTTTTTTGAAAAGATTTTGGTGAGAGCGGGTCGTAATGCTACTTCTACATAATGTGTATTCTTTATATCCATATTCTTTGATAAAACTTAATGGAATTGGATATCGCTCATACGTCACATATGTAGTTTTTTAATGAATTTTACATCTATATAAACAAAAATGAATGTGTGTTTATTTGTTTGTGGGTTTGTTTGTTTGAAGTCTATAGACGGCTAAACGGCTGGACCGATTTTCTTGAAGTTTTGACAGTACCTTCCTGTATATCTGGAAGGAATTATAGGCTACTTTTCATTTTAAAATTTCAAGAAGGCGGGGTGCTACGCCCACATATTCAATAAGTATTTAATGTCGCATATCTCATAAACTGCGAATTTTGTATGGGCGACTTTGACGTATATATAAACAAAATGGGCGGATTGGCTATAGTGGGTGTGTCACCTCCAATATAAAAAATATTAAATTATTATATCTATGAAAATATCACAGTTAGAGCCCTAAAATTTGTTCGAATCCACTTTAGTATCAATATGAATATTTTAGACAAAAATGGGCTGACAAGGAAAAGGGTGTGGTACTTCCATATGAATTAAATTTAAAATTTCTTCTATATCGGAAATCACCTATATATATAAAAATGAATGTGCATTTGTTTGTATGTTTGAAGTTTATAGACGACTAAACGGCTGATCCGATTTTCCTACTTTTTATGTTGATATTTCAAATGAGAGAGGTGCCACTCCCACATATACTACATAACCGACTATTGTAAGATAATAACAAAATGGATATATTGGAAAAACTATATCAGCAAGATACCTCAAATTTTGTACAAGTAACTACGGTTTTAATATAAATATTTTGGACAAAAATAAGCGACCTATCATTAGAGGACAATGCACCTTCCATATGAAGTAAATATTAAAATCTGCCCAACTGAAGAACTTTAACAGTTAGAGTCGCCAATTTTATATAAATAACTTTTGTTTAAATATAAACATGTTGGACTAAAATAGGAAGTTCAGCAAAAGCGGGCGTGGTACCTCCCATATGAAGTATGTACTAAAATCTGCATATCTAGAACACCAGAACAGTTAGACTGCTAAAATTTTGTACGAATATCTAAAGGTTCAATATCAATATTTTTGTTAAAAATGGGCTATCAAGCATTAGGGGCGTGGCAAACTCCATATGAACTAATTATTAAAATCTGTATAAAAAAAATCTTTAAAAGCTAGAGTCGTGAAAGTCGCCTCAGGACTGAAAGGAGTCGAGCTTCAACCTTTAGAGCCGCCGAAACGCCATCACAACCTGAAGAATGCCTTGAAGGCCTACGACAACGCGCCACAACAGCAAGAGCTACTGAAACACTTTCAGAAAGTCAAGAGCGCCTTAAAAGCTTCTGAAACGCCGTCAGAACGCGAAAGACGTCTTGAAGGTCTTCGACAACATGCCACAACCCTACGAGCTACCGAGACATCGTTGGAACATGAAGGTCGACTACAAAGCCAGCGAAATCGTATTGAAACATCACGAGCCACAGAAACACCTTCAGAACGTGAAAGACGTCTGGAAAGCCTTAGACAATATGCGACAACCGCACGAGCTACCGAGACACCTTTGGAACATGAAGGTACCACAACAGCACGAGCTAATGAAACAGAAGTCCAACATGAATCACGAGTAGAAAAGTCAGTGGATTCGAACATCAACAAGAAGAGCAGCAATCGACGTAATGTTTTTCATGGATACTCAGGTATTGCATTTAACTACAGATCTGATATAGATGACCACATAATCGCAATTCATGCTGATAGAACTCCAGAACTCCAACAATGGCGTAACAATTTTGATGGTGGGCAATCCAGTTGCATCACGAGATATGTATTTAATTCCGATGGGGGTAGCGAAGCACACCGGGTATTAGCTAGTACATTTATAAGTATAGATAGTTCATGTTAGTTCTTCATATTAACTTAAATACAGGTAAACCCCTTACGACACCTTCAACATGTTTAGGTGTATTCACGTTATATTATCCAGATGATAATTATTATCATCTGGATAATAAATATTACAACAGCTCATTAGCTGTTGTCTTGTTGCCGCGTTCAGTTTAAAAAAGAAAATGGATAAAAATTTCTAAGTATATGTACAGTAGTTTTGATTTAGCTGCCTTTTATTTACGTGCACATTGCCTTTACCTGCACCAAAATTTTGAGAGTGTTATCTATAATTAAAGTAAAAAATTTAATTTAGCTGCATTTTTGACTTATCTGCACAAAAATTCTTGCAAAAGTTAGTTGTGCAGGTAAGTCAAACTACTGTATATAACAGTGCATGTAATTTTTTGTGGAAATTTTAAAAATTATGAATAATTGGAAATATTTTATAGAAAAATAACCAACAAGAAGGAAATGGAAAAGCTGGTCGAATTAATGACAGCAAATCCTGAAATTTGCCGTGGCAAGTTACCATTTGGAGCCAACAAGACACAGCACAGGGAGATGTGGGAAAAAATTTCAATGGAGCTAAATGGCTTGGGTCCACCCATTAGAGTTGCAAAAGAATGGCAAAGGGTTAGTAGATAAACTTTAAAATTTTTTAAGTATAACATAAAGATGATTTTGATTTTGTTACAGGTATGGACTCATTATAAAGCCAATTTAAAAAGAAATTGGCTGCCAATAAAAAAAACTACCAAGCTACTGGTGGTGGTCACAGAATTTAATTTAGCTGCATTGACCAAAGCTTGACCCCATTGGAGCAGAGCACCGTAGAGTTGGTTTCAATGCAATCACAGGTAAATCCAGATGGGTCTGCAATGGGATTGCAAATTCAAACCGATTCAGATGAGGTGGAATCGTCATGCGATATTGAACGGCCTTCAAGCAGCAATAGCAAACAGCAGTTGCCGAAAAGCCAAAGAATACAAAAAAAAACCAGATGGAGGATGAGTGCATAAAAATATTAAAAAGGCAGGAAAAGAACCAAAAGGAGATATTACATACATTAAAACGCCTTGAGAACACCTCATACAAAAATTATGAAATAAATAAAAAATGTTCGAAATAAAAAGAAAAAGGCTGAATTGCAAAATGAAGTATTACAAGCCAAACTTCTTTTAACCAAAAAAAAACTAGAAATGTGAAATATTTATGTATATGTGTTTTAGCTTTAAGTAACTATGTGATCAAAATGAATTTTACTGTGATATGAAGTTTTATATATATGTATATATATAGTATATATATTTTAATTTGAAGTATTTTTGAAATGAATTTTACTGTGATATGAAGTTTTTTTTAATTAATTTTAAATACTTTTGAAATGAATTTATTGCCATACAACAAAAAATATAATGAAGCAAAAACAACTATTATTATATTATTTCTTCGTTTTCGTACAGACTCTTGGATGGTTTCTTCTATAGCTGCTCCAACTTCTACATCTGTGCTCAAAGGGAAAGGCAATTCTTCTGTATGTTCCGTCTTAAAATGTTTGCTTATGTTGTGTAATGCACAACATATATTTGTAATTTTAGTGGCAGTTTCAGGAGTATAGTGCAAACCTCTTGCAGAAAGCAAACATCTAAATCTGCTTTTTTGAACACCAATCGTTCTTTCAATAATGTTTCTTGCTTTGTAATGGACTGTATTAAAATGGCGCGGCACCTTAACACATAAAATCAATACATACATATTTACATATATCTGCATTTATAAAAATGAATGTAAGGCAATTGCATTTAGTACCTAATATCCAAGTATTCTCCTCCATATTCTGCTGTAAATATTGTTTCAGCTCAATCATATTCCATACAAAAGAGTCATGGTTTGATCCGCTATATCGAGCATCTACAAAGTGGATGTTCATATCATAGTCACACAGCTATGAAAGGGATATTCGTTACATTAAATCAGACTAAAAATTGGTATGCGTACGATCATGACATTCAAGCTGTTCAGATACAAATGTTGCAATTCCTTTGCGGGTGCTACAATTCGCACGTGCGTTCCATCTATACAACCAATTATTCCTGGGAAACGTGTTCTTGAATAAAAGGTTGTTTTACTTGTATTTTTTCCTCTTCTGTCATCCTGGCGTTTATCCATCTCTAGCAAATTTTTTTTTCAAAGAATTTTATAATTTCTTTTAAAATGCAGCAAACAGGGGTTTGCGACACACCAATATTAAAATCGTTACCGCTACTTCTTTGATAACTTCCATCAGCAAAAAATCTCAGTGCGCAACATAACTTAAGGATTCGTGGAATGGCAGAACACCGGATAGACGGCTTTAAGGATTTGCTTAGTTTTTGAAGCAAAAACATAAAGCCATCTTTGTTGATGCGAAAAAATTTAACAAAACTGGAAGAAATGTCATAAATAATGCTGAATTTTATAATTGAATAATTTTACGTACTCAGTATCTGGTAATTCCAAAGGGTTGGAACTGCCCCGAATTCTTTTCCGAATGCGTGCCATGTGCGTTTTCTTGGTACCCTCATCATCATCAAAGAATAACGCGACGCTAATATCTATTACTTATTTAACTTTTTATTATTTATTTTAACTTTTTACTGTCTTTTTAAACTTCACTATGCGCTTAAATTTTTTTAATGCAATAATTTTTGTTTTCAATTGACAGTTTTATACACTCAGGGATGTGTTTTAAAGGAAAAGTATACTAACATTGAAGAACAACCCTGTGACATACACAACATCTAGATGTTGTAACCCATAATCAAGAAAGTTATAAATGTTGTGTTGTCTCTGCTACAACACAACATTTATGTGTTGTGAACCATAATCGGGGCCTATGATCTTAATATCAATTGTATAAATCTTTAAAGATATTTAATATTACAAAAAACACATTTTATTGTTTCTGTTTTACCTTACATTTGTAGTGATTTATTACAGATGTACATACATATTTGCGAGTGTTACTTTGTAACATTGCCCTGTTCTTTTTCTTGGAATATCATTTTTCTGGCCACGGCGCACACTGTCGCGAGTGTGGCCAAAAATGGTTAAAGTCAATGTGGGAAATTCAATATTTTTTACCTTTATCTTTTAGAAAACATTTCTATTAGTTGATATGTAAAATTGTATTAATAACTTTTGCGTAGTTTTTTAGTTATTGTATCTCAAAGTTAAGAATTTCCATGCAATATGGGTAATTTGTGCGATTTGAAATTTGACATATGTATTTTTGTCATAGTTAAAATTCAAAAATTCTTTTGGTAACGGCTAAATTATTTGTAATAGAATTGTAAGCCAGGTATGTAATTGTAAACACAACGCTGTAATTGTTTATAAATATTAATCATATATGAAATGCCGTTTGCCAAAATACAGGTCTTCAAAAAATTAAGATTTTCATACATTCATTAACTTCAGTAGTGAATTAAAAAAAAAAAAACACCCAATATCACTTTTGAAAATTTTTTATACATATTTTATTGCCACAAGTATGTACTTTAACATATACATATAAATTTCAGCACCCGACTACTTTTGTGGGCGTTATAAATGTTTTTGTGTCAACATCACTGCTGATTCATGATATTTTTGAGCAATGGGTGCAGCTTAAGAAAAATAATACAACAAATGTGCTGCATCATATTGAACAATTTCTGAAAAGTCGTACTCAAAGATTTCACACATATACATATTGAGAAGGACAAACTAAAATTCATTCTTTTAAAAATTAGTAATAATTGGACAAATTGAGTACCTGGCTAGATAATGAGCTATTTTGTAAAGATATTTGTGATGTAAGTTTTTCTAGATTATCGATTTTGTATATTTAAACATAAATAAATTCAATTAGGAAACAAGTAGAAGTAGCGGCAAGGGTCGACCATCTGTTTTCTATAAAGATGCATTAGAGCAAACAAAAAGAAGACGAATCGAAGAGCTTGTTGCGTCCACTTCTGCTAATGCTCTTACTAAAGCAGCAGGAAAAGTATATAAGTCCAAAAAAGATCAAATATCAGTAGAAAGGGCTTTAGCCTTATAGATTGAAGCATGTATATAATTGAAAGAGATAATTGTGCAATAGCAAATTAATTGATAGAGGATTCTCAGACTGCTGGTACCAGCGATAATGAGTAAAATATTTATAATATGCCTGTATGTAATATGTATTAAAGTATGTTTATTCATCTAAATTATGTCTTTGGACTTATATGTATAAATTTAAATATTTTAATATATATAAACAAATTTTAAATTGTTTAATAAAACATTGTTTAATTAGTATTTCAGCTATGGTAAAAATGTATCCTTAAAATTTTCTAAGGATATACGGAATGTGAGAAAATTAAATTTTAATGAGTTAGTAAAACATTTAAATCATAATTTGCGATTCAATTTTTTTATGTCTCGTTGATACTTTTTTGAAAAAGGAAATTTTTAAGGTAGGCGGATCCTTGCTCCAAATGGAACGAAATTTGGAAGAAGTGTTAAGCATGTTAAAACTAATAAGTGTACCAAATTTTATTAATATTCCTCCAAATTGTAGGTATGATTATGTTTTACCAATTAATATAGGTGTGCCAAATTTCATTACTCTACTATTACTCCTTCTATTTTTGGCCACTCGTTATATGAAATCGCGACAGTGTGCGGCGTCTTAACTCATAAGGATTCCATTTTAGCGCCATCCCTTTTATTTTATCAGCATAATTTCTGGCAGTATGGTAGATCTATCTCTTTTTATTCCTTTTTATTTGTACTACTCTGGGTTTTGCGTTGGCAAGGTTCCGGGATCCATGTCACTAATATTTTTAGTAAAAAATGTTCTTCATACGATTCAAAGCACTTGTTGGTGAATACCTATAAGTTTTGTGACGGTGCGCGAAACTAACCGGGTTTTTTCTTCCGAAATGCAGCTCTTCTTTTATTGAATCTATTATTTATGCTTATTTCTACGCCGCCATTCGATGTCACTGTACCGTCTAGATAGCCGAAGCAATCCACATACTTAGCTGGTAGGCCTTGTAACATTATATTATCGGTACAGACATTGATAATTCTCAAGGCTTTGGTTTCTTTGATATTTATCTCAAGCCAAATATTTCGTGCAAATCCTTCCAAGTACCCTAACTGCAAATAATGATTTATAACTATATAAATATGTATCATGTATTCAAGTACGACATAGGCTGTATTTACCATCGTTAAAAGTTGAGTCTATGATCCAATAGTATGCCAAAATCCAATATTGTTTGAAATTTGAAAAATAGCGCTGTCTATACAATAGAGAGTCTCAATCGAAAAATGTTATATGTTTACATTTTTTAATATTCAATTCGAACAAATTGAAACTGCACCATTTATAAAAACTGCAAAAAGTAGCACTAAGTAAATTAAATCCATTAGTCATTAAAAAAAATAAATATTTTGATGTCATCAGCATACATTAATATTATTACGTTTTTACCTCTTTAAAAACGTTTAAAATACGTTGATTGCAAACCAAATAAAAATAAATATGTGTTTGATGTACGTATATGTACAACAATAATTGTTTTTTTTTCGTTATTCTTCTTTGCTTATACCCTTTGCGTAAATAACAATTGTTCGATCGATCTGTATAACGGAGTTTTTCAAACCACGATTATTCTCTTTACACGCAACGCGTCTTCACACAAGACTGACTAAATTCTTACTACTGGTTGCTTGCTTTATCTTGCCTTTTTATATGCCCACGTAAACAGTCTGATGAATGTTCTTGAAGTCGAATATTCGTGGCTTCGCCTTCTCGAGAACTCCATCGTGGTTTGTGTATTTTGTTTACGTTGTGTGTTGTTGCCTTCTTGATTAAACAGATTCCTTGTTATTGTAGCTTTTGTTCATCATTTTAATGTTGAACGATGTTACACCAATTCCAATTTCATAACAATAGCTAGAACGCGAAATAACAATGGGAAGGTCATTAAAGAATAAATAAAATAGGAATGGACCAAGAATGCGGAAAGTAAAAACAAATTTTTTTAAAAGCTGTTTAAGATGTTGATCAGCTATTAAAAAAACTATTGGGTGACGGTGAAGTTGAGGATGATCCGTTGAATCGTTAAATTAGATAATTAAGGGCCATTATTACAACTTGCCGTTAACTAAAGGGAGGATTTTAAAGGACAGATAAATTGTTTTTCATTATTATGAGTACGCAATAAGATAGAAATGATCGTTCAGCTAAAGGGAGGATCATTCTACCTTTAACATTTAAAAGTCACTTTATGTTTGAAGTTGCCATATTATATATTATTTTCATTATGGGAACTTCAAATTTTAACAAAATGAGCACATACAACAAAAAAACAAAGCCCGCGGTTGCCACTGTGTTAAAAAAAACTTGTAAAATTTAGCAGTTTTATCAACATTGCTCCGGCACTGCCATATTTTTGAAAAATTTTATCTGTAAGTTGTAAAAACGAAAATAAGTTAAAGGTAACTTTAAAGTTCCCTTTAGCTAAAGGTACCTATAACTAACCCCAACTTTAACGACAAGTTGTAATAATGGCCCTAAGTATAATAAATTTAAAATCTGTTAAAACATACCCTTATGAATTGTAAATATTTTTTAATGTAATACACACTGGTGATCCCCTATATAGGGACATCAATTGTTTGTGTACTGACATGACTATTTACAATTGTAGACAGAAATTGAAAGATATAACAAATTGTTAAAAAATAATGTTTTTATTTAGATAAAAAATATTAAATAATGACAATTCATCAGCCTTTTGTTTTGCTTTTTCGCAAAGCTCTTTTATATATTAAAAAGTTTTTGTTGAATTGCGTGTTGCTTCTATTGTCAATAACAAACGTAAATAAAACTAAAACTAAGTTTAAGTAAGGAAGTATTATTTTTCATAGTTAAGTAGACAAGATTAAAGTCCTTTCAAAATAAGAAAAAACATTAGATTAACGTTTTACATTCATTAAGGGTCTGACCTTGCCGTCTTCTCTTTCTACGACCTTGACGACTATCCATGTCAGCCAATGTTGCGGCGGGCAATTGTCCTCGTGGATGATCACCTGCCGGTTCGACCATAACTGTTGTAATAAGTTGGTTCTACAGAGAATTTCTACAAAGGTTCCTCGCTTGAAGCTCTCCAGTCTTTTATATGCCTAGCAATGCTGAGATTAATTATGGTAAAGTCCAAAACCTCTCTTCTAACCCTAGTAACAAAATGGATATGTTTTCCACATTCAAAGTTTCAGGAATTTCTTAGAGTCTGTACTGTCCATATGACATTGTGTACATTGGCATTGCATTACATTAGCATGGCATGGGGCTGAACTTCAGGCTACCATGGGGGTCAGTACTTGGAGGATAACTGAACGGCCTACCCTAAGTAGGTTAGCTGCGAATAACCAATAAGCAGTCCCCGACCAAGAGCGGCAGATGCTGAGGCATACTAAAAAGGGTACAAGTGACCGAAGACGTATCTGTGACATGGCGAACCGACTAGGCATCACCCCACAGAGGGTTCCCTCAAGAGATGGGGAAATAGGAGAGTAACGCCTCCGTGGTCCCCTCAGTTTCATCGAAGCGACGCCCTTGATACGGGCATTAGAACCGAGCCCGGTAAGGTTCTAATTATGGTATACCGGAAGACGTATGTGAATTGGCGATATAGGCTGACGATGGCGGTATTCCGGCACTTTAGTAAGCGGTGTGAAAGCTGGCCGAAATGGCTGTCGGGCTAATGCTGTCATTGCCCCCGCCCCGTTAAAATTATGGCAAGTCTGTCGGTACGTTCCTGATTTATCACCGTTAAGTTGGTGTTGTAGGACCAGATGTTAATCCCTGGCTTACGTCGACCTGGCTCTGAACACGTATTCCCATGAGGTTATGTGTCAACCATCGCGTGGCCTCCCTGCTTATGCATAGACAACCACGGGGTCTTTCGTGACGACTGCAACGATGGATCAGGATAGCGGCCGACAGTTGGGGCCCAAATAAATTGAAATGAATAATAAGAATAAAACTACGAATAAGCCGACGAATTCATCAGAGATGAATACTTTGGAGCTGAACGCCTTTGGACAGAGCTCGAGAATACTGAGGTCTCCAGTGCGGAATCGAGAGATGAACCCATTCGGGCAGAGTACGAGGACTCCGAGGTCCCCAGTAAATGGAGAATCTTCAGGATTGGCGATATCAGAGTCGGAACAATCGCGGACTAATCCGATGGCGTCCACAAGCGGTGTTTTTGGTCAACTCGGGGACCAGATTAGGAATTTGGTCGATATGCTGGGGGATGGAAAAAGGAGATCGATCCACCAGCCGATGAGAGACGCGATTGATTCCATTAAGATCCTTTACGACCTGTACGTAGGTGAGCTAAGGGGGCAGACAACCAATGGGAAGAGTTGCAGCAGTTCGACAACACAAACTTCGCCTTGGAAGAGAAATAAGGAGGGGAAGAGGAGACAGGAGGAAGCTGTCGATATTCCCGAAGCAAAGAGGAAAACTCCAAATCCTGCACCGAAAGTTCTGGCGAGAAGGACTACTGAGACGACTCCGGGTCGGCAGGTAAACGCTCAGAAATCAACTGGAGAACCAGAGTGGCAAAAAGTCACTAAAAAGAAAAGGAAGGCCAAAAAGCCTCAGGAGAGGAAAACAAAGCCTGACGCGATAATGATAGCAACGAGGGATGATACATCGTATGCTGACATTTTGAGGAGAGTTAAAACCGACCCTAAGCTTTGCAAATTAGGAGAAAACGTGACAAAAATTCGGAGAACCGTCAAAGGAGAGCTGTTACTCCAGCTCGGCAAGAACGGTGAGCAAACGGAGGACTTCAGAGGGGCCATTGGAGAGCTCCTAGGCGAATCCGCGTCTGTCCGCACTCTAAAGGAGAGGAGGACAATTGAGATAAAGGACATTGATGAGATCACGGAGAGGGAGGATGTGTATAACACAATACAGAACATCCCAGGCTTTAAGGGCTTCAGTAAGACCGACATAGTTGGTCTCAGGAAGGCATATGGTGGGACGCAGACGGCCACAGTAAGCCTTAATGCAGACGCTGCAGCTATTCTCCTGAAGGAAGGTAGAATTAGAATCGGCTGGGTCATATGCAAGATTCGCGAGAGGAACATTCCCATGAAATGCTTGCAATTTGGACATATAGCCCGTCAGTGCAGGAGTAAAGTTGACCGCTCGGGAGCATGCCGCAAGTGTGGACAGGACGGTCACGTTGCTCGGAATTGCGAACGGGAACCACTATGCATGTTCTGCAAAGTGGATAACCCGAAATCCGCCAACCATATCGCGGGGAGCGCAAAGTGTCCGCAATTTCTGAGAGCTCTTAAATCACGTTCCAGGAGATGAGGTTAATACAAATTAATCTGAACCATTGCGAAGCAGCCCAGGACCTATTGGTCCAGAGAGTAAAAGAGGAGAATATCGATGTCGCAATCATAAGCGAACCGTATAGGGTGCCGAGGAATAATACTTGGATCACGGACGGATCTACCACTGCGGCTATATGGATTTGTGGTTCATTATCCTTCCAGCAAACCTATGCGCGGAACACTGGTTTCGTTATGGCCAAGATAAAGGGAGTTTTCATCTATAGCTGTTACGCCCCCCCCCCCCCCCCGAGGTGGTCAATGGATGAGTTCCAGCATATGCTGGAAAGACTGGCGTCACACGTGCGCCTGAACACCCCCGTTATTATTGGAGGAGACTTTAACGCTTGGGCGACCGAATGGGGTAGTAGGTATACTAACGCCAGGGGTCGCTGCCTCTTGGAAACATTTGCTTCCCTTCCTGTGGCGCTGATGAATGACGGAAGAGGAAGCACATTTAGGAGAGCTGGATCGAGCTCGATAATAGATTTGTCGTTTGTGAGCGATGGCCTTGTTTCGCGGACCGCGTGGAGGTTAACATAAGACTTCACGAATAGTGACCATCAGGCAATCGTGATGACGGTTACTGGCCGCAACACTAGAGGAGACGGATTGCCGAACTTTACGGGACCTAAATGGAAGGACTCCCGCTTTGACGAGGAGACGTATAGATTGATGTTGTCGTCTTTTCGTACGACTGGCAGCACGGTCGAGGAAATGGTGAACGGCGTATACGGTATGCTCAACACTGCATGTGATGCTGCTATGCCAAGGAGGACAGTATGTAGGGGACGTACCCCCTGCTACTGGTGGAATGACGAGATTCGAAATCTGCGGTCGGCATGCTTTGGGGCGAGAAGAAGGGCCCAGCGCACGAGAGGAAGACCGACATGGGAAGCTGAACGTGCTGCATATGAGGATCTTAGCCATCAACTTCGAAGAGCCATTAAAAGGGGCAAGAAACTATCCCTTCAGCGGATATGCCAGGAGGCTGACGTCAATCCTTTTGGGACGGCGTACCGAGTCGTCTGCAAGAGAATCGGAGCTCGGGAACAGCCTAAGCTGGGTTGTCCAGTTTTGCTACGGGAGATTATTGGTACATTATTCTCACGGGGCCAGCCCTACACTTTTATAAGTAGGGAGCCGGAGGCCGCTCATACCATACCCGAGGTAACGGCAGAGGAGGTACTTGCAGCATGCACTGGAATAGGAGATAGGAAAACACCGGAGCCAGACGGAATCCCGAAAAGGGCACTTAAGGCGGCTATCCGGCTTAGACCGAATATGTTCGCCAAGGTGTTCCACAGGTGCTTCGTCGAGGGTGTTTTTCCACGTAGATGGAAGGAGCAGAAATTGGTTCTCATTCCAAAACCTGGCAAACCACCAGGGGAACCATCATCGTATCGTCCCATCTGCCTACTTGACACGATGGGAAAAATACTGGAGAGGATAATATACAATCGACTACTGACATGTGCCGAGGCAAAAGGAGCTCTCTCGGACCTCCAATATGGATTTAGGAAGGGACGGTCCACTGTTGACTCCATAAGGAGAGTGGTCGACATTGCAAAAGATGCAATAGAAGGCGAAAGATGGAGATTTGGCAACAAGGAATACTGCGCGGTCGTCACACTTGACGTTAGGAACGCGTTTAACTCAGCGAATTGGGGGCGGATTATGAGAGCCCTCTTTAACATGGCTACGCCGCCATACTTAATGGAGATTCTGAACGATTACTTTCAGGACAGTAAAGTAATATACCTAACGAACGATGGAAAAAAGGAATACGTAGTGACGGCGGGTGTCCCGCAGGGCTCTGTACTTGGGCCACTACTGTGGAACATTATGTCCAGTGGTGTTGTCGAGCCGGAACGCTCCGGAACGTCGTTCCGGTACTTCCTTTTTGGACAGGAACGCGTTCCGGAACTAAAGATGATTTCTGATAACGAGAATTGGCTGACGTTTTGAAAAACATTAAAAAAATGCTGATTTTTTTTTCTAATTTTTGACGAATTTTTATATGTGTTTTTATAAACAAGGATTTGAACCGAACCGGCTTGGTTTTCCGAACCGTGAACCGGAGTCCGGAACGTTTTTTTCTGCTGAACCGGAACGCGTTCCGGTAAAAAAAAAAATTAGCACAACACCACTGATTATGTCCGATAGTGTACTTCGACTGTGATTGACAAACGGGACTGTAATTGTGGACTTGGCAGTTGACATTGCCATAGTCTCGGTCGGTAAGACGGTAAGGGAAATAGAGGAGAAGACGAACATAGCGATTCAAAAAGTTGGAGCATGGCTTGATGAGGCAGGTTTGACACTTGCTGCACATAAAACGGAGGCCGTCTTGATAAGCGGCCGGAAGATAGTGGAGAAAATGCAAGTGACCGTTGGAGGCACTAGGATCGAATCAAAGAGAGGGATAAAATACCTGGGATTGATTATCGATGACAGGTTGAATTTCAAGGAGCACGTGAAATACATCGGCGAAAAGGCGTCTGTAACACAGGGAGCACTGGCGAGGATGATGCCAAATATTGGAGGTCCAGGTCCATTCAAAAGGAGAATAATTTCGGTGGTTGTAACGTCGATAATGCTATATGCATGCCCAATATGGTCGGAGGCACTCTCCGTGGGCACGACAAGGAGAATACTGTCCTCGGTGTATCGTCTAAGCGCGATTAGACGGATAAGTGGCTTCAGGACAGTATCTGATGAAGCGGTATTGGTATTGGCAAAGACAATACCGATAGACATATTGGCGGATGAGATGAGGGGATATACTTTCGCCGTCTCGAGTATCCAGAAGAAATAGCAACTATAAAAGCGGAGGAACGAAGGACTTCCATGCACAGACGGCAGTCACGATGGGAGAGCAGTTTAAAGGGAAGATGGACATTTCGCCTTGTCCCCGACGTAACCCTTTGGATGAAGGACAAATATTGCGAGCTGAACTATTACGTGACCCAGTTCCTAACTGGTCATGGGTGCTTCAGGAAGTACCTGCACAGATTTGGTCATGACACTTCCCCTATATGCCCAAACTGTGTAGATGAGGAGGAAGATGCGGAGCATATTCTAACATGCTGCCCCAGATTTAGATGGCCCGGAGAAACGAGTTTAGGACCAAACCGGCTAATGGAAGAGCTGATGAACTGTAGGAACCTATGGAGCAAATATACCCAGAGAATGGCTGAAGTTATGATAGAACTCCGTAGACTAGAGAAACGGAGGCGAAATTTGACTTAACGTGATGAAGCTTTCGACCTAACCAGCCCTCCGCGAAGTAATACCTTACGGCAGTCCCGCGGGGGGAGAGTGGTTGAAGTGTGTAGGGGGTGGGTTTAGTACGTAGGCACCAGTGATGGTGAATCGTGCACTCTTTTGTTGGAACAAAAGTGTCTTTAGCAGATTCCCACCTCCGGCTCAAGACAAAAAAAAAAAAAAAAAACATTAGTAATGGCAATTTTTAACTGCCACAATGCTTCAGAAGACGTCTTATATTCGAAGTTTGAGAGGATGAAGTTTCATCTTCTGGGTAGTAAGCTCATACAACCAATATCTCTTGTCTACTGCCCCTGTAGTTCATATCGGCTTGTATTGCATTGTATTTCCATCGTCATCATGTAAATCTCAATATAAATTACAACGAATGTCGGTGGAAACTGAAGTACTATCTAGCGCTATTTCTCTATATGAAGCAGCCTTAAAAAAGATGCCAACTCAAGGACCAGAAAAAATTTAAACTAGTGTTGTTTGGTTTTCCTCAAATGGACGCCAGAACTATTACAAATGAATTTAAATACTCTCATAACATAGAATGCTTAAGTGCAAAAGAAATAAGAACTAAACTCTATACTGCTGATGACTCAATCTATCTGATTGAATTCAATAAAGATCAAATATCTAAGAGATAAATTAAAAAAATTTGATACTTTTGCAATATTGCACTAAAATGGAAAAACCCAATTGAAGGGAACAAATGTCCAACCCAATGCACCAAGTGTTCCATGTTTGGCCATGGTGCTAGTTACTGTTACCGCTCACCAGTCTGTCCTGCATGTGCTGGCGAACATGACTACTCGGTATGTAACCTAAGCAAAACCGAAAATGTATATAATTATATTTATTAAAACAACGTGATCCTTTGGTTGTTTCTTTAGTAATGAATCTTTATTCTGTTTTTTAATTCTTAAAAGCTAACTTAAAACTAGATATAAACAATATAATTGAATTCTGCTGACAATGCAGATTCACATACTCGTTGGTTGTAAGAAACACATTAAATTTGAATTTGCCAACGATGCAGATTCACACGCTTAAACTTTGTTATGCTGAATCTGCTCGTTGGCTGTAGACATTTGTCTACGTATTCGGGTTTCAAATACAAAACAATTATGAGTTAATTAGGGGGATTCATTCCATATAACTCCTCCACCCCCAGATTCAACAGTCTCTGTTGAATTTGTGGTAGTAGGATTAAGTTCCATATTAACATTTAATCCCTTGTTCTTTACGCAACACTTTTTGCAACCCGCATACGCAGCAACCAGAAATGCCACTATCAATATTAAAATTACATTTATACTATAAGATACATTTTTGTGGTACATTAGTTCGTCAATTTGTTTTATGTTTTCAAATTGATTAATTTTAATTTTTTCGAAATCAATTTCTTCCTTAAACACTACATCGGTAAAATCACCATTATTATAAATAAACTTTTCGCTAAAAATAGTTCTTCTGTTTACAAAAGTTTTGTTTAATATATTTATTTTGCAGTTATTGAAATTAATAATATAATTTTTATTTATTACAATGTTTCTCTTATCGCAATCCTGACTCAATCTAACATTTTTTGCATTTTTTATCAAGACAAAATCATCGTCGATAACATCGATATTCGTGAAATTGTTATATCTTAGTTTACAATTTTTTACAATAACACAGTTCTTACTTTCCGTTAAGTCACTAAACGGTATATTTTCTTTGTACGTGTAGGTCATGCCATTCACAGTAACCACCAATTCATTTTTTTCGATCACCTCAAGGTTCTTGTCGTTGGGCAATGGAGTAATCAACTTTAATTCTGTCGTAAAAAAGACAACCGGAATTTTGATCGCTATAATCAACGAATCATTTTTGTAATTCATAACGCCCATTCTTATGAGTTTCAACCTGAAGTAATCAATTTTAAATCTTTCTATCTCTTCAAGCGTTAGTACCCCTGGGTGAATTATGTTGTTCTTAGCTGACGCAACAAAACATTCTTGAATCTGCAGTATTCTGTTCTCTAAACTTTTCAGTTTCATCATCTGGTCCGTATATAGCAGTCTTCTAACGATTTCATTATTACGCTTTCTGACCTCCTCAAAAGCACTATCTATCTTGAGCCTGTCACTCTCCACCGCCCTACGCATTATCTCAATCGAATCGTTAAAATGCGTGTTAATAATTATTTGTTCATTCAAAGTGTCAATGGCGTTATGTGTATTGGTCTCCGCATAGTCCAGATGCTCCAAAATTTCTTCCCTATCACCGTCGTCCATCAGTCCGAACAACCACTTATAAATATTTCCTATTCCATTGATTATCCCTCTTTTCTTTCTGTCAGAGCGCGAAGGCATAATGGTTTTGACCTTTGCCCTAATGCTATCAATTTCTTTCCTTAAAATGTCTTTGTTAGCCACGTCTATTTGTTCTATGTTGCTTTCTATCTGGGCGATTGTGTTTAGGATCTGAATCGGGTATATTATGTGCAACACCGTGTTTGTTGCATTGACTAGTTCGACTTTTCCTACCTGGAGCACTGTGTAGCCGTTATTGTCATCAATCCTGTTGACCTGCAGAAGTGCTTGGGCCGTCACCACCAGCAATGTCAGGAATGTGATTTTCATTTTGATTATCCTGTAAAAGATGTTTACGTTTAACTTGTGTTTTGTAAACTTTTTTAAATTTGTTGTCCCTAGACATTAAATAATTATCTTCCACTCGGTAATTGGAAACCTTTTTATATTTGGGTTGGGTTTTACTAACTCTATAATTTTTAATAAATTTATTTTCGAAATCTGTGCAATTTTTATTTCCCTGTTTGTTATTGATGGCATTTATTCTTAATATTTTTTTTCTATGGAGTCTTTCTGAGAATTCTTTAAGGTCTTCGCTTGACATTGTGTTATTGATGAAATCTATCGGTCTGTTATTTGTAGTAGAATGAATTGTATTATTATAAGCTAATATTGCTTTATGGACTTTTTCGTCCAAATTGCTTTCATTATTCGTATCCGCGTTAAAGAGACGTATGTGTTCGTTAAGGGTCAAATGCAATCTTTCAACATCCGAGTTCCCTGTTTTATTATATGTTGTTGTAAAGTGTGCAATGATTTCGTTTTCGGTAAGAAACTGTTTCACTGCTACTACATCCAATTCATTATCTGTAATTATTGTCTCTGGTTTGCCTAAATATTGAATGCGGATTTTCATCGCATCAACTATCGATATCCATGTCCTATCCCGAAGACGATGCGCGGTTGCGTATTTTGTAAGTCTGTCAATACTAGTCAAAAACATCACAGCTCTTTGAGGGTACCATATGTCAAAGTGAACTATTTCGTTGTGTCTACTGGGGGTTTTCGTTATGTTTAACGAATGTTTGATAGGACTCCTATCGTATTTTGCTTTATTACATATTTCACAGTTGTTAATATACTTTTGTATAGTTTTTTGTAAATTTGGACGATAGTATTTCCTTTTTATTTCTGAAAAAATTTCATTTATTCCCCTGTGATTGTTTCGCAAATGTTCCGATTCTATTATTTCGAGAATTTTACCCTCATCGGTGATATCTGCCAAAAGGGTACTTGCCTTCAACACTTTCAAATGCCTATTACGCACAAAGTATCGTATGTACAGATCTTGAAATCTTAAGAACAAATTGTCGTTGGGACAATATATCACCAAGAGTCCCTTCTCTGGCAATTTTTCCCTTATCAGCTCTAGTAAATTACTATTTGGTGCCAAATTGACAGTTTCCCGTATCTTCCTCTTAAAAAATATTTTCTTATTATAAGATTGTCTCTCCCCATTCTTCAATATTAGCTGATTCTTAAACATGTTCAGTGGATTTTCAGTTATCCGGATGAAGTCAGTACTATCAGTTTCCGCACTGTGCACAGTATCTATGTCATCTTCAAATATTTCATTCAGATTGACGATCATTTGATCATCTGGCTCTGTAGTGATTCGGCTGAGACCGTCGGCAATGACATTTTCTTTGCCCTTTATATAAGTTATGTCAAAATCGAATTCATTTAATTTTATTTTCCATCTCTGGAGTTTCGAATTAGGTTCCTTTAGATTACTTAGCCATACCAGAGGTCTGTGATCCGTTTTTATTGAAAATCGTCTTCCAAAGAGATAGGGACGAAAATATCCTGTCGCCCACACTATAGCTAAGAGTTCTTTCTCTATAGTGCTATAGTTTTTTTCGTGACCATTTAGTGACCGACTTGCATAGCAAATTATTTTATCATTTTGCATTAATGCTGCTCCTAAGGCAAAGTTACTTGCGTCTGTAACCACAGTAAACTTCTTAGTGAAGTCAGGATGGACCAAAATTGGGTCCGACTTAATTAAAAGTTTTAACTTTTCGAATGCATTTTTGTACTCCTCGTCCCTGAGATTAACCCTTGCATTTTTTTTTCAGATACTTCACCATAGGGTATGATACCTTTGAGTAATCTTTTATAAAGCGCCTATAATACCCCGTGATTCCCAAGAAGGATTTGATTTCCTTCTGGTTTGCTGGGAGTAGAATCTTATCTATTGCTTCCACCTTTTTTGGGTTAGGTTTAATTCCGCCGTCCGTGATCAAATGTCCTAGGAACTCTGTTTCTTGTTTCATAAAATTGCACTTTCTCAGTTGGACCTTTAAGTTTGCCTCCTTTAGGCACTTTAGCACTTTATTCAACGACTCCATATGTTCCTCAAGGCTTGTGGAAAATATCAGTATGTCGTCCATATAAACTAAACAAATCCTTCCTATATGTTCTTTTAAAACCTCATTCATGAGTCGTTGGAAGGTCGAGGGTGCATTCTTCAAGCCAAATGGCATTCGAAGGAATTCGTAGTGACCATTTGCTGTAGAAAAGGCTGTCTTATGGATGTCTCTTTCATCCATTTCGATTTGATGAAAACCCTGGGTCAAATCAAGAGTTGTAAAATACTGGCATCTCCCCAACTTATCAAATATATCGTCTATATTTGGAATTGGGAATCTATCCTCGACGGTGATGCCGTTTAATTTTCTATAGTCGATTACAAGGCGCCACCTCTGAATGTTTGACGCGTCCAGCTTCTTTGGAACTATCCAAATAGGGCTGTTGTAAGGACTAGATGACTCCCTAATTATCCCCTGACTCAACATTTCTTTTATCTGTCTGTCTATTTCCTCCCTGTGCACCTGCGGGTATCTATAGAGCTTAGAGTACACGGGAATATCGTTTTGAGTATTTATTCTGTGCTTTATCTTGTTAGTGAACGATTCTCCTGGTAAAAAACTTCGCTGTACCTCTTCAATGTCGATATTAACCTCCTTCTATCAGCCACACTCAAATGCGGTACCTCGAGATCGGATATAGAGCATTTGTCCCTGAAATCCACCTCGCTACTGAGAATCTCTAAAACATTTTCTGAGCAACATTTGTTTTTATAATCTTCCTCTTCCCGATTTAGGTAAATAGGAATGGAAGTGTCTCCAATAACCATCTGTCTAGCTCCATAATCAACGACAGAATTGAGATTCGACAATATATTGTTACCTATTAGTCCGTCAAAGTCTTTATTAAAATTATATTCCAAAAATTCGCAAAGGTAGTCTTCGCAACCAAATTCTTTAAAGATTGGAAACCTACACAATGTCTTCACTTGAAATTCCCTACTCACTGCTCTTAATGTGACACTTGTATCATGCTTCCACTTTGGGTTGCATAAATTTTCGTTTATAATACTGAACTCTGCTCCAGTATCTATAATGAAACGTAGGGTTTTAATCGGATTATCTATTATTATATAGGAAAGACATTTTGGTCTCCCCCATGAAAATTTACATTCGAGCTTCCGATGTCCATTGGCTCATCTACATTCCTGTGTGAATGATTTGAACCAATTGATTGGTAGGACCGTCTGGTATTGCCCGACTTCTGGTAGGTTCGAGTTTGATCATTCCCACCAAAATTGCGCTCACTGCGATAATTACACCCGCCGTCGATCTTGTGGTTGCTAAAACCACATACATACATACATACATAATTGGCCATTACAACCCTTCGACAGGATTACGGCCTAGCTTCTCAACACCACTCATGTTGTGTGCGTTAATTTTATACATGAGTGGCGGGACCTACAGTTTAAAAGTCGACTCCGAACGACAGATTTTTTGAGAAGCTTTTCATGGCAATTTTTACTCTCAGAGTTTTTGTCAGAAATCTGCTGAGAGGAAGTCGCCGAAGAAATACTTTTTGTATTTTATTTTTGATGTCTGGCCTGGGATTCGAACTCGGGCCTTTCGTCTAATAAGCCAACACACTACCTACTAGACCACGGCGACTACCTAATGGTTGCTAAAACCATTACCGGAATTTCGGTTGCCAAAGTTAGTACTTCGTCACTAAAATTGTTTCTAAATAAGGTACCATGGCCCTTCCTCTGATGATACCCTAAGTTAGTGTAATTCTGATGCCTTGCTTCTAAGATTATCTTGAATGCCTTGTCCAACGTGTCCGGGTTTCTCGCGAAAATCATAGTCCTTGTCGGTTCCGGTAGGTGTTCTTTAAACACATGTAAAGAGATTATGTTTATTTCTTCGGTTGTAAAACCTTCATCCTGATGCGTCAGTCGTCTATTGTGTAATCTATTTCTCAATTTATTTATGTCATAATAATATTTTTCAATAGTAGAGCTCATCCTCCAACTCTTAAGCCTGTCCATTAATTCCTGTCCCGTCTCCTTTTCACCGAAGTTGGAGAGAAGGACCTCTTTCAACTGCGTCCAATTGTCAATGGCCCCGTAGCGGTGCAATGCTTCCCTAGTTTTTCCAGTACATCTGTTTTTTATGTACCCAAATAAAATACGCTTGTTGTTGTCCTGAAATTCGTCTACAGATGGTAGTATTGATTCCACCTGTGAAAAGAAGTCTGGTAGTTGATTTGAATCAGTACCGTCAAAGGTTGGGATTTCCCTAATACAGCTCAACATGAGGTTAAACTGTTGTATTACACTCGCTTCCATTTTGTCCGAAGATCAAACGACAAGAAACAACAATGAGGTAACAATGAGGCGACCCACCACGTACGCGAAACGATTAGTTTACTTAACTCTTCTTAAATACTAGTTACAAAATCTTCTGATTTTCACTTCACTCAAGCAATTAATTTTCCCAATGAAGAAGTCCCATATTCACAAAGTCCAAAGAACAATATATATTTATAGAATACAAGAACAAAATATATTTTCAATCCTTACAAGTATTTTATTTTATATAAAAAAATTTTGCTTTTGTTAATAAATTAAATGAAAAACATTCAGTTCGTTACTCGTTACAAAATCTCCAAAATTAATCAATGATATATATTTTCCACAGTATTTCATTAAAACAAAAATTTTAAATTAGAAAGCAAAATACAAAAACTTACAAAATTTTAAATCAGATATTGTTTCTTAATTTTTCTATCTTAAAAAAAAAAATTTTATCTCCAAATTTAGGTGAAATTAAAATCTTATTCAGACTTACGACAACTGTTGGACTTTTTCTCTGGAACCCTTTACTTCCTCTTTCTTCTCTTTCGTGTGTTGATGTTGTTGTTGATATGATATTGTTGATTGTTGATCAGGTATTGTTTCCTAATTCTTGACCACTGTTGGACTTTTTCTCTGGAACCCTTTACTTCCTCTTTCTTTTTTTCGTGTGTTGATGTTGTTGTTGATGCTGGGGCAGTGCAGTATTATCTCTTTTTTTCTCTTTATTACTTTTTTTCATTCACTGTAGGACAATTTTTATAGGTATTTTTCTAGCAGTCGTATTTGCATTGTATTCCCTCTCGCAAACTTCACTGTGTTAATGACGTAGCAAATTATCACTCTCTTTCTTCAAAAAATTTTTTTTATAATTTTTATTTTAAACAAAGCATCCTTTTAGTTAATTTGGCTTAATTTAGATTTATCAATTTTACATTTTATTCACAATGTTGTTTTTATTTATTTGGTTTAGCTTTTTTTCTTTTTTTTTTTATTCAATTACTAGACACAGACATGAAGGAATTTCGTTTTGCTATTTTATTCTTGTGTTGTATGTGTGGTTTTTTATGCTTCTTAAAAATTTTTTTGTTTTATAAATAATTTTTTTTCTAGACACTTGTTCACTTCAGTTTTTCCTCGTCGCCAATTATTTATTTATTTTATTTATTTATTTATTTATTTATTTATTTAGTCTATGGATTATATCCTTGCAGACATTTAAAAATATATAATATGTACATTTAAGAAAAAATTTACATTTACACAATTAATTAGAAATTATGGGTCAAAAATTTTTAAAAATATTTTTTAATTATTATTTGTTTAAAACAGAAAATAAAAAAATTGTAGACAAATGTGTGCACATAAAATAGTATAAGAATTAATGCATCAGGAGTTCAAAGAAATAATTAATAATTTTTTCACTGCATTCGTATTTAATGAATAATCAACAAGTCCAAAAAATTGGTTAAATTCGTTACACATCCTTCTAAGCGGGTCAGCATCAGGATAATTAGCTCTAAACATTGGAATAGACAGTGGTAAAAAATTTCGTGATAAACGTCGAGGTATATTAAATGAAATTTCGTTTATCAAGAATCCAGCGCATATATCTCCTTTTATAACATTTAGTATAAATGAAACATTTAACATAATTCTACGGCTTTTCAATGTTGGCAATTTAATAAGAGCTAATCGGGCAGAGTAAAATGGCAAATTATGGAGGTCAAAATGTAGTCCACGTAGGCAAAATAGGAGAAATTGTTTTTGCACAGATTCAATTGTATTGGAATGTGTTTGGTAAATGGGATCCCAAATTATAGAACCATATTCTAGAATTGGACGAACAAGCGACACATAAAGTGCCTTTGTTATGTATGGATCCTTAAATTCCTTCGACCATCGCTTTATATAACCCAGTGCAGCCCTGGCCTTATTTACAGTACACGTTATATGAAAAATGAAGCTTAATTTCTGATCGAATAAAATACCCAAATCCAGAAAACGGTCAACAACTTCAATCTCATAACCACCAATAAAATAATTCACAATAATTGGACTGGTTCTCGAAAAGCGCATTAATTTACATTTCCTGAAGTTAAGCTGCATTAAATTGGCGTTACACCATTCATAGAACGAATTTATATCAAATTGTAAATGCTGTTGATCCAAAAGATTATCATAAGTTTTAAAAAGCTTTACATCATCCGCATACATCAAAATATTCGAATACTTTATAACTTGAGGCAAATCATTTATAACTAAAGAAAAAAGGAGAGGTCCAAGATGACTTCCCTGTGGTACTCCAGAACGTGCATGTATTTTTTTTGATATAACGTTGTTGAAACAAACCGATTGAGTTCTATCCAATAAATATGATTTTAACCACTTAATAACAGGATCCGTAAAGCCTATCAAATGTAATTTTTTTAATAGAAGCTTATGATTTACTTTATCAAAGGCCTTTGAAAAGTCGGTATATATAACATCTGTTTGCCTTCTATTAAAAAATCCACGATTTATGACAGTTGTTAGATGAAGTAAATTTGTTGTTGTTGAACATCCTTTTTGAAATCCATGCTGATATGGAGATATGAGATTACAAACTTGGTAATACAATGTATCAGTAATCAATTTTTCAAAAAATTTGGGAATAACACTCAATTTCGCTATACCCCTATAATTTTCTATATCAGATTTATCACCAGATTTAAACAATGGGACTATAAAAGAATCCTTCCAAATTTTTGGGACATATCCATTTTTAATTGATAAATTAAACGGAACAGTATATTTATTAAAACAACGTGATCCTTTGGTTGTTTCTTTAGTAATGAATCTTTATTCTGTTTTTTAATTCTTAAAAGCTAACTTAAAACTAGATATAAACAATATAATTGAATTCTGCTGACAATGCAGATTCACATACTCGTTGGTTGTAAGAAGCACATTAAATTTGAATTTGCCAACGATGCAGATTCACACGCTTAAACTTTGTTATGCTGAATCTGCTCGTTGGCTGTAGACATTTGTCTACGTATTCGGGTTTCAAATACAAAACAATTATGAGTTAATTAGGGGGATTCATTCCATATAACTATATACAAATGATTTAATTGTTTAAAAAGAAACTACAAAATTGTGAATCACAAAGCTGATGATGTCAAATGTCCTTGTAGACAGGATTACTTGAAGATTCGCAAAAGAAGTTCTGCTTCATATCCTTACAGAGTAAAGAGCGCCCCCATTCTTAGAAATTTTCAACCTCTACTCCGCGTTTACAGACCGCTGATCGCCATAACATCTGTATTATATTCTGACATATCAAATGAGATACTTTTGGACATTTATTTTGATGCTCTTCAGAAATGTAAAAATAAATACGACAAATTGAGAGTATTAGGAAATATGCTTCGACATGTCATATAATTCAATACGTTTTGATAAGGTGCATGTTATGCACTGGAATGCTCAAGGTATAACGACAAATCCAGCAATCACTGAGTTGGAATTATTTATTCGAAGAAATAATATTGATATCGTTTTAGTGAATGAAACTTTTCTTAAAAGCCATCATAAGTTTTGTATTAATGGATACAAAATCTATAGAAGAGAGCGACAAACTTTAATCGCTATTCGAAATTCCATAAGGCATAAATTGTTCGGAACAGAAACAACTGATAGTATTGAAAATTTATCTATATCTGTTGAACTTAATAGAAGATCTATTGTTATAACTTCTGCATACTATCCTAAAGATTCTAACAATTTTAAGAGAGACCTTGATGTTTTAACTAACAGATCAAATGACTTCTTTATTATTTGTTTATTTATTGATCAACTCCAGTAAAACAAGCATTTTATCTTATTTAATAGTACTGTTTATACAATGTTATCCTTTAACTTATGACGTGAAATTGTTTAGCGTATATGAAGAGGTGGTGTAAATTATACACCCAAATTATTTTTCATATAATTTTTAATGTGTATATATTATAATAATGTTATACTTATATAATTCAAATTTGATTGCTTCTAAACCAATTATTAACAAAAACAAGGAAACAAATTCAAATTTATTTAAAAAATTGTACTTTATTTCACAAGCCTCTTTAACACAAGCAAAATAAATAGGTATATCATTTACTTGTACATTAAGAAGATTAAGGTTAAACAAAAACAATAAATGGCATTTTTCAACAGCCTAAGTTATATATGTACTTATTAAAATAAAAAGGAACATTTCAATATCTTATAAAAAAATAACAATCAGTCTTTTGAGGTAAAATTATCAGGCTGGGGAAGAGAATCTGACCGTAATATTGCATGTGCCAATGTGCCATTTCCCACAATTCAATTGTACAATAATACAAAATAATTAAAAACTTTTCAGCGACTCAAAAACAAAGTGAAAAAAAAATTACAAAAATACTTACGTTTACGGAGACTTGTAGTATTTTTTTTTATATGGGTTACTAACGTTAGTTTAGACGTGGTAGTAAAATATTTTCTATATAAAAATCACACAAACCACTACGTGGTAGTAAAATATTTTCTATTCAAAATTTCCACAAACGATGACGTGTAGTAAATTTTACACCCACACACAGAAATCTCCGAGATGCTGTAACAATCCAAGGACAAAACTATACTATCAATAAAATCATAGTATAATATGAGGGTACTGGCAATATCAGCTTAAGAAAGTGCAACAAAGAGAAGTTATTAGAAAAATAAAAAAGATAGTATAAAATTTACTACCACGTCATAAGTTAAAGGTTATGATTAAGTTAATAGTTATATATAAAGGTAAGTGTCACAAAGAAAGCAAAATTATATTACAAGATGTTAATGGTCAGCACGTCAGCTGCAACTGCCTAATAATAATACAAAATCAACCAAATTACTACGTCTACTATCCCCAAAATTTCACACGTTTTAGTCAAACGCCTACACCCTCTCCGCCATCAACAATTAATATACTTCTGCCTATCTCTAGTTTTCCGTTTTCTAACCTGAAAACTCATCATCTCGCAAATTGGACCGAAATCAAATCTTTTTGATTGAATTGAGATTATTAATCGATTTCCATTGAGATTATTAAACGATTTCCATATTAACAAGGACAGAAATAACCAATGGAGTTCATTCATTTCAAAATTACCAAACAAAAAAAATGTTGTAAAATACAAAACTTGGTTGTTAATGGCAAATAAATTACAAATGATGCAGTTTGTGAACATAATTGCTAATGAATTTGAAAAACATCATTCAGTAACACTAAACAACCCATCAAATATGGACAAAAAAAGAAAGAAAACGAGTTAAATATAAGCGAAATAAATGCGAATGAAGTCCTTTTGGCAAATAGCATTGAACTAATTGAAATAATAAAGAAATTCAAGAGTAACAAAGCTCCTGGCCTAGACATGATACAATGTACACTTATAAAGAAAATGCCTGAAAGAGTTTTTGAAATTCTCGCTAGCAATACCGGTACCTAAACGAGGATAGAAATCACACTCTACTTAATAATTATAGACCAATAAGCATGTTAAGCGTCTTAGACAAATTGTTTGAAAAAATTATACAACATCGTCTTATATCCCATGTGGAAATAAATAATATTATAATTAAGAACAATTTGGGCTTAGAAAAGAACACTCAATAGTTCACCAAATAAAAAAAGAGTAGTTAATCTAATAGAAAATAACAAGTCAAACAGAAAAAGCACAGGCGTTGTGTTTTTGGATACAGAAAAGCTTTTGACACTTTCCGCTATACCTGCAAAAAATAATTATACATTTCCTATTATATAGGTCTTTTGTAGTATGCATAGAAAACAACTACTCAACACCAGGTAAACTTGTAGCAGGTCTCCCTCAGGGATCTGTTTTATCACCAACGCTACATTAAATATTTACTGCAGATATATGTACAGTATCGGACAAAACATAAGCACCCCCTCAGTACATTTTTTTAAAATGATCATTTTTTTACGAAAACAAAGTTATTAAAAATGTTTTTTTATTTTTTTTATTTATTTATATCCTTATTATTGAAAAACACAAACTTAAGGAATTCAGAATTCAATAAAAAAAAAGTTATAACTCAAAAAACATTTTAAGCCACAAATATAAGCGGACAAAACAAAAGCACCCCCAATTTAATTTACAGAAAAAACTATTGAAATCAATATTTCGTTGCGAATCTTTATTCCGGATGACACACGCACATCTTTTAGGCATAGAGGATGTTAAACTATTACTTATTTGAGGTGATATTGCTTCTCAGGCTATTTTTGCGGCTTCAAATAAATCTTTTTTGATTTTCCAACTTTCTCGTTTGATTTTTAAGTTAACGATCTCCCACAAGTTCTAGAATGGGTTAAGATCAATTAAATGCAAAATATTCGATCAACAGATCAATTATTTCTAGGCTAATTAAAAAGTTTTTGCATACTGGTCGCACATCTCCTACTCATTCTGGAGGAAGACCACGTAAAACTTCGCGACATGAAGACTCCTGAACTAAAAGGACAATCCAAAATGATTCTACAGCCTCTTCTGATCACATACGAATCCGCTTAGATTTAAAAATTAGCGAAAGAACGATTTCCAGAAGGGTTGTAGAGGCCGGATTATTTAGTCGACGACCAGCAAAAAAACCTTTCATATCGTCAAAAAATAAAAAAGCGAAACTTGAATTCGCCAAGGCCCATCTCAACTGGAGTGTCCAAATATGGAGAATTGTGCTGTTTTCTGACAAATCTAAGTTTAATTTAAAGGATTCAGAACATACGGAGTGTGCGCAGACGATATGAAATGTTTCACGATATGAAAGGTTTTTTTGCTGGTCGTCGACTAAATAATCCGGCCTCTACAACCCTTCTGGAAATCGTTCTTTCGCTAATTTTTAAATCTAAGCGGATTCGTATGTGATCAGAAGAGGCTGTAGAATCATTTTGGATTGTCCTTTTAGTTCAGGAGTCTTCATGTCGCGAAGTTTTACGTGGTCTTCCTCCAGAATGAGTAGGAGATGTGCGACCAGTATGCAAAAACTTTTTAATTAGCCTAGAAATAATTGATCTGTTGATCGAATATTTTGCATTTAATTGATCTTAACCCATTCTAGAACTTGTGGGAGATCGTTAACTTAAAAATCAAACGAGAAAGTTGGAAAATCAAAAAAGATTTATTTGAAGCCGCAAAAATAGCCTGAGAAGCAATATCACCTCAAATAAGTAATAGTTTAACATCCTCTATGCCTAAAAGATGTGCGTGTGTCATCCGGAATAAAGATTCGCAACGAAATATTGATTTCAATAGTTTTTTCTGTAAATTAAATTGGGGGTGCTTTTGTTTTGTCCGCTTATATTTGTGGCTTAAAATGTTTTTTGAGTTATAACTTTTTTTTTATTGAATTCTGAATTCCTTAAGTTTGTGTTTTTCAATAATAAGGATATAAATAAATAAAAAAAATAAAAAAACATTTTTAATAACTTTGTTTTCGTAAAAAAATGATCATTTTAAAAAAATGTACTGAGGGGGTGCTTATGTTTTGTCCGATACTGTACCTATTAAAAGAAAAAATGATGCAGCTTTTTATGCAGACGATAGTGCATTTATTTGTGATGGAAAAGTGTCCAATGCAATAGTGAAGAAGCTTAAGAAATCTATAACATGTGCTGATAAATACTCCACTACTACACTAAATGGAAAATAAAAAAAATCAGGATAAACACAGGTATTAATTTTCCCATTTAACAAATCCCCCAAAGATGTCGCCAACACTTCTTTCACAATACAAGGAAATATGATTGAAATAAAGAATTCAGCCAAATTATTAGGAGTGATTTTTGACAAAAAAAAAAACTGAACTTCAAAGATCACTTTGACCACATAACTGAAAAAGCGGTAAAAATGTGGTAGAACATTCTTATCGGTAGAACTCCTCATCTAAACAGAAAATTTGCCCTAAATTTAAAAAATAAGATAATGCTCTATAAGATGTGTATACGACCGATAATGACGTACAGTTGCCAAGCCTGGTTTCCTGAAATAGAAAAAAGCCACATTAAGAAGCTGAAAATCACTAAAAAAAAAAAAAAAATCTGAAAATAATACATAATCTGAACTGGAGATTCTCTACTGATAGACTACATAACACCTATAGTTATGTATAAACATACATATGTACGCCACTCTAACATTATAATACTATTTTAATTGTAACTTACTAACTTACTTTATTCTTATTTTAACATTTCTACTTTAAATTCCATTTTATCAAATATTTCCTTATATATCATTTATTATGTAATATTCTTTACTTTTAATATTATCAACTATTTTTCTAATTACTAATTATCTCTTTTTACTCTTTACTTATAAATTATCAAATATTCTTCTTATTGTTAATCCCGTTAAATCTCATGATTTTTGTCAAGATTAAATAATCCCGTTAAGTATGTATAAATAAGCTCTTGTTTTTAAAAAATTGTTAATTAATAAAGTAGTTGTTGAAGTAACAACATTGAATAAAAATATTAATATCAAAAAAGGTCATTCTTTTACTGGCGCAGTCGGGTTTACGAACTACATTTAAAATTGTTAAAATTTATCAAAATCAAAGTGAAGTAAAACTCAAAGTGAAGTAAAAATCAAAGTAAAGTGAAAATCAAACAGAAAAATTATTAAACAAACTTGTTTCTAATGAAATTAAAAAGTGAAAAGGTTGTGTAAAAATATAAGAAAATCTAGAAATATTTATGTATAAAGATTATGGATATTTTTTTTCCCCCAATAAAAAGTGTGATTAAATATAGTTAAAATATATCACTTAAATAAAATAAACTTTGAATAAAAATACATACAACAAAAATAGTTCGATATAAAATTGATCAAAAATTTATTGATTAAATAAGTGATAATTGATACGATGAACAAATTATCATCATAAAAACTACAGAGTAATTTAATACATAGTATGAAAATATGTTTCAAATCTATTCTAATAAATATATAAAATATACATAAATGATAATTAACATAATCGTTTTTATAAATAATTATCATTAACTATAAAGAAAATAATTTCTAAAAGAACTGACCTTGAAAATGTCAATCAATAAAAAGTGACCTTGAAAATATCAATCAATAAGAACTGACCTTGAAAGATCAATGAATAACAAAATAATAAACTAAAAAAAAATATAACAACAACTTCAGTACGAACTTAATGTAAATGCATTGTAACGCATAAAACGAAAAATAAAACAAAAAGTGCATAATACATATTACAACAATAAAAATCAATAAATTAGATCAACAACCACTACAAATATTAAAATCAACAACAACATCATAAACCGGTTTTGCCAGAGGATCAGCAAGAGGCTTGTGGAGATAGAGGGGAGAATTAAAACGAAGATGTCTACGGCAACAATGATTCCCTTCCAGCTACTAGCTGATGTCCCTAAGTTTGGGGGGAAACCAGAGGAATTGCAGATGTTTATCAAAAATGTTGAAGCAATTCGTCAACATGTTGATTCAACATTTAAAGAACTATTCGATTTAAGAATACGTAATAAAATCGTGGATGAGGCTAATGTGTCGCTGATTAATAACAACAATCCAACAAATTGGGAAGAAGTTAAGGTAATATTAGCAATTAATTTTAATATTTCTGATAGCATAGAAAATATTATTAATAAAATAAAAACTTCTCAAATTAGAACCACTATTAATCAATTTTATGATTATATAGAATCATTGAAAACTAAATTAAATCTAAAAACAAGTGTTGATAGAGAAAATGAACGATGGTATAGTTGTGCAAATAATGAAAAAATGGTTTTAAAAATATTTATTAGCAAATTGCCTAATGAACCGAAACTTATATTGAAATCCAGAAATCCATCTTCTTTGCTAAATGCAAAAGAAATTTTAATTGAAACAGAATATTTTTATATGAATAAATCTCAAAGTTCACAGTTTTTACAATCTTCTTTTTCTAATATGAATAATATTAATAATTTCAATGGTAATCCAAGGAAACATTTTTCTCAATATCCAAATTCATTTAATCCTCAAACAAATTCAAGAAATATTCATAGTAATTTACAAAACCGAGGTGACAATAATAATAATTTTGAAAATCCAAATTTTGTAAATCGAAATTTTTATCGAAGCAGAAATTTTTCTAATGCAAATAGTGGAAATTTTAGAAATGAAAGCTATGACAATAGTAGACATTTTAGAGGTAATTATAATAATGGTGGTAATAGAATTAATGTAAATCGAAATATGAATGGATATGGTAGCGGACAGACAAAAAGTAGTAGAAACGAAGTTCCTATGGACGTAGATTGTGTTGAAGTGTCAAATTTTCAGCTACGGGCCGGAGAAATTTACCTTGTATAGTGTTGAAAACTAAATCTATTCCAATAAAATTTTTGATAGACACAGGTTCTGGTATTACACTTGTTAGGAAAGGTTTATTTCATTCTTCTTTTCAGTCAGAGTTAGAATATCCTATTACTTTAAATACTATTTGTTCGAAAACAGTAACAACAACCAAAATTACTATTCCTTACTTTAAAGAATTTAATTTACCTAATTCCAAACTTGAACTGCTAGAGACTGAAATATTTAATGAATTTGATGGAATTATAGGCTGCAATGTTTTGGAACCCTTAGGTGCCAAAATTGATTTGAATGAAAATATGTTAATAACCAATAATGCAAAAATTCCAATAATATTTGAAAAATGTTCGGAACCGTACAATGAGAAGGATATTTCGTACTTTCAAAACATAATCATAGATATAAACTTCAATGAACCGAGAATTAGTTATCTGAATAATAAATTAAAAACAGAAAATTTGAATGACGAGGAATTATTAGAGTTGACAAAGCTAATCAAAGAATTCAAAACAGTTTTTTATATAGAGGGTGAGAATTTATCATCTGTTGGTAAATACAAGCATATGATACCTACGATTAATGATATTCCCGTGTACAGTAGAACATATCGTTTTCCACAAGTTCACAGCTCTGAGGTTGAGAAACAAGTTAGTGAGATGTTAAAGTTAGGAATAATAACTAAGTCTTGTAGTCCATATAATGCTCCCATTTGGATAGTCCCAAAAAAATTGGATAATTCCGGCGAACAAAAATGGAGAGTTGTGATAGATTATAGGAAATTAAATGAAGTGACTATTGAGGATAAATTTCCTATTCCTAATATGGACGATCTATTCACAAAATTAGGAAGTTCTCAATATTTTAGTACACTCGATTTGGCAAAGGGGTTCCATCAAATCCCAATTTCACCCGAGGACAGGCATAAAACAGCATTCTCCACGCCAACAGGACATTATGAGTTTACGCGTATGCCCTTTGGTTTAAAAAATGCGCCTGCATCTTTTCAAAGGATGATGAATGAGGTGCTACATGATTTTATAAACAACATTTGTGTTGTTTACTTAGATGACATTTTGGTGTTTTCTACATCACTTCAGGAACATATAGTTTCCTTGAAGAAAATTTTTCAAAGACTGTCAGAGTATAATCTCAAAGTACAGGTAGATAAGTGTAATTTTTTCAAACGTGAATCTGAATATTTAGGACATATTATTACTCCGGATGGTATAAGGCCAAATCCGGATAAAATCAAAATTATTCAAAAAATTCCAATTCCAAAAACAATCAAAGAAACTAGATCATTTTTAGGCTTAACTGGTTTCTACAGGAAATTTATAAAAGATTATAGCCGAATAGCTCTCCCTATTATTTCAAACTTGAAAAAAGGTTCAATAATTGACGCTAATGACCAGAATTACATTGATTGCTTTAATAAATTAAAGACAATTTTATGTACAAATCCTGTTTTGACATATCCCAAATTTGACAAATTATTCGTTTTAACAACCGATGCTAGTAATGCCGCATTAGGAGCAGTGCTTTCCCAAAATGGACATCCAGTTTCTTATGCGTCAAGGACATTAAACAAGCACGAACTTAATTATAGTGCCATTGAAAAGGAGCTCTTAGCAATTGTTTGGGCAGTTAAATATTTTAGGCCATATTTGTTTGGCAGAAAGTTTAAAATTCAAACGGATCATCGTCCCCTAACATGGCTAAATTCGTTGAAAGAACCTAATATAAAATTACAAAGGTGGAAGATTCAACTGAATGAATACGACTTTGACATAGAATATATTAAGGGCAAAACTAATGTAGTAGCAGATTATCTTAGTCGTCTAGAGGTGAACGTTTTACAGGAGGAGCAAAATCCTAGCTCAGATTTAGCAACAATTCATAGTGGACAAGATAATTTAAATGACCATATTTTCATTTCAGAGTCACCTATAAATATATATAAAAATCAAATTATAATTATGTTGGGAAATAGTTTCAGATATGAAAAGGAAAACGTATTTAAAAATATAAGACACAATATAACATTAAAATATTATTTTGAGGAAAAGTTATTGGAATTTTTGAAAAAAATATTACCAATAAAGGGTACTGTAGGAATTTTTTGTAGTAATTTAGAAATATATAAAAATTTACAACAAACATTAATCCATTTTTTTCAAATGTACCAGGAATGAAATTTGTTAAGTGCACTAATTTTATAAAAGATGTTTTAGAGAAAGAAAAACTATTGAATATTCTGGAAAAATTTCATAATGATAAGAATCACAGAGGTATTGAGGAAACATATTTAGAATTGAGAAGAATAATATACTACCCGAATTTGAAAAAGGAAATACACAAATTTATTAATAATTGTGTCGTGTGTAATATGTGCAAATTTGATAGATTACCTATTCAAAACAAGTTTTGTGTGACTGAAACACCCTTAAAATCAAATGAAATAGTACATATGGATATATGGTTTTTAAATAAAAATACGACATTCTTATCATGTATTGATAAACTGACAAAACATCTATCCATACATTATTTGACTGATAAAAATTCAATAAGTATTGTTGAAAAAATTAGAGAAAGATTTGCCATTTTAGGTAAACCGGTAAAAATTATAGCAGATAATGAATTCAATACTGCTCTTATAAGAGATTTCTTGAGGTCGGAGAATATAAACTATCACTTTACGTCTCCGAATACACACACAGGTAATTCAGACATTGAACGATTCCATCTTACACTTAATGAACATATTAGGTTGTTTAAATTGCAACAAAAAGATCAAGATCTCGACGATAGGTCTTTGGTATATAAATCAGTAGAAATTTATAATGATTCAATTCATAGCACAATTGGGGTTAAACCTAATGATCTATTGCATAACAAAATTGACTCATCAATTTGGAAAAATTTACATGATACTGTTCATGCAAAAAAACTAAAAAGAATTGAGAAGGCTAATGAAGATGGCCAGGATTGTCATGAATTTGGAGAGCGAGAATTTGTTAAAAATTTAGGATTTAATAATTTAAAGCAAAAACCAAAATATATCATAAAACAAGTAAAAGAAAAGAAAGATACACATTTTTTGGACGAAAAAGATTGTAAACGTGATCGACAAATTATAAAAAGAAATTTTAAATATCAAAATCTAATACCAGATGAAAAATTTGAAAGAAAATTAACCGGTAGAAATTATATAAGAAAGAAAAATAAGATTCATAAAATATTTCCATTGTTCACTGTAGCTCTAATAAAACTTGTTACACAAAAAAAATATATGCTTATATAAAAATGTATGTAATCAATGATAAAAAATATATTATACCACTATATATTAAAAAATATTGTAATACAAAAATAAATAAAAAAGAAATATTAAAAAAATAGCTTTAATGTATGCATTTTTGTAAAATTTATGTTATATAAATAGATGTAAAAATAATTAATTTTCCAAAGAAAACTATTATATTTTTGAAATATGTACATATAATACATTCCAGGAGTAATGTATTGTCGAAGGGTGGGGGAGTTATGTATAAACATACATATGTACGCCACTCTAACATTATAATACTATTTTAATTGTAACTTACTAACTTACTTTATTCTTATTTTAACATTTCTACTTTAAATTCCATTTTATCAAATATTTCCTTATATATCATTTATTATGTAATATTCTTTACTTTTAATATTATCAACTATTTTTCTAATTACTAATTATCTCTTTTTACTCTTTACTTATAAATTATCAAATATTCTTCTTATTGTTAATCCCGTTAAATCTCATGATTTTTGTCAAGATTAAATAATCCCGTTAAGTATGTATAAATAAGCTCTTGTTTTTAAAAAATTGTTAATTAATAAAGTAGTTGTTGAAGTAACAACATTGAATAAAAATATTAATATCAAAAAAGGTCAGGGCCTGTTCGTAAATGTATCACTGCGCTGCATAATATGATTATTTTGCGCTCACACTGCTAATCACATGTTGCTGATGCTTCTTTTTGCTGATTTATTTGTTTGCATTTACGAACGAACAAACACTGCAGAAATGGAAAAATTATTAATAAATTTGATTTTTGAACTGGACGATAAAACAAATCACAAAATGTTGTTAAATGCACAAAAAAGTGTACTTTGTTCAAAAAAGAAGACATTTAAGAAGAAAAAAAGAAACTTATTGTTAAAACTCTCATTCTCTCTCTCCCACTCATTCAATGCATCAGCCATTTTTATGATTAGTGTTTTGGGTTTATTTGTGCATAATATGATTTAATGCTGCATTTACGAACCGTTGACAGCTGCAGTGCTGCCAAGATTTGCACTTATGAACATGATGCGCATAATATGCAGCGCAATAATGCATTTACGAACAGGCCCTCATTCTTTTACTCTATGGTCACAAAACAGTTAGCGCCTTAATGGCAGATTTAACAACAGCATTTGAAAATCGATGCCAGCAGTCAACTTATGATTTCATTAGAAATTTCAATATGAAAGTTCTCTTAAGTGATGCTATTTTAGTCACCCTTTCAGTAAATTTCTAAATTAAACTTTTATAAAAATTAATAAAGGGTTTTTAACTCTGAATTTGTTATACCTAAACTGTGATAACATAACATTATATTTGTATATTATAAGATTGCCGTATACTGTTGTAAATTCTGAGTGGCAGTTCTTTACGAATACAATACGGCTGTGGAACTCGTTACCAAACCAACTACAAATCAATGGCAACGCTTTGCAATTTAAAAAAATGCTATTTTCAAAATTTTAATATTAAATTATTACATATATATATGCACATATTTTTATTCTTGTTTGTTTGTTTTTTATTCTTGTTTGTATATATTCTGATATTGTTTCTTTTAATTTGTTTTAGTTTTAGTTTATTGTATAATAACTTTTCTATTTTTTGTAATGATCATATAATCACATACTGTAATTTAAAAGATTAATTTCTTGTTGTATGTGATATGAAATGAATAAATAAATAAATAAATAAAATAAAATAAAAATTCTCATAAAACGTTATATAGTTCTTAAGATTGAAATTGAATAAAGGGAATTGTATAGAGAAAAAAATCATGTAAGACCTTTTCGCTGTTACAGTTTAATCCTCCGATTGCACCTTTAAAGTGTCGGAGTTCTTGGACTAATATCATGCTCAAGTTATGCTTAATGAATGTCCTACCAATCAAATCCGAGGCACCTTTTGCATGATGAAAACGTTGACATGAAAAAGATTGATATTAGATCAGTCCTTATACATACATACATAGCTCTGTCTGTTTTTGCTTGAATCGCTTAATGCTTGCTTTGTCCATATTATGCCCATAACATGTGTTCCAGTCTAGACCGTTTAATTTAATCTTTTTTTTTTTTTTGTTAACAAAAATAACTTTTAGCCATTCATTTGGTTTGGGCAAATCCAAGTTAAGGCTTAGATTTATTTTTTTTTCAGTTTATCGAAGGGGTATTATTTAATCCCTTAGTACTTGAAAGACAAGTATTGTTTATTGATATAATAGACAGTCCTTAGTGACGTTATCGAATCTGCATTTTTCCATCTATTTCTTATTGCGGCATTTCTTTTCTTTAAGGCTTTTATTCCATTACTTTTGTCAACTTTTTCCAATGATACTTCTAGAAGGAATTCCTATTCAATTAAAGTTTTCTTTTTGAATATCCCTTTTGTTTTAGATAAACGGTTAAAGCATTTTCGGTGTCATTTAATCGCTTTATGGATTTTACTTTTGCTAAGTTTTCAATATGTATAATTTATCACTAATTTGTGATTTTATTTTTATAAAAAATTTTCTATTTAAATGAAAGAGTTAACATACATAACACTTACATACAATTTGAACGTCGAATAGAGCTAATTTATGTACTTTTTTACTACAAGCAACAAGCTTAAATGTCAATCCATATATACCATTATAATTCCATTAGACTAATAATTATAATTGTTATGGTTTTGTTTACTGTTTGCTAAGTAATATACAATACCCCGTATTCTGTTTTTACACGGTCTTTTTTTACACGGTTTTGATATAACACGGTTTGAAAATAAAATATTTTTAATTTTTTTTTAAAGGATTTTATTCCATTTAGCACGATTTAAAATTTTTTGTGCTTAATTTTTTTTTGTCAAATTTAATTTTTGCAAAGTATGTTCATATCACAAATTTAAGGGAATACCCTTCTTGCGCGTACAAGCAAATTTACTGGTCAAAGCAAGGTCTCATAACAGAGTTCATTGTTAAAAATGTAGATGCTGAACGAGCCAGAGAAAGGCATTTTTTTATCTTTAATAACTATGCTTGTAAAAATCAACTTTATATATGTAATTTAATAAAATAAACATGAATACTTCTTTTTAAAAAATCCTTGTTTTTCACTAATTTTAATAGGTTTTAGAGGTTAGGAACCAATTACATATTTTTGCATACGATCAGTGTCTTTTTTTACACGGGTTTTTCTGGAACCAATCTACCGTGTAAAAACAGAATTAGGTGTACTAAATTAAATGTAACAAATTTAGAACAAATGAAATTTAGTAAGTCCAGAAAAGTTATTTTTTATATATAATTAACTTTAAACATTGACATAAAAAATTATTTTTCTTCATACTTTTACCAAGCAACGATGCTGTAAACATGTTTGTAACATTTAACATCAGTAGTCCCTGCATTGAGTTGAGTTGTTATTAAACATGATTATAAACATTTAACAGTTCCCACATTCTGTTGAGTTGTATTGGAACATGATTATAAACATTTAACATCAGTTCCCACATTCTGTTGAGTTGTATTGGAACATGATTATAAACATTTAACATCAGTTCCTACATTCTGTTCTGTTGTATTGGAACAAGATTATAAACATTTAACATCTGTTCCCTACATTCTGTTAAGTTGTTTTTAAACATGAATTTAATTTATTTCTCCACAAGTGCTTTTAAATATGTGGAAGTTCCACAGTGGAACTAAAACGAAATCCATTTCATGTGTCGTCTATTGGATTTCAAGCAAGGCAATGTATGCGTTTCTCCTTTTAAATATTTTGCAGTGTTTGGAACTAAAACGAAACCCAATTAATTTCCCCTTTATTGAATTTGTAACATAACAGAATTTCACTTTCGTCCATTCTTCTTCATAGCTCGTATTTAACATATAATGGAAGTAAAGAATGACATATTAATAGCGCCTGCATAGTAGATTTCGTTTTAATGTAAATCAGGATACCAAATACGTAAACAAGAATAAGAACTACAGAAGCCGGCTGGCAGACAATTTCGTAAAAGTTTGAGAGAAATGTTGGTAGTTAACGGTAAATTGATGAGAGAACATCATCAACACTTTAAAGGCCGTGTCAGATACAACTTTTGCTTCGCGTTGCGTTGCATATACGCTTTGACATTTGAGATAAATGTACATGTTTATATGGCACTTGTCACATAAACTGCTTTTAACGCAACGCAAAGCGAAAAGTTGGGCATCTCTCATCTTTTTGCTCGCTTTGACAATCAGCTGTTGATTATTCAGTAAATATTTTTGGCAAATTTGTGCTCAAATTTTGTGTTTTTAATATTTTTCTTTAAATTTAAAGTTTTTTGTTTTTGTTTTGTTTTTATTATATTAAAAAAAAAAAGGGAAGTGAATTTTATGTTTTGGAAGAAGTATTTAATATAATTTTCATAATTTTACTTAGTAAAAAAAACTTACGCGCCAACCACTTTTAAAAGAGAAACAAACAACGCGAGTGTTGTCAAAGTTTTGGTTGTGTCATACACCTTTTGCTTTATGCTTTTCTCTCAAAGTTATAAACGTCACGCAAAGCAACAAAGTTTTATCTGACACGGCCTTAATACTTCAAAAATATTCTTTTAAAATAAACGTGAACCGAGCGGATGTAGTTGAGTGCAGTATTAGCGTCAACAAAGACAAGAAAAAACTTGTGTTTTTGAGAAATAATTATAATTTAAATAGATTAAACAAATGTTAAATTAAAATTTATTTTATTGAATATAGTTAAGTGTCCACTGTTGGCATAAATTCTTATTTTCAAGAAATGCGAATGTAGATAAAAACCCAAAAAATATTTTTTTTAATTGTTTAAAAATAAACAAATCTATATCATGAGGACATACATACTTAGGTGATATCCAACAGACATAATTCAGATTTTTATGCAGTGTCGGCTTTGTAATATTTTGCCATTCATTCCTACTTCAAAAAATTTGTTTTAATATTTTAGTTTGATATACCAATATTCCATATTTTAGAAAATAAATACATTTTTAAATTAAAAGTCGAATTCAGTTTAATTTGAATAAAAAACAAAATAAAAAATTAAATACACCCAGCTAACAAAATAGTGTATGTTTTGTTGAGTAGAATTCAAACATATTTTTTTATATTTCTCGAACCCTCCAAACTTGTTTTATTTGACAAAAAGTGTTTTTTTTTGGACTTTACGCACAAATTTATTGATTACACAAACATTTCTCAACCGATGTCCAAAGTTTATTATAAAGGAGAGAGATGGATCTTAAAAACGATATACATACATATGTATATTATTTGACTTAATATGCTAGGGAGTTTGATGAGGTAAACTTGACGAATGAGAATTTTTTCATATTTTTTCAAGTTTGTTCGTTCATAGTAGCAAACTTTAATTAAAAAAATTAAATAAGTGATGGTTTCTGAAAGTGTATTATCTCGTGAAGAGATTGCCGTTTTTTTTGATCAAATCGGACAAAAATTACCGCAGTTATAATATAAAGCGTCTAACAGCCGAGTTATATATTTCATAAAAAAAAAACAATTTTTGTCAAATAAAAACAAGTTTGGAGGGTTCGAGAAACATAAAAAAATATATTTTGAGTTCTGCTCAACAAAACTCACAACCTATGCTATGTCATTAGCCGGGTGTATTTTGATTGTCGCACCATGTTATTGATATGATTTCATACAAGAAAAAGTGTGATGACTTCATATCGAATTTAAATATTGTTTCGACGATTATAAACAAAGTAAAAAATAAGAAAACAAGACAAACACTTTACAACAAAATACACACATCGTACGGTACACAGAATTATGTAATTCGAATTTAAATACATAGGAATTTACCAGAAGGTAAAAGGTGCAATAACATTAATTTAATTGGAAGACTGAAGTTGCCGAACATAAAACAAAGGAGTATAAAAAGAGCGAAGGGTCAGTGACGACACGTGAAACCATTTTGTTGTATCCCAGAGTTGTAGTAGAAGTGTACGTAAAGCACTGAAAACTTAATAATGGTCGTGAATAAAATTGAAAGCGAAATGTTATCAGATGATGTCTGTCGATATTGAATAAATCTTTTATATACATATTTATTTAACTTTTTTATTTAAACAAATCTTTTATTTATTTAAATATTTTATTTATTAATTTAAATAAATAAATAACAAATAACGATTTTCATTTTATTTTATTTTAGTTGCAATCATCGAACCCAGGTTAACCTTGTTGTTAATTTACAAACGTAACAGTATAGAGTTCCGCGTTGCCTTGTGGTTAATAATTTTTGTCTATTCAATTATGTAACTTTCTTCAAAATAAAAACATTTTTTTACCTTTTTGTTTTTAAAAGTTTAAAGCGTTTTATTAAATTTGTCATATTCTTTAAGGGAACAAAAAACGTATTTATCTATTGTCTCTAAGTCAATATGCATTATATTAACGGAAACGGTGTAAAAATAAATTTTATTCTGCCATTTGAAATAAAAGAATGCCACACACAACTACTATATGTAGGGTACAAATACGAGGGTGTGTCAATAAGTATTATATCTTATTGAATTTTTCGCCTATTAAATTAAAGACCAACTTTGTTTCTGCTAACAGGTATCTTTCAGTTGACTCCTGTTAAAAGTTCAACCAGCTGTGTCATTCTGTTTGTTTTGGCGGATGTTATAGCAGCAAAATGCCTATGATAAAATCTCATATATAAATCTTAAAAATCCATGCACTTGACTTCACCTCATATCCTAGTATTTATTTTTGAATTGCAAAAAAAAATGGAAAAATGATGACAAAGTGTACTAAGCTCAAAGCAGACTATGTTGTAATACGAAATTATTTTTCATGCAAAAAATTGATTTCATTCAAAAAATCACGGGATTATTGCCCAAGATTCGTGTTTTGTCCTTTTTTTATGTTTCATTTTTATGATTTTTTACCGGAGGGCAACAACAAAAGTACTGAATTTTGTAGTTCAACTATTCGCATAAAAATGTGTACTTTTTTATTGAATGTGTTAAAAGAAAATTTCATATACATATAGTAGCAATATTTATATATACCTATTGACGCCTCCGGCCCATGGAGCGCACCAAACAGTTATTATTCTAGGGTAATTAGCAGAACTTAAACTGTCTCAAACTGTTCAGGAACTTTGATAATAAAATTCAATGATTTGTTAGCCTCTTTCCTTTGTAGTCTATTCATGCCGTAATGGCAAAGCTTAGTGAGCATTTTTAGCATTTCCATTTGTCCCGAATCTTTTACTGAAAAAAGGTACACGTAACAACCAAACTTCAATAAAAAATAAATAACAATACTTCAACTAACACGAACAACAATTTTCAAAATGTTTATGTAAGTTAAAACCCATTTCAAGTTGTTTTTCAAAGGATTAAAACAAAATTTGTTTTATTTAAATTTAAAGATAGGAAAAGCTTACTGCAAAACCTTTACAATTATTATTATTGTATAAATAAAAAATTAAAATCAGACAGTCAAATGAATATTCGACCTTTATTTAACGAAAATTATGAGAATTGTACGTTTTAAAGGATTTCTGCTTTGCTGCTCAAATAACTTTTCTCCTAAATGATAACGTGACGTATAACCCAAAAATTGGAAAACAAAGATTGACATCGAACTACGTCTCATATACCATTTAGCGTTTATTGCAGCGCTGAAATTAACTCTACTTGTCAGATTTCTCTGCAAAATATTATGTAAACCCTACTATTTTAAGGGCTGGTTACCCTTACGTAAACGTATACGTTGCGGTTCAGCTGTTCCGTTTTCCTTAACTGGTTTATGTGTAATTAGGTATAATTAAGTAAACTTAACGTTACGGATAAATTTTAAAAAATATTATTTATATTAATAAGCTGTCAAAAGATTTTAAGTTTGTTTTCAAACAGTGCATTGCAGCCTTGTCAATACAATTTATGAACTGTCTGTTTATTCTTAAATTTAATCAGTAATTGAACTATTTATAGGAAAATAAATACATATATGTTGTATTAACAGTTTTAAAACAAGTTCTTTTTTACTTAAAATGAATAACGGTAAACAATTGACATTGGTAACCAGAGCTTTGTATATAATTTTAATACCAGAGTTAATTAAACATACTTACATAAACTAGTAATACGTTTTAACAAGACTTTAAATTTACGCACAAAGTGGACGAATTGTGAATTTCGAACTTAGAAACAAAACAAAATTCAATAGAATGTTGAGCCAGCATTAGGGTATATGTATTTCGAACAAAGAGAGTGCGTACAAATTTATACTGTCTTTGAATTTTTCGATTATTCAAATTTTTTAATTTAAAGAATAATTACGTAAATTTTTTTTAATGAGAACGGATATGCAATATATTTTTATCTCAAAGACTAATTTGATGTAAATTTAGTATCGTATTTTGCAATTGAGTTGTTGGTTTCAAATCACGAATATAAAATAGATTCATTACAAATTTAAAAATAAAAAAGAAAACGATTTAGAACGGCATCCTATATCTGAAGACTAATTAATAGAACCGACATTTTTAGATTCAATTTAGTACAACTCAGAGTAGTCATAAAAATGTTTTATAAGTTATTTTTCTTATAAACTTAAATTTTTAATCCCTTGTAATTAAAATAAAATAGTTTATGATCTTTAAGTTCTCTACAAATCCTTTAGTCATTTTACTGTGTACATTCTCTTTAACAACACAATTAATGACTTAACAGCCTTGATGTTAGATTTAAAATACGTTTCACAGAAATTAAATTGTTGTTAAAGGCTCTGTAAGAACTTTGAATTTGTTTTATACAGCAGCAAGCAAAATTAACAAAAATAAACGTAATAAAAAACCACTTACAAATTCATTCAGTCACCCAATTAATGTCCCCGTCATTCAGGTAATAAATCCATACTACAACAGTCAAACTAACTGGTCACTTAAAAATATATCTTGACGGCCATTCAAGCTGTTAAATGGCTAACGATGAATAACGAAAACTAATTACATTCAATAAGCCCTAAATAACCCTAAAATATCGCATAAAACACAAACAGACTTGAACAGAATAACCCAAAGGCTAGTAATGAAAATGACTTCGTCTGTCATCGAAACAATAAGACAAAGAGACAAAAATAAGGCATTAAGAGCGAATTTTATAAAATATTAAAACAATGTCTGTATCTATTCAGACAAAGATTATTAGAATAATATTCATGACCAGTTTAGGATAATAAAGAATTTTTAAATTTATTTAATTAAAAAAAATCACTTTTAAATAAAAAGAATCACTTTTAAATTCTCATATATCTTAATCATTATTTGCGTAAACGTTAAAATTCAATGTTGCATAATTAACATAAACTGTAGTTTTGTGTCGATATACATGCTGAACGTTTAAGTTTTTCAAAAAGATTTAAGATCGGTTTCTAAATGACACATTTTTAAAAACGGGAATTTCCTAATAAAATCGAGTATTGCAATTTAATGTAAATGAAATTATGCACTTTAATTAATTATTTATTTAGCTATGGTGCTGTATCAGAATCTGAAGTCAAGGTAAGTTTGTTTCGTCGTATCACCATAGATGACCGCAGGGTGTTGTCACCTCACGTGGAAATTATGCAAACTGACTACTAAAATCGTGGTCTTTGACCTCTTGTGAGGTTTTTATAAGTCGTAAGTGTAGCGGATAAACCAGAATGAACAGCGGTTCTCAAAACCACGTTCTCACGTTGAGTCAGAGTTATGCTCCGTAATCATGGAAAATTGAACTCTACCCAGAAAATCCATGGCGAATATTTGAAAGGTCTTATATTCCTGCTGAAATATCATCAATAGGTGTTTCAAAAGATTAAAATGTTTTTATGAATTTTGTACACATTTTGTTCAACTTAAATCTAAAAATAGAAAGTGCTTTAAAAAAAGACCTTATACAAAGGAATTGTGGTAAGCAAATGGCTTAGGAACCAAAAATCGACAAAATGACGAAAAATGTTAAATCTCTGGAAAAATCAAATTACTTTCTCTCTCTGTCTCTCTCTAATTTGTATAAAATTAAAAACCATTATTACAACTTGCCGATAACTAAAGGGGGGATTTTAACGGGTAGATAAATTGTTTTTCGTTATTATAAGTGGACAATAAGGTGGAAGTGAGCGTTAAGCTAAAGGGAGGATCATCCTGCCGGTAACTTTAAAGTTAAGTTTATGTTTGTACTTGCCATATCAGACTTAATTTATTTTCAATATACATATTTCATATACAACAAAAAAAAAAAAGAAACGAAGCCCGTCGTTGCCACAGCATAAAAAAAATTTTAATTGAGCAGTTTTATCGACATTTTTGAAAACTTTATTTTATCTGTAACATGTAAACTTTACAGTTCCCTTTAGCTAAAGGTACCTTTAACTAAACACAAGTTTAACGGCGAGTTGTAATAATGGCCCTAAACGTATTAAAAGCAGCCCGTCCTCTACCTAGATAGCTCTATACAAAATACATATGTATTTTGGATGACAACGTTAAGTTAAAGTAAAAATGGTTTTGATTATTTTGTGGAAGGAATGACTATACAACCTCTCAGTAAAGGGACAAAAACTGTCGCCTCATTCGCCAGCTCCATATTTCGTTTTCCTCATTATATATTTTATGATTTTAGGGCCCTTTTCAGGGCCACAATAATTTTAAAAAGGAGATTTTATTTGCATTTAAATTTCTGCATTTATCACATTTTAGCTTACATTTTAAGATAATGAAATATAGTTTTTATTTTTAACTGTGCGTTGGAAATTAAGTCTGATAAATAATTCTTTACACATTGACTAATTTTTCTTTTGATTTGAAATACGTAACAAATAAATTTAGATGCAAAAATTTTTGTGGTCCCTTACAATGAAGAGTTATCATTGAAATCAAAATGTATTAATTAAGGAATTAAAAAGTAATTTGAATTTTTTTAACTTATAGCGAATGTGAAAATGAAAAATATTATAATTTAATTCTAATTTTTCTGTTTTTGTAATTACATGTTTGTTAACTTAGTTGTAAAGCAGAAGCAACATAACGTCGTTAAGAATTATTCATCATTCGATGAATAATTAAAAATCTTTTGAACCACATCTCATTGACGGAGAAATACGAATTTATTTTTTTTTTTTTTTCGACGAAAAAATTTTGATTTAGATGGCTCATACTGCTGTAATTATAACTGGCATGATCAGAATTAGACAAGTGAAATTTTAGTGATTCATTACCACAAAAATAAATTTCACAATCTGTATTTGGAATCCAAATTTTGGATCTGCACAATCACAATCTGCATAGTTACTATTGTTCGTATGAGTTTCTGTCTGTTCGCTGAACTGAATGGATGAAGAGAGAATGAGAGCAACATATTTACTTTCCTACATTTCTCACAAGCAAATAAGTAGTTGTAGTTGATTGTGGAATATCACGTACAGGTATAGTGATGTGAATTTGGCCTAGGTTAAGGGTAAAGTGTTTTTCCGCCTTAGAGACTTGGCAGGTCAGGTGGTGATGGCAACGGCCTATCGGTAGCCGTTTATCCGAGAAAGATTGATGGAAGTGTTCCGGAGATATGGCGATTTTAGTAACTTCAATTCGGCAAGTCCACCATCGACAACATGTTCACACTACGTCAAACTTTGGGAAAGGCCCACAAAAAATAAGTCGACTATAATTCAGCCTTCTATAGCCTCACAAGGAATCGTGTTTTTGACGCTTCGTCTGATCTCGATTAACCTGCGAAGCTGATAAGGCCATGTAGAATATCGTTGAGCAAATCCTGCAGCTTCGTCAAGGTAGGAATAGACCTCTCCGAAACTTTTGATACCGTGCAATGTTTCAGAGAAGGCCACCCCTTATCTTGCGACCTCCTCAACTTCGTAATAGAGAGTGTTCTGCGGAAGGCGGGAATGCCTTGTAATGGCACTATTTTCTATAAAAGCGTCCAGTTGCTTGTGTACACTGGCGATGTTATTACTGCTTTTGAAAGGATATCTATTAAAATGGAATCTGGCAGTAACTGAGAGCAAAATGAAGTATGGGTTATCCATTTCGTGGTTTCAGAAGTAAACGTAAATAAAACACGTATAAAATATTTTTTTTATGATATTTCTTTTTATTGTAAAGTTTGAACGTTGACATTATGTGTGAAATACTACATCATTTAAATGACCTCCACGCGAAGCGTTGCAAGCATTGATTCTTTTGAGGTAATTTTCGACCACTTTTTGACACATATTGGGCGGTATCTCAGCCATAACTTGACGAATGTTGGTTTTTAAGTGTTCAAGAGTTGAAGGTTTATCTGCATAAACACGGTCTTTCGCGTAGCCCCACAAAAAAAGTCTAATGGTGTCAAATCGCATGATCTTGGTGGCCAGTTGATATCGCCACGACGAGAAATTACGCGGCCAGGAAATGTCTCTTGCAATAAAGCCATATTCGCTCGAGTTGTGTGGCATGTGGCACCGTCTTGTTGAAACCACATATACTCCAAGTCGTATTCTTCAATAGCAGGCAAAAAAGTCGGTTATCATATGACCATAACGCTCCGAATTGACGGTGACAGTCATTCCATCGTCGTTTTCGAAGAAGTAAGGTCCAATCACACCTTCGGACCAAAGAGCGCACCAAACAGTGACTTTTTCTGGATGTAATGGCCTCTCTTCAACTAGTTAACAAGTTAATAATGAATGTCTACTTAACAAGTTATTAAAACAAAACTTTTTAAAAATATAAGAAATAATTGATCAATTTGGAATTGAGGAAATTTTTACGCCTTAAAAAATTAACGCACATACTTAAATATTAATATAAATACATTCTTATACCTTTGTTATATAATTTATGACTTATCGTAACTTCTGCTTATTAATGAAAAAGTAAATAACAAATCATTGAATGTTAAATTATTATTATTATTTTATTAACATACTAGCTAATACCTTGTGTGCTTCGCTACTCCTATCGGAATTAAATACATATCTCGTGATGCAACTGGATTGTCCACCATCGAAATTGTTACGCCATCCATTGTTGGGGCATTGTATCGTCCTTGGTGTTGTCCAGCTGGAGTTCTATCAGCATGAATTGCGATTATGAGGTCATCTGAACTTAATCGTGGGTCATCTTTGGCTTGCTTAAAGATCCTTACCAATTCGTTGATTTCATGAAACATCACTTGTAAATCGGCAACAATCCACTGTTTTGTGTCAGGATTATAATGCTGGCGGTGGTGCACTTGATCATTGTTATCCGCTTCTCCTATTAAATAAATTTGTAAGAACTTAGGATCTTCATTTGGAATTGGTAACAATGAGCCCATTTAATGGTAAATTTGATCTTGAACACGAAACATTGGCACAAAGTTGTCTCGAATTACTATGGTATCACCAAAAGATGTCATTTTGAAGCACGAATTATATTATCTCATATTTTGAAGAAAATGTTGTGAATCCACTTCAATTCCTAAATGAAAAAATATTTTTGATTAATATTTTGTTAAATTAAAAAAGTACATATATCGAAAAACTTATCAGCGATTGCAATGGTTCTGGAGGTGGAAGTAATTCAGATAGAACGATTTTACCATAAGAGCAACACATTCTAGGTGATTCATTTTTGTACCTGAGTTCATTGCACTATTGGCAAACTTCATTCATGTCACCAATTGCCACTAATTCATCTTCGGTATAATCTATATCAGATCTGTAGTTAAATGCAATACCTGAGTATCCATGAAAAACATTACGTCGAATCACAACCATTCGATTATGAATTTGTTCTCTGCTGCTCTTCTTGTTGATGTTCGAATCCACTGACTTTCTACTCGTGATTCATGTTGGACTTCTGTTTCATTAGCTCGTGATGTTGTGGTACCCTCATGTTTCAAAGGTGTCTCGGTAGCTCGTGCGGTTGTCGCATATTGTCGAAGGCCTTCCAGACGTCTTTCACGTTCTGAACGTGTTTCTGTGGCTCGTGATGTTTCAATACGATTTCGCTGGCTTTGTGGCCGACCTTCATGTTCCAACGATGTCTCGGTAGGTCGTGCGGTTGTGGCATGTTTTCGAAGACCTTCAAGATGTCTTTCGCGTTCTGACGGCGTTTCAGAAGCTGGTGCTAAAGAGGTATAATTTCGTTGACTTTTAAGGCGCTCTTGGCTTTCTGAAGGCGTTTCAGTAGCTCTTGATGTTGTGGCACGTTGTCGTAGGCGTTAAAGGCGTTCTACACGTTGTGATGGCGTTTCGGCGGCTCTAGAGGTCGAAGATCGGCTCCTTTCAGTCCTGAGACGAATTTAACGCTCTTCCGAACTTTTATTTGCTCTCTGGGATTGCAAACGCAATGCATGTTTTGGCGCTTCTGGAAAGGGATGTCACTCAAATAACGTTTAACTTCTTTAGAATCAAAGATTCAACTGAATTCCATAACCGAATGCGTGTTATATTTATTTCTTTATATTAAATTTAACAAATAATTGTATTTGTGTCGGTCGCCGGTAATTTTTTGTGATGAGTTTTGCAACTACTTATTTTATTTGGGAAAAATATTGACAGTTTACATTTTATTACTTAGGTAATTAAAAGTAATGAATTCATCGCCCAATAAAATGCTTATTATAAAGTTTACCTAATGTATTTTTTAAATAAATAATAGTTTTATTAGTTACCCGTTTTTAGAAGTAAACAATAACATAACTATTACATATGTATGTACGTATATGTTTTTCAAGATAAATACTTAAATAGCATGAATTTTAGTACTTACTATGTACATGAGTTGAAAACTTCAAACTCAACCATTTAAGGGTCATATACCTTACTTATTGCATATTTCCAGATATAATAATTTCCACACTCACTAATCAGAGAATTTTTCTAATATAATTAATTAATAAAAATATAAACATTTTTGTAATTACTTCACGTGAGAGGCAACACCTTCCTATAGCTGATATACAAAATTTGCGACTCTAGCTTTTATAGTTTTCTAGATATACAGATTTTAATAATTAGTTCATATGGAGTTTGCAACGCCCCTAATGCTTGATCGCCCATTTGTAACAAAAATATTGATATTGAACCTTTAGATATTCGTACAAAATTTGAGCAGTCTAACTGTTATTTTTATTCATATGGGAGGTGCCACGACCGCTTTTGCTGAACTCCCTTTTTTGTCCAGAATATTTATATTTAAACTAAAGTTACTCGTACAAAAATTGGGGACTCTAGCTGTTACAGTTTTTCAGATATACAGATTTTCGTATTTACTTTATATGGGAGGTGCCACACCCACTATTGCTAGTTCGCCCATTTTTGTCCAAAATATTTATATTACAACCGTAGTTACTTGTACAAAATTTTAGGTATCTTGCTGATATAGTTTTTCCAATATATCCATTTTGTTATTATCTTACAATAGTAGATTATGTAGTATATGTTGGAGTGGCACCTCTCTCATTTGAAATATCAACATAAAAAGTAGGTAAGACGGTTCAGCCGTTTAGTCGTCTATAAACTTCAAACATGCTAACGAACGCACAATCATTTTTATATATATAGGTGATTTCCGAGATATAAGAAGATTTAAATTTAATTCATATGGGTAGTACCACACCCTTTTCCTAGTCAGCCCATTTTTGTCTAAAATATTCATATTGATGCTAAAGTGGATTCGACAAAATTTTAGGACTCTAACTGTTATATTTTTTTAGTTATAATAATTTAATATTTTTTATATTGGAGGTGACACGCCCACTATAGCCAATCCGCCCATTTTGTTTATATATACGTCAAAGTCGTCCATACAAAATTTGCAGTTTATGAGATATGCGACATTAAATACTTATTGGATATGTGGGCGTAGCACCTCGCCTTCTTGAAATTTTAAAATAAAAAGTAGCCTATAATTCCTTCCAGATATACAGGACCTTCCTTCCTTCCTTCCAGATTGACAGTACCTCAACATTTCAAGAAAATCGGTCCAGCCGTTTCGCCGTCTATAGACTTCAAACAAACAAACCCACATTCATTTTTGTTTATATAGATGTAAAATTCATTAAAAAAAACTACATATGTGACGTATGAGTGATACCCAATTCCATTAAGTTTTATCAAAGAATAGGGATATAAAGAATAATAATAAATAGATAAAGAGCGTAATAATGCATTCAGTTGCATGTCAGCTTCTAAAGGAGAATGTTCATTTCGCTTTTTTCAGACTTTAATTTTGCACCCAAAGAAATATTACAGTATGATTCACTAATATCAATGAGAAATGATTTCGATTTTTGGAAGAATACTTGCCAAGTTAAATACGATGTTTTTAGGTTTTTAGCGCAGTACAATTTTTCTCCACTTTTCGCTCACATATACTTACAAATTGTTGGGTTAATAAGTAGACTTAAAAATATTACTAACAATATTCCTCTGGGTTAACACTTGCCTCTCATAATTTTTATCATGTTCTCTTTGTGTCGAAGTCTGAGAATAAGTGATTTGAGAACAGTGTTGCCTTTTTTGGTTATTTCTCATCAAAATTGGTTATTTTTTTGATCAATGTGTAGTTTTTTTTGGTTTTGGTTATTTTTTTTCTTATAAAAATAAGCTATTTTTTGTTTCTTTTTTTATTAATTATAATTTAAACTTGAAAAAAAAATTAAACAAAAGTCTACGAATTTAATTTTGGTTATATTTTTTCTTATTTGGTGTTTTTTTCACAAATGTTGGTTACAAAATTTTTTTTCGTGGCTACACTGTTTCAGAAGAATAAATAAAAAATTAGTCAAACAACAAAAACGCACGATGAGAACAACGCAGTGTTACGCTCTTGGTTTCTTTATCCTTCCCTTCTATCTTTCCCCCCGCGTCGTGAAATATTTTTGAAAAATATTCCAAAATATCCCAAATTGCACATTCTTCATACTTTATTTTCTTTGGTTTTATACATCAAGTATCATAGATAGCATACTTGTAGGGGTAACTATGCGTATGAATAATATATTTCAAATGCAACTAAATATTAAGTATGTAGTATACGTGGGCATGGCACCTCGCTTATTTGGAATATCAACATAAAAAGTAGCCTATAACTCCTTCCAGACATGCAGGAAGATACTGTGAAAATTTCAAGAAAATCGGTTTAGCCGTTTAATCGTCTATAAACTTCAAACATACAAACAAACACACATTCATTTTTATATATAAGATTATTCTGCGTCATCATCGATGTTTCTATTCCGCCTTATACAAGCATTTCTAATAAACCAGGATTAAAAAGTATCAATAATTTTTTGTCTTCGTACAAGTATGGATGATGTCTCTGCCGACACTTTCCTCATCCTATTCAATTTCTTCGCAGGTTTCAGATAGCTTTGCTTTTTCTATGATTTGTGTCTATAGGTCTCGATATCTGAAGAGTTTTTGCCTTTGCAAGAAAGAGCTCAAAGTCAGATGTACCAAATAATCCTACTATGTGGGAGAAGTTTAAAATTTCGATGTTTGTATCGTTCTGGTTTCCGACATTTCAATCTTCATTTGTAAATTCAGGTCTGTTATATTAGATCGGCTTTGTTGTAGTAGAATGGAACAATATCGATAATAATCAGTTTTTTTGTAACGACTTATTTTTTTTCCAATATTTCTTAATTTTCTGACTAAAGATATTCTTGAAATAGTTGTCAAATAACTTGGAAGTAGTTCATGCTTTCTTGTTAATCATCTACATTATCGACACTTTGTCGATCGAAATGTTTTTCATAGCCATTGGTGTTTCTGACTTCTATAATACAATGGTTAATCTTAAAATCTCCAGCAACTTTTCCACCGAGAATTTATTTGGAAAATTTTGGTCTCCCCTCTTCTGATATCATCTATGATACTCGATTTTTCTACAATCCAGTTTACCCGACATTCAAAACTTACTGAGCGGAATATCCATCCTAATCAATTATTTGTTCTAATTTTTTTGGGGAATCTATTTGTTATGAGGTTGTATTTTTCTTTTTTATCTATCCTCCACTGGTGTTAAAAGTATATAGAAATGAAGTAAATTGAGGTATTACTGTAGTTGAAGACTGAAACATTGTCTTTGTTCCGTTACAAGAAAAATTTACTAAAACAAAACACTGACCTGGCTTCAACTAAAGTAAGTAAAACCCGTAACAATCACCATCTAACAATATCAGTTAATAATGTTTTAATCTCTTCAACAAAGAAAATATCTAACATAGAAAGTAGTAATAATTATTATTTCTGAGGAGGATACGAAATTATACAGTATCAAAAAAAAAAGAAAAAAAAAATCCAATTCTATGTCATATGATATTCAATCGTGACTGGAAACTTATAACGTTATCGAATTCCATTCCACTTTTGTTTTTTTTATTCCTTGATTTTTATATTTTATTAAAAATCATCAGTAAGCGTTGTTTGCCCCTCTTTCCACTAAATTTTTTTGATTTATAAAAAAAAGTGACCAAATTGAGCGAAAAAAAAGCAACGCTATGTGTTAAAGGTAAAAGTAAGTTCACTAGAGTAATCAAAATGAAAGTTTAATGAAAAATTTGCAAATTGTGAATTTTAAAATAGAAACAGCTGTCAGCAGATACCAAAGTTGCCATTAAGCAGCACAGCCACGATCAAACTAGATTGATCAATCTGCCATTTTTGTGATTGTATTGGTAAATCTGTACTCACACGTACAGAAAACTGTCCTCACACGTACAGGCTGAGAAGAGATTGAAGAATATCAAAATACTTTTGATTTTCGCTACCTGCTCCGCAGAAATTGGAAGCAAATTTGATGTGTGTGCGGGCAATTACTTCAAATTTCATTTTTCTGCAGATTTCGTAGGAGAAACATCACCATCTGGTTCGCGGATGTGTTGAAAATGTGTAGCAGAAAATGATAATAAAAATAATAAGAAGTGGATGTTTTGTTTTTGGATATGTATTTTTGTATTTATTTATGATTCGTTATGATCGTTCCTTTATTTGTACTAACTTTGTTTTGTAAAAAAATAATAAAAATTATTTTATTTATAAAATTAAGTCCATTAATAATTTGTTTTAATTGCTTTTATATTATATTTTAAAATCTTGTTTATTTTTCCATAAGTTTCTATAACAATGCGACCAATTGCTCGTTCCGAAATAGCGCTGACAAATTTTAAATCAGAAAAGAAATTGCCTGTAGCAAGAAAACGCAATGTTATAGATAGACGTTGATTCGGAGAGATGGCGTCACACATTTGAGTATCTTGTTTTTGAATTTTCGGGCCAACCACATTTGGAAGTTCCTCATATGTGCCTTCATCCATCCGTAAAAAGTTTTGAAAATCATTTGGAGGACTCAATTTGAGTTCATTGAGAACATTTTGGTGCGTAAATGCATCCCATTTCTTCAACCACTCTTTCATCCAAAGACCCTTCGCAGTTTCCTTTTTTTGTTTTTTTAATTGCCTGCGCCAGGGCAATGACTATGAAACAATCAGTTGTCATATTAAAAGAAAAAACTAAAAAAACAAATTGTTAAAATAAAACACGAAGATCTTTATGCTTTAAGATGAGAAAATAGAATAACAATAAGTATTTATTAAAGAACCGTTTTAATAGGTTTACATATTTAAGAAACTGTATATATATATAAAACAGAATAAGCTGATGCAATAAATACAGTGGTGTCTTCAGTCATAAGTACCCTTAACACTTCCACTTTTATTGCTCAGATTATTCATTTACAGGAAAAGAGCACACATTTAAGAGTGACTTTAAGTTACTAAAATTTAACTTTCTTAGAGGCTTCGTAAAAATATCAGCTAATTGTAAATTCGATGGAACGTACTTAAGTACAAAACCCTTATTTTCATATACCTCTCTGATGAAATGAATTTTGACCTCAATATGTTTGGTTCTCTTGTGGTATTGTGGATTTTTTACCAATTTAATTGCACTTTGATTATCTAAACATAATTCTGGTACTGTGGAAATTTCAGATATTTCCTCTAACAATCTTCGAACCCAAATCAGCTCTTTGGCTGATTCACAAGCAGCCATATATTCTGCTTCGGTTGTTGAGAGAGCGACTGTTTGCTGGATTTTTGACGACCATGAAATAGGCCCACCACAAAACATGATCACATAACCAGAAGTTGAGCGCCTGGTTGCCGTATCACCAGCAAAATCCGAATCACTGTAGCAAGCCAAAGACAAATTATTCCCTTTTGCAAACAAAATACCATCATTAAGAGTTCCCTTCAGATATCTGAAAATTCGCTTAATCAAGATGACATGTTCGTTCTTATAAGTGTCGAGAAAACGACTTGCGTATGATACTGCATAAGCCAAGTCAGGTCGCGTAACTGTAGACAGGTACATAAGGGATCCAACAGCTTCTCGATATGGGTACTGCACTTCTTGACTATTTTCTGTATTTAAATTACCACCTTCTGCTGGAGTTGCAACAGGCTTGGCTTCGATCATCCCAAAACGTTCTAACACTTTTGTTGCATACATTTTTTGTTGTATAAAAATTTTATTAGGTTTTTTGATAACTTCCATGCCCAGGTAAAATATCGAATCGAAAACTTTAATATTGAAGTCTCTTCTAAGGTGATCTATTAGTTTACAAAGTGCTTCTGTTGATTGCGCTGCTATGATGCCATCGTCAATGTAAATCGCAAGAATCAGTTTCGCATCGTTGGAATTGCCGATAAAAACGCATGGATCTGCTGCACTGACCTTCAGATTAAAATTCTTCAGCATTTGAGTAAATTTCTGGTTCCAACATCTCGAAGCTTGTTTTAAACCATACAGGCTCTTGTTTAGCTTACAAACTCTGTCAGTTCCATCTTCATAACCTATCGGTTGATGCATGTAAATTTCCTCATAGAGAGTGCCATAGAGAAATGCTGTCTTCACATCAAATTGCCTTACGATCATGTCAAGTTCAACTGACATGGCAAAAATCATTCTTATGGATGTGAATTTTGCAACAGGACTAAAAGTTTCGAAATAATCCGTGCCATACTTCTGCGTAAAACCACGAGCTACTAGACGCGCCTTATAGCGTTCGATTTCTCCTTTTTTGCCACGTTTAACCTTGTAGACCCATTTATTTGAAATTGCTGCTCTGCCTTTTGGTAAATTCACCAATGACCAAGTCTGATTTATTATCAACGAGTTAAACTCTTCATCCATGGCACGCTTCCACTGCGAACAATGGTTACCGGACACCGCTTTTTCATAACAATCAGGCTCATCAGCTTCCGCAACATACACATAGCTAAGTGTAGCTTTATCCCCAATCTCTCTGCTTTTTGAACGTGTTACAATTTTACGTATCTCCAAATTATCATTTGTGTCACCACAATTTAGGCTTTTAATTGAAAAATCGTCATTATTATCAATTACGTTTTCATGTTTGTCAGCATTTGCAGTTGCTTCTTGCACTGGATATTCTACTTCAGCATTGTCTTCAGGTACATATATTGCCGTTTTGGAAATTTCATTGATGATAACATCCCTAGAAACTTCAATTTTTCTTTCATTAGGAATCCAAATCCTATAGCCTTTGCAATTTTCTTCATAACCAACAAACACACCTTTCTTGGATTTCGCATTGAATTTTTTTCGTTTTTCCTGTGGAACATGCACAAAAGCTTCCGATCCAAAAACTCGAAGCACAGATAAATCAGGTTTTTTGTTGAACCACAATTCAAATGGTGACTTTTTGTTAACTTGAGATTTACCCGTATGATTAAGAGTATATACGACATTCTGTACTGCTTCGCCCCAGAATTTTAAACTCAATTCTTTGGCATGAATTATAGACCGTGCGCCTTCAATTATCGTCCTCATGTCCCTTTCTGCCCGGCCATTATGCTCCGGTGTATATGGCGTTGATTTTTGATGAATTACCTTTCTTTTACGAAGTATATCTGCTACATTTTTGTTAATATATTCCAATCCGTTATCGGAGCGCAGACACTGTACTCGCTTTCCAGTTTCGGCTTCAACTCTATCAAAAAAAGTTCAATAAATTCTGCAACATCCGCTTTTGATTTTATGCAGTAGACGCATCGATAATTAGAAAAATCATCACGAAATAATAACATATACCGCGCACCGCCGTATGACATCTCTTGCATAGGACCACATAGGTCAGTATGAACAAGTTCACCTGGTACTTTAGCTCTATTTTCGCTCTTATGAAATGGCATACGATGCTGCTTACCGAGAACACATCCCTCACAAAAAAAATTATTATCATTAAATGAAATATTTTGTTGAGTTAGTATGCTTTTCACATGATCTTTAGCTTGATGACACATGCGTTCATGCCAAAGTTGCAGTGATACAGTTTTCTCGCTAAAATTTGCAATAGCAGCCATGTTTCTAACCTTTAAAAAAAGCTTGAATAATTTTGTATTTTCTCGCACACCTATTAAAAACACCTTTCCTTCCTTTTTAAAACTGCATTTAGTTCCCTCCGCTATCAACAAATAGCCTTTATCTAAACATGCACTGGATGAAAACAAATTAATTTTAATTTTAGGAACATATAGTACATCAGCTAAATACTTAGCGTTCCATTCCTTGCCATTATATGCCTCTATCTGAATTTTGCCCTTACCATACGCCTGTACTACGGAACCATCAGCAATACGAACATCTCTTGGAGTTTCAAACTTTACATACTCATGGAACCATTCTTTATGATGAGACATGTGGTCGCTAGCACCGGAGTCCATGTACCAGCTGCTCTCATGTGATAAGTTCGACTGCATAAACATAACCTCACTTACAAAGGCATCGTAATGTGTTAATTTTTCTCGGTTTTTCTTATTTGGGCAGTCTCGCTTCCAATGTCCGTATTTCTTGCAAAGAAAGCACTTTCCTTTCTTCCTATTTTCATTCCTAGCACCGCCGCCTTTAACTTGATTGGCTACAAAAGCTCCTTGTGTATTTGGCTGCACGCCTAACCTAGATTCTTCCATACACAAACGTGCTGTCAGGGTTTTTAAAGTTCGCTCACTTTTCTCAGTTGCTTCCCATGCCGAAAAAAAATGGTTAAATTGTTCCGGCAATGTCATTAGGATTTTTGTTATCAACATATTTTCAGAAATTTTTTCGCCAAGGTCTTCTAACTGCCTTGCAATTTTCTGCAACTTCGCTATATGCATTGCAATACTGTCATCCGTATCTTTTGCGTATTGAAAAAACTGTTGCTGTAGTAAATGAATCGATGTTTCAGACTTTTGCTCGTAAACACTTTCTAGGGTAGCATACATAGCGGCAGCAGTTTCACAGTTTATTATATGCATAAGAGGTTTCTCGCCCATAGAAACGACTAAATATTTTTGCGCTTTAGCATCTTCTTTATTCCATTTTTTTTTGAGTTCACCATCAGCTACAGGTTGCGGAACAGCTCCACTTACAATTTCCCATAGTCCACCAGCTTTAAGGACTACTTTTATTTGAAACTTCCATAAGGTCCAGCCTTCCTCGCCTTCAAGCTTATTGATTTTAATTTCTTCCATCTTAATAATTACAATATACAAGAAATTCGAATAAATTTTACTTTTAAATTTCGCTTTGGGTACGTGCTGGGCCCATAACCTGTTAAAATAAAACACGAAGATCTTTATGCTTTAAGATGAGAAAATAGAATAACAATAAGTATTTATTAAAGAACCGTTTTAATAGGTTTACATATTTAAGAAACTGTATATATATATAAAACAGAATAAGCTGATGCAATAAATACAGTGGTGTCTTCAGTCATAAGTACCCTTAACACAAATAAAAACAAAACAATCTCCCAACCAAAAGCCCATATGTTCTTTCAGAAAACCTAAAAAAAAATGTTTGCAAAACAAAAAGAAAACCATAAAAGAATTTTTTCCGATGAAAACCATGTGATGTTGTCTTTTCCACGACATGTTTAAAATGAAATTTGAAGGCTGAAATTTGATGTGTTGCTGTGCTGAGTCAAACAAATATTACCAACACATATGCAAAATTTGAACACCAGAATTTGGACGTGGCCGAGGCACTTTATAAAGGCTTTGGAAGGAGTCAAATCAATGAACGAAGTTGCTCATCAATTTAATATCAACAAACCAACGGTTTGTTGGATTTCATCACGATATTGTCAAACAAATAACGTGGAAAGAAAGCCAGGAATTGGTCGACCTCTTAAATCTAACGCCCGCCAAGACCGTCAAATGGTAAAAATAGTAAAAGTTAACCCTCGGAAAACGGTAGTAGATGTTACTAATTATACAAACGAGCAATTAGGGGTTTCTACTGGCGTCCACATAGCCAGAAACCGATTAAGAGATGCATATTTATTAACTAGAAGACCAGCGATGAAGCCACTTATAAGTAAGGTTAATAAGAAAATAACGGCTTGACTTTGCTAGACGGTATCTGCAGTGGTAAAAAAAAAATTTATTTTGCCAAATTTTTGTGGAGCGACGAATCAAAGTTTAACTTATATGGCTCTGATGGGTTAAATTACATTCGGCCGCAAAAAAAAGATATTCACAACAATTCTGTAAATAAACAACATTCTGTAAATAAGACAAGACACTGTGTTAATATGGCATCGAGTTGCATTTTTTTTTTCTCGCTACTGCACTTCAAACGCTAAAGCTTAATAATATATTTGTACCCATTTAACGAATTGCCGAATTGAAAGTGTAAGAAGTCTGATAAGTAAGGCAGCATAATCACTATTATATTTCGAATAGGTAGGAAAATGAAGGTAATATATGGTAACAAGAAAGGGGAAAACTTTTTTAATTTGGGATGAATTTTTTTTAGTACAAATTGCATTAGACTTAATGACTGAATAACTTTAAAGATCATCTCTCTGTCTAACGCATTCAATATCATATAAATTAGAAGTTATAGAACGTTATTAAATCCTACACAGGACACTACCAATTGTTATGTTATAGTGTTTTCACACCGAGTGGTTTTAACGCAAAAGTTGGTTTTAACGTTAAAATCAAATATAAAACCTGCTTTTACCATACAAAATTATTGTGTTAAAATCAACTTAAAACCTTTTTTGAATTGGTTTTAAGTTGATTTTATGAAATACAACCTTGTTTTATGTACTAAATCAGAGCTACCAGCTCTGAAATGGTAAAAACAGTTGATAAAAATTAAATAAAAACAAAACAAATGTAAAAATATAGAAAGCCGGTTGTATAAAAATGTAAAATTTCAAATAATGAATGCTACAACAATAATAAATAACAATATTTTAACAATAATATTAATATTATTTCTTAATTTTTCATATTTTTTGTTTTTTCTTAAACAAAAACATTTCTGTTGCGTCATGAATGTATGAAAGTTAAAGCCTGATTTAAGAAAATTTGCAGTGAGAACGCAAAATCAGCTGATTATGGTTTTAATGCTAAAATCAGGTTTTAACTTTTGGTGTGAAAGCACTATTAAGTGGCTATTACAAAATAAATTAAATTTAAAACAACAAGTAAAGATAACCTGTGGTTTTGCTTATTCTGCATCTTATTTTACATTTATCATATGTCGCTGTAAAAGAAATAAAATTTATAATTGTGAAATGATAGTTTCTATGAAATAATTATGTTATACCTATAGAATACCGTTAAATCAAAATTATAATTAAAAAGTGAAACCCATCGCACAAATTGCATTTATTTATACTACACATAGTAATCGATGTTTTATTATGCTTAAGGTAATATTGGTAACATGCGAATCACCATCTTTAAACGCGTATGGGACCACAACAAATCACTGCTGTGGCATCTCTAAGTTTTTTTGTAGTCGCTTTGGAATCACTTAAATGGTTTGATAATATTTACGAACGAATATGAATTTAAACTGGAAATGATTTTCATTTGGTTTAGTAAAGCACGGACTCAACAGAAATTAGGTTGATAGCAAAATTGCATTTAAGTGACAAAATTTAAATCGTTCACTTTTATAAGGACTACAATAGTAAATATATACAAAAGTCTTTTGAACTTTAAATATCTTTTAGAACAAAATGTTTTTGTTTTGTTTATCTCTGCGGCAGCGGCAACTGTTGACAACATGTCTCTAATGGCTGCAAAAAAATTCTGTTTGGAAGAATTTATCAAAGTTTTCATTTATGAAATTCTTGTGGTGAATATTTTATGCAAAAAAATTTCGAACCATTAATCTCTGCTTACCTGGTCGCAAGAAGATAATTTATTTTTCTGAATATCATTTAAGAGGAATTCATTTTAGTACCATTTGCTGAATTTAATATATGTGGAAAAAAGTTTTATTATCGCATTATAAAATTAAAACAATGATTTTGTATTTTACAAACACAATGCTCCAATGTGTTGAAGCTGCTTTATCAGCACTCAGAGAAAGTTATACATTTATTTATCAATGTTTTGTTTGTTTTTTTATTTGAATATAGACAATTACGTAATGCAATTTCATCTAGAGATTCATCCAGAAATTGACATTATCGCTGAAGATGAATTTTAGCCAGTTGTCTTCCTTTACCTCCAGTTTCTGGATCAGAAGAATTTTATACGGATGTAAGCCCAACTGGTAGTCTGCGAAAGACTGAGTTCTTTAGAGCAATTTTAAATGGACTGCTTCGGTTTCTCCTGCACACTCTCATGGTCAACGGCGTAGTTCCCAGTTTTATTGCCTTTAGTGGATGTACGGGTACTGGTCGCTCCTTTACTATGAAGTCGAATTTATATACCCATTGCAAACAGTGTTCTCTGTTGGACGATTATAGTTCCCAAAATTTTTTATATAAATTTAATAAACGGATGCATTTAAAATATGTATTCTTAATTTCAAATTTATATGCATAGTTATTTTGGTTTTTCAACGCATTGATTGTAAAAGGTGTTTTATAAATCTTAATATATGTATGTATGTATGTATGTGGTAATTAATACTTGTTCACAGAAAATTTTATAAGTCATCATACATTTCCCATTGAGAGATTACTGTAAATGCTATTAACAAACCAATTAATTGTTGTATGTTCATTGGAGAAACAATGCGAATAATAAATAACGTTTTAAAAGTAGACAGTCGCCGTAGTCTAGTAGGCCACTTGTCAAACCCCAGGTCGAACATCAAAATGAAATTTGAAAAAATATTTCTTCGGCGACTTCCTCTCAGCAGATTTCTGGCAAAAACTCTGAGAGTTAATAAACCTGCCATGACTCGTGTATGAAAGTAACGCACACAACGTAAGTGGTGTGAGAAGCTAGGTCATAATCCGGACTGAAGGGTTGTAATGACCAATTATGTAAACTATGTATGTATTTTTTAAACCTGAAGTTTCAAAAGTTTTGAAAAGAAAAAAAATGTTTATTTAATAAAATAATATCCTTAAGAAACTAAAATACCCTTAATTTCTCACACTATATTTGTAAGTTTAGGGCCCTGAAATATTCAAAATTCAATCATAAAAGTGTTATTAATAAGGTAATAATCCCCATAATTCCTAAAAGACTCTCCAACAATGTGGCATCGAATATAAGTTCGCAAAAATTGAGACCCCATAATTCCACAATTAATCTTGTGGAGCAATCTGTAGACTGGCGCCCACCAATCTAAGCTGCACAGTATTTAAGACGGACTTCGATAAACAAAACCATTTCGAATATATTGGATGAAAAGGAATACCTCTAAAACATGGCTAATATTTGAGTAAAATGGAGAACTTTGTGATATATGTCCGGTAAGGCTGTGTCCTATCGTCACTTTTCGTAATATTGTTCTGTTTTATATTAGCGATGTCAGCGGAATCCGCAGGTTTGAAAATTGACGTTCTAAAGACAAAAACCTTACGAATCAATGCAACCTCCCTTGATTCGTTTGCAATTTGTGCAACCGAAATAGAGAATTTCAGTAAATTCTGCTGCCTTAGGGTGCGTACAGAGTGAGCGCTGATGCCGAGCGGAGCCGAGCCGAGCTTATTGACGCTTATTTTCATGCGAGAAAAAATTTGTGTATAACACAGTGAATGCGAGAATCAGCGCTGAAATTCCGTTTATTGCATGTATTTTGCTTTTATGTCATTTAGTCTTGTTGTTCATTTGTGTTTATAAAATTGCTGTACACTGTAATGGATTCCTCTGATGAAGAGTATTTTGCTTCTCCTAGTGTGATTAATGCAATTATTAACACAAAAGAATTTGGAAAACATCCAATTACACTGAAGAGGAAAGAATTTCATTATTTATATAATGAATTAAGATGAAGATAAATATAAGAAAATATCCAGCTAAATTTCAACAATATACCCGAATGAAAATTGAAACCTTTGATTACATTCTGGACAAGATAGGTGTGAAACTAAACAAAAACTGGACAAATGTTATTACGGTGCCAGTAACTTCTTGCGAAAGATTGATAGTGACTCTGAGGTAAAATAATTCTTTATTACATTGTTTAATTTAATTTTATTTCATGTTATAATTTGTATTTATAATAAACTATTTATGTAAGTAGTCAGTATAATAAATTGACGTCTCCTTTGCTGTTTGCATTTGGTCCAATGATGGCTCACTTCTAATTTGTATGGAGGCAAATGATGAAGTGGTTCGTTCATTTGCGATTTCAATTGGCACAACTGTGCTCAAATCAATTGAATATACGTTCTCAGAGGAGGTGCTAATTGGAGAGGAAATTGCTTCAAAGCGCGAGCGTTTGTTGTGCGGTTCTGGCAAACGGTTGCCTTTGCCATACACATATTTGTACAGTGTATTTTGCAATTCCATCCTGCATAAAAATTATTTTTCCGGCTCCAATTTCCGAATATGCGGCAGTAATGTTAAGAAAAAGGCCTCATCTTCGTCCAATACTGTTTTTTTTCTGAAATTCTTTTCTCAAGCAAAAGTAATTTCTTTCTTTCTGTTTCTAACAGTTCTGCACTGGTGCTGTTCGCAGTCCGTTTCCTCTTTGGGAATGGTTCAGGGTTTGTTTCAAAGCTTTCATACATTTCCTCACTTTCCTCAACTTGTGATGTGTTGTGGATGTCTTCATTTGCATACTCCTCCCCCTGACTATTCTTAAATTTCCCTAGTTTTAAATTTCTATACTTCATCTGATCCTTTAAAAAAAGGAGAGACTGGAAGTATGGCCAAGTTGAAGTGAATTGTGATACAGTGTCACCAGGATCACCAGACTTTGGTGTCGGATTCTTCCGTAGTTCATTTCGGAATTGGTCGCGCAAATATTTCCATTTTTTCTTCAAATCTTCCTCTGAAAAAAGAAAACAAACAAATTTTTCATATTACAAAAATTTTAACAAAGGACAATCTCTATATTTAGATATTTGGCTACTGGTGCATCGTTTGCGTCGCTGGCTTTCTCGTTTAGACTTGGCAAATCAACTGTTGGACTAATTGTAAAAGAAACGACTCAAACGCTATGGGAGGAGTTGTTTCCTGTCCATATGCCGCCGCCAACTAAAAACAATTGGAAGAAGTTGCAGCGCAATACTGGAATTTATGGAACTTCCCAAATTACATTGGTGCTATTGATGGAAAGCGTATACGTACGCACATACGTATCAAGTGTCCAGCAAGTTTTTGCTCAATGTTTTATAATTACAAAAATTTTTTTTCCATTGTGTTGCAAGGTATTTCCGATGCCAACTGCAAATTTATTGAGATCGACGTTGGAGGGTATGGAAAGCAAAGTGATGGTGGTACTTTCAGTTCTTCTCACATTTATAAACTTTTAAAAACTGGGGAACTACAGGTACCGCGAAGCACAAGTCTACCAAATACTAACCAAAATTTGCCATATGTTTTTCTTGGTGATGAAGCCTATCCCCTTTTGGAATGTTTATTACGGCCATATAGTAGAAAAGACTGTACTGAAGACCACGAGTATTTTAATGCGCGCCTTTCAAGGGATAGAAAGTGCATTGAATGCGCTTTTGGACTTATAAATGCCAAATTTAGAATTTTATGGAAACCGATAGAAACCGATCCTGCCTTTGCTGAAGTAATTATTAAGGCAATTTGCCTACTGCACAATATTATCATTGATCGAGAGGGTTTGGATGAAAACTTGAGAGAAGAAGTTGAGAAGCAAAACACAAAAGAACCGCAAAAAGAATTCAATAAAACTACCATCAAGAATGGTAGACTAATTAGAGATCAATTTTGTAACTATCTATGCCTCAATAAATAATATGTAATATCACTTACTTGGTAGTTTTATTTCTGCTGCAACTGATGTCCACAGTTTTTCCACATAAACACGATTGTGATATAATTTCTTTTTTTGGTCCCACAAAGCAGGTCGGGAAAAAATTTCACTTATTATTTGATCGATATTCATTTTTTTTTTAATTTGAAACCACTAAAAAATACGACTGCACACACAAAGTAAACATCAACAATGCAAAAAAGCGCGTAAAACGCTTTGAAACTGTTTTCTCGCACTCATCGGCTTTGATCTCTGCTTTTGGCGGCGTTCACTGTGTTATACCAAAGAATATGGATATAAAGAATGCGCATTATGTAGAAGTTACATTTCTTAAGGCCGTGTCAGATAAAACTTTGTTGCTTTGCGTGACGTTTGTAACTTTGACAGAAAAGCGTAAAGCAAAAGGAGTATGACACAACAAAAGCTTTGACAACACTCGGGTTGTTTGTTTATCTTTTAAAAGTGGTTGGCGCGTGAGTTTTGCTTTTAATATTTTGTGTTCAAATAAAGACTAAAAATGGATTTAGAGGATTTATTGGACATACTTAAAATATTAGCGCTAATGGACGAAGCATTGGAGCTGATAGGCAAAATTTCTACACGAAGGTTTTGGGTGCGAAGGCTTTACCAAGATCGGGACTACAACGGGCTTTTCGCTACTAGTTTTGATGAAATGCATCAAGCTGATCCAGAGCAGTTTCAAAAGAGTGTCCGGATGAGCCCTGCTGTTTTCGATATGCTGTTAGAACTTTTAAAGAGACGTCTCACAAAAATGTCCAACAGGCCATCCATATCTGCATCCTGCAGATTATTTTTAACACTTACGTGAGTTGTTTGCATATGATTTAATAAAATATTTAATAAGATAATAAACATGTACTATTCGTAGTTATCTGGCACACGGGGACAGTAAACAAACACTTGCTAGTGCTTTCAAAATGGGACGATCAACAATAACCACCATTATAAATGAGGTGTGTGAAGCAGTTTGGGAGGAATTGGGAATGATTTACTTGTCTCCGCCAAACAAGCATGAATGGAAACGTATTGCTGAGGACTTTAATACTATGTGGAATTTTCCGAATTGTGTTGGTGCTGTGGACGGAAAACATATTACAATATCATGTCCACCCAATTCTGGATCCCTATACTATAATTATAAAGGAAATTACTCCATTGTGCTTTTAGCAAGTTGCGATGCCAATTATACCTTCACAACAGTGGATATCGGAGCATATGGTTCCCAAAGTGACGGTGGTATATTATGGCATTCAGGCTTTGGACAGCGATTGTTGAGTGGTAACTTAGATTTGCCTGAAGATTCTTATCTACCTGGAACATACACAAAATTTCCCTATTTCATGGTCGGTGACACTGCATTTCCACTTAAAAACTGCATTATGTGTCCATATCCGGGTTTGTACACTTACTTAAACTTAACTTCAGTTATAAATTTTTTATCTTTTTTGCAATTAGGAATGCGTCTATCACCTGACCGGGAAACTTTTAATAGGCGACTATCACGAGCCCGAAGAGTGATTGAGAACGCTTTTGGGATTTTATGCGCTCGTTGGAGAGTTTTGTTATCTCCTTTATTTATGCAGCCAGAAAATGCGGAAAAATTGGTAAAAGCTGCTGTAGTTCTGCACAATTTTGTTAAATTCCACGATGGCAGTTATTGTTCGCCTGATTATGTTGATCACTTTGAAGGCAACGAAATTGTGAACGGGCTGTGGCGGAGTGAGGTTTCAAAATCATGGCAGAATGACTTGCAATAATGCAACAAAAACTGCTTTCGCTCTAAGAGACAAACTAAAGGACTATATTATGTCCCACCCAGCGTTGCCAAATGTGCAGATTTATCTGCATTTTGCAGTTTTCCTGAGCATTGAGCAGTTTTGAAGTTTTTTGTTTAAAAAAGTAAGTTTTTCTGTAAATTATGCAGATTTTGCAGTTTTTACATTTAAATTTTGTTATTTTAATTCCAATTTCTAAAGCCATAATTGTGAAAAATAACAATAAAAGTATTTTTAAATTATGTCGTTTTGTGCCAAATGCAGTAGAAATAAACGACATTCAAGAAACAGATGATGAGCGGCGTGAACTACTGCACATTAATTTTGAAGACTTGGGTTTATTAGACGCAGAAAATATTGAAACTTTTTGGGAAGTCATATTTAAAACAAAACGTAGCGACGGAACTAAAGTTTTTTCGAATTTAAAAAAACTGGTATATGCAATTTTGTCAGTACCTGTTGCAACTGCTAATGTTGAAAGAATTTTTTCACAAATTAATATTAATAAAAATAAAACTAGGAACAGATTAGAAGTGCCAACACTGTGTGGCATTTTAAGAACTAAAGATTTTCTTAAAAAAATAACAGTAATTGCAACAATTTCGTGCAATCAAAAGAAATGGCAATCAAATTTACCAAAGAAATGTACAAATCTAATTAGTATTAAGTGCCAGGAGAAATTAACTCAATTTACGAAAATGCATGTTATTTCAAATACTTTTTGTAAAACTGAATTATATTTATATTTTTTATTATATGTATTTAATTTAATTTGTTTTGTTATGTTTTAATAAAAAAAATATATGAACTGAATTATAAATTTTTTGGATGTGCAGTTTTTTCAGTTGAAAATCAGTTTTTTCTCTCTAAATTTGAAGTTTTTGAAAAAAAAATTATGGCAACGCTGGTCCCACCCAATTTAATTAAAACTCAAACAAATTTTTTTATATAAATTTATTTATAAACAAAAATAAAATGCAATGAATTCATAAAAAAAAGACTTTTGTACTCCAAGTATCACACATAAAACATAAAACATATACATAAAAAAATAATGAAAAAAAACAATTCATAACAAAAAAACCTTATCCTAACATAAAACATATTCATACATAAAAAAATAATAAAACAAAACAATTCATAACAAAAAAAACCTTATCCTAACATAAAACATATACATACATTAAAAAAATAATAAAACAAAACAATTCAAAACAAAAAAAATCAGAATTCACACATAAAAAAATAACAAAAAACCTAGCAAAAAAACCTTATCCTAACATAAAACATATACATACATTAAAAAAATAATAAAACAAAACAATTCATAACAAAAAAAAAACCTTATATATAATAGAAATAATAGAAAAAAATTAATTCGCGTTATGTACATAGCTTAGCAGCTCGATTTTAAGCCGGTCCTGTACATCCTCCGGTTTTTTTTGCAGGCGCTCATCCAGCATTAGGAAAAATGCTGCGTTTCGCGATTTAGGCTTCTCAACTTTTGCAGCAATTGCACTTTCTATAGTGCCGCAAACCTGAAACTCCTGTCGAAGAAGCCACTTCTTGCCAAGCTCGGTCTTTTAAAAATTTGTTCCGAAAAAGCGAAGAGCTTTTGTCATAAATGCATGGGTGCATTTCAATTGCACTTATTAGTTTTTCTTCCATCTTACTAAGTAAAATTATAAAAATTATATTAAGTACTTCTTAATAAAATAAAATTCACTTACCTCTTTTTTAATATTAAAAAAACAACACAAGAACAAACCAAACTTTAAATTTAAAGAAAAAATATTAAAAATAAAAATTTGCGCTCAAATTTGCCAAAAATATTTACTGAATAATGAACAGCTGATTGTCAAAGCGAGCAAAAAGATGAGAGATGCCCAACTTTTCGCTTTGCGTTGCGTTAAAAGCGCTTTATGTGACAAGTGGCACATAAACATGTACATTTATCTCAAATGTCAAAGCGAATTTGTAACGCAACGCGAAGCAAAAGTTTTATCTGACACGGCCTTTATGGCGGGTTGTAACATCCCGACCCGCTCTCACCAAACATTACAACCCGTTCTCACTAAAATAATTTCTGGATGAGGAGGATGGAAGACAGAAGGAAAATAAACACAAACAAAGAGCGTAACAATGTGTTGCTCTCATCATGAGAGCATAAAAATGCATTCAGTTGCTTTGCTTGTCAGCTTCTAAAGAAGAATGTTCATCTCGCCTTTTTCAGACTTCAAATTTGAACCCAAAGAAATTTTATAGTACGATTCACTAATATCATTGAGAAATGATTTCGATTTTTGGAAGAATACTTGCCAAGTTAAATACGGTGTTTTTAGGTTTTTAGCGCAGTACAATTTTTCTATATTTTTCGCTCACATATACATATTATTGGGTTAATAAGTAGACTTGAAAATATTACTAGCAATTTTCCTCTGGGTTACCACATGCCTCTCATAATTTTTATCATGCTCTCTTTGTGCCGAGAACAGTGTTGCCGTTTTTGGTTATTTCTAACCAAAATCGGTTATTTTTTTGATCAATGTGTAGATTTTTTTGGTTTTGGTTATTTTTTTTTTCTTATAAAAAATGCTATTTTTTGTTTCTTTATTTATTAATTATAATTTAAACTTAAAAAAAATTAAACAAAAGTCTACAAATTTAATTTTGGTTATATTTTTTTTATTTGGTGATTTTTTTTCACAAATGTTGGTTACAAAATTTTTTTTCGTGGTAACACTGTTTCAGAAAAATAAATAACAAATTAGTCAAACAACAAAAAGGTACGATGAGAACATCTCATTGTTACGCTCTTGGTTTTTTACCCTTCCCTTTTATCTTTCCCCCCGCGTCATGAAATATTTTTGAGAAATATTCCAAAATATGTCCAAATGCACATTCTTTATACTTTATTTTCTTTGGTTATACACAAGCTTATTTGACTTGTATGTAAACAGTTTTATCGCACTGACAATCTTTATCGCGCTGACAATCTCAGCTCCGCTTTCAGCGCTCACTCTGTACGCACTCTTAGTAGCGTTAAATATATGAACGAGAGAAGGGTGAGGATATCGATAATCAGGGGCAACATTTGGACGCCTGAAATCTATTTGGAAACCAACCCTTAGAAAGCTAACTAACGACATCATAAGAATAAGCATAGATTGGAACCTTCAATGAATACGCATATATGGGGGGAAGCAAATTCGGATTACGGTAAACAGCAGTGGCAAAAGTAGTAGATAAGTGAAGGCGTTAGCACAGCGACGGAAACTTTTCTACAGTCACTCAAATAATTAACTCGGTGTTAATCATTCTAATATTTAGTATATTTGCTTATTGAAATTTTATTGACATATTTGTTGTTGTAATATGCACCGTATTCGAAAAATAACCCAAGGGTTTTTCAATTAAATTGCTTGTGGAAACTACAAGTAGTTTTAATAAAAAAAAATTATAGAAGTTTTTGACATTTTTTTTTTAATTTTTAGGCCTTATTTTTAATTGCTTTGTCTTTTAATTAATTTTTAAGGCCTTATAAAGTAAAGTATGAATCATCCATTTATCAGTGTTTACATCAAAATAAAAGTTGTAATGAAATTTTGTTCCTCTTCGATATTTTCAAATCCAACGTAATGGACGGCATAACGTTGAATTTGGAGAGCAGAAAGTTGAAACACAGTTTAAATTCACAATTACCATGTAAAAATTAAAATACTTTTGGTTCTCTTGAAAGAAATACTCTACGAGGAGCTGGTTCGAGAGGACGTACCAAAGTAAAAAACCAACTTCAGACTTCGTTTAGAAATACATATATACATTTAATTTTGAACGTAATTTCGCAGTAATAAAAATACATAACACTATCGCCTCAAAACTTCAGGGTGGACTGGAAGCGCTATAGTAGCATGACGTGTGAAGTCCATTTTGAAAGCGATATTATTATGGCGTGGGTAAAAACTACGGCGGATGGAGTTTTTATCACAGAATACACACAGAATCGAAACCTTTGACGTTTAAAAAGTGCTCAAAGCAGTAGCTTAACCTGCCTATTAGAGGGAGAAAAAATATATTATAATGTTTTGCAAATCAAATGTGTTAGAAGCAACAGATATACAAAGTGAAAACTGGAGGTTAAAGTAGAAAAACTAAATGCAAATAAACCTTTATTTTGTCTTTGAAACAAATTGGGGATGATTAATTTGTTTGTAAATCTCCTTTGGATCTCCTTTGAAAAGAGAGATCTTGAGGAGATGAACAGTCTTAAAAAAGGGAAAATTTGGAATATTTTTTAATTTCTTCAATGAAAATTTTAAAGATTCTTAAATATTTAAATATTAATCGAAATGTGGGTGATTTTCGGTCATAATGAATATAGTTTCTTGTGCAAGAGGTAATTAAGAAGCTAAATATTACAAGATCAAAATAAGACGTTACTCATAAAAAATTTTTCTTGCTGAAAGATGCCAATATTTTTTAATTTCTTGAAAGGAAAAGTTAAAAAGGTTATTGTTATTAGTTGTTTTTATTATTTATTAATAGTTTTAGACAAAAATTACATTTTTATTAACTCTCGCCAATATAAAAAACCCACCCCGATAACTAAAAAAAACATAAATAAACAAAACAGAGTTACAATCAGAGAGGGACAGAAATACTTTTTGGTAATATTTTCTGTCCCTTTCGCAATGCTAGGTTAACTGTCAAACTCTCGTTTCGATTGTGTGTGTATTCTGTGGTTTTTATTTTTAAGTTTTAATAATTCGAAACTAGTTTAAACCCATAATAAATTCGGTGGCAGATGGGAACAATTAACACAAATTTATAGAATTTCGTACAGAATTAAAATATTATGCGTTGATTATCATTAAGATAAGATTTTCTATTTTCCGATTTTTATTAAAATTGATTTAGTTAATTCAGCGTTCCAATAACTTAATCCAGCTAATCCTCTGGATCGGATCAAATTATAAGAGTTCGTCTTCGTATATAAGAACAGAAAAGCAAATGTTGTTACATTCCACTCTCAAGAAGAATTCTAACGAACAGATGTCATTAAGGGGGGTTCTACTACATTAGCTTTTATTAAGTTTAATAAACATCTTTTACCAATCGTAGTACAGTTTATAAAAATATAATGAAAACTAAACTAAAACTGCAGTAAAAGAAAAAAACCTTATACCATGTTCACCTATAAGCAGGTTAGCTAGGTTATCGTGGTTATCGAGGTTATCTCGTAACCAAGCCACAAATGTATGAGGTTAGCCATACAATTTGTATGAAAAGATAACCAAGTTCAGCTGTAGGTTACCTCATAACCTAGTAAAATACGCATTGTTGCATTGAAAAGTATTCAATAAAATACTCAAAAATGCAACGCTTTATATCTATTGTGAATAGTATATTGACTAAAATTTGACAGCAATAGAAAAAAAAACATTTGATATGGAGAAGATACATACAAAGATACATACATACAATACATTACAAATGCATACAGCTGTCAATTTCTGTCATTCTCGCATAGGTTTAGGTTATATTTGTCATATGTGAACGCCACAAGGTTATCTCCAAGGTTAATTTTAGATAACCATAACCTTCTTATATGTGAACGTGCTATTACAGACTCCAGTTATTTCGATTGTTTATTACCCGGTCGTTTTGTTGGCATTCTGGGGTTGTGCTTTCTATAACTATTGGTGTATATCCAATTGTGTGCATACAAGTTTGCGGGAAAACTGAAGTTTAAGAAAAATAAATTCTTATGCACTTTTAGAAATTCTTATTGTAGTCTTTCTGTCCAATAGATGACAAAATTTGTTATGACATTTCACACACATACATAATTGGACATTACAACCCTTCAGTCAGGATTACGGATCCTTAAAGATATTTACATACATACATACCTAGCTTCTCACAGATTTTGAGAAACTTTTTCATGGCAGGTTTATTTACTCTCAGAGTTTTTCCCAGAAATCTGCTGAGAGGAAGATTTGTGCTTGCTTATCCACGGGGAAAATAAGGAAAATTGTTTTTCTTTATTAAGTTGAAGGAAATTTCCTTATGTTTTAACCTTTCGACAATAAAAACCTGTTTGTTTGTAAGAAAAAAAGTAAAATCTCTGCCAAAAAGATCAAGTTAGCTTAGAATTTTTAACACGGGAAATTGGTTCAAAAATTTCTTCTATGGCAATAATGTACGACTCTTTATTATTATTCATACTCTTTTAGTTTTTACTATATTCATTTTTTTTTTTCTTAAATTACTTAATTGGCCATCACTAACAAATATTTAAGATACTACGACCTAAACTCTCATACCACCCATGTTGAGTGCGTTAATTTACCCATAAGGGACGTGGTCTATAGTTTAACGGCCGCTTTTTACTACAGATTTGAGAAACTTATCTTAACAATAATTTACTCTCAGAGTTTTGACCAAAAGGCTGTTGTGAGAAAACCGTAGAAAGAAATGGTTTCAATATTTTCTTTGGTTCGAGACGTCAGAGCTGAGGTATGAATTCATCAAGTAATCAAACACACTTACCAGGCTATTGCGGTTATTGTGACGGAAGTTGTTTTGTAATCCATCAGAGTGTTTTGTTAAGAGTGAAGCAAAAAATTTTTAAAATTAATATTTTTAATATTGGGTCCGCCATCTAACGTTTTTTTTCAACTAGTGCTTATTTCGTGAATGGTAACACTTAGCTCATGTCTGATTTGACAGAAAATTAGTTTTATTCTTCCGCTGAACGAATATGGTTGTGTATACGCTTGAACCTGCGATCGACTTACCGATGCCGATTTTGGCAAAACAAATCATCTTTTCAGATGAAGCTCATTTTGATTTTGTCGGGTATGTAAACAAGCAAAATTGTCGCATTTGGGGCACAGAAAACCCGCACGCATACATTGAAAAGCCGACGCACCCAAAACGAGTCACTGTTTTGTGCGGATTTTGGTCCAGAGGCATAATTGGCCCATTTTTCTTCGAAAATAAGCAAGGAGTGGCCCTTACAGTCAATGGCGATCGTTATCGGGCCATGTTGAACGAATTTTTGTTCACAAATTCAAGAGGAGCATATTGGCAACCTTTGGTTTCAACAGGACGGCGCTACATGCCACACAGCTCGATGTTTTGCGCCCTGTTTTTGAAGATCGCATTATTAGCCGCAGAGCTGATGTCGTTTGGCCACCTCGGAGTTGCGATTTGACACCGTTGGACTATTATTTGTGGGCTGCCGTTAAAGATAAGTGTTACGCCAACAAGCCAGAGACAATTGACACTTTAAAGGACAATATTCGTGAAGCCATTGGTGGAATACAGCTGCACACAATCGATAATGTGCTTAAAAATTGGACCGATCGTGTAGGCTACTGCATGGCCAGCCGAGGCAGCCATTTGAATGAAATTATTTTCCATTATTAACCAGAAGGATTGTACTTTCAAATAAAAAAAGAAATTTGAGGAAATATTCAGTAGTTTTTTTTTACAGCATTTTCAAAAAAAAAAAGTTATGTTGTGGACCCCGTAGTATCTTTTTTTTATAAGCAATAAGCCTTTTTAAGTTAAAATAAATAACAAAACAAAAGAAATTTCACAAAATTCTAAAATTCCCTAAAATGATCGCATATTTGTTTGTTTTTTCAACTAAAATACAATACTTAAAAATAATTCTGGCCAATAGCTCACAATGGCATTGACATTCACAATAGTATACTCCAGTTAAAAAAGTTAAGACAAAATTTTGTTCAGATTATTTCATACTGAGTTGCATATATATTTTAAGGGAAATAATACTACAATTGGATATTGTCGGTTTATAAAAACTTTACTTTTACTGGCCAACAATGTAAACATTTAATTTTTGGACTCTTTTTATTCATTTACCAATTCAATGAAACAGACTTTCGTGATATAAAAAAAAGATGTGATAATTATATTTTATTAAAATACAGACCAAGACAAAAATTTTGTAAGTCTATTATAAAAAGAAATAAGACATCGCTGTAGAACAGTAAAAAACACACTGGAGCGGTATTTTTTATAAAAAAAAAATCTTCAAAAAATACTTTAGTGGACACGGTACATCATACTAGTCATTGAAATAAGTTTCGAATTTCAGTTTGAATTTACATTGATTTCAGAAAATTTTTTTTAATTATCATTTGATAAACAAACAATTTTAAATAATTTGTTTGTATTAAAATCTGGAAAGTAAAATAACAATAGTCAACATTTCAATGTGAATGATTTTTAATTATCAATAATTTATTTTTTGAGATTCAGAGGATAATTAATTAAGTTATATTAAAACTGGTAAATATGTTCAAAAAAAACTTTGGTAACAATAACAAGAAATTATGTTGTCTTAAAAAATAAGCACGGACATAAGAAAATAATCTTGATGGTCGTATAGCAAGAAAAACTATTCGAAAATATATTCAGCACCGCTTGCGATTAGCGAAAATATATTACAATAAGACCCACATTTTTGGAAAGTCATGGTGTGGAATGATGAGTTTAAATTTATTATCATCGGAAACGATGACACGCCGTAAGTACAACGGCCAGTCGAAATAAATTTGGATCCAAAATATAAAAAAAGAAATATTGGCCGACTTCATAAACGCAGTTTGCAATGCAATACTGCAAAAAAATTCATTTACAAAGCAAAGTAATGTTTTATTGCAACACTGCTTTGTCAAATAATGAGATGACATTTTAATACGTTTATGAACGCGAAAACTTTTGATCCTTGCATGACTTTTTGTATAATTTAATTTTTTAAATGAATGTTCAGGGTTTTTTTGAAAACCGTTTTCGATTTGCCTGATAATAAAAATTCAAGCAGCAGTTTGATCAAAAATATTTTAAACAGAAGAAAGCGTTGTCGTATAGCATTATTAACTAGCCAAGCCTCAAAGAGAAAATTTTTTAAAATTTTTGGAAAATTATCGCAAGCATGCAGGACGACATGATTTATTCTCATTTTCGAATAAATACATTTCAGGTATTTATTACCAAATGGTATAATTTGATAAAACTAATTAATATTTTAAATTTTAAGAAGTTGCAGGTTGCGATTAAACTCTGGTGGCATTCAAAGCATTACAAATAACAATTTGGAAACTGTGTAATAATTGTTCTTTCAAAAGTGTGCTATCAATTTCCTTAATATCCCGCATTATTTGTTCCCAAATTGTGTTTATTTTCTTTTTTTTCGCTATGAAGTCTGGCTCATGCCTCAAACGTACTTTGTTACGCGCCGGTTGTACTCGAATATCAAAATTCAAATCTACCGAATAAAGTTTCGAGGTTAAGGGCATGCGAAGATCTACCCGTTGCTCAGATTTATGTGGTTCTCAACCCGAATTTTACGACGCGTGAACATATAAACACAGCCTGCATGCCATATAAAAAACCCTAGACTGTGTAAATATAAAGAAAACAACAATAGCATAAAACGCGAAAGTATCCGGAAACAAAAGAAAACCGAGTCGAAAATGGTTTGACGGTTAGATGTTAACCCGTCAGGGTGATAAGTTCCCTCCTAGTGACAAAGTCACACGCCGTGACAGACGGACACCCTAATGAAAAACTACATCTGTCCCTAAAATAACCACGTGCTTCCTAACCTATCATGCTCCAATCAATTAAGGATTCATTTTTTTTTCTTTTTGCAACATTTTCAATTATTATTTGTTTTAACTTATTAATTAATTTTTTTATTATTTAACATTTGGTTTTTATTATTATTTATTTTAAACTTATATATTAATTCCTTTTTTATTATTTAACATTTTTTTTTATTATTATTTAATTTAACTTATATATTAATTCTTCTTTTATTTAACATTTTTTTTTTATTCTTATTTAATTTAACTTATATATTAATTCTTCTTTTATTTAACATTTTTTATTTTATTCTTTTTTAATTTAACTTATATATTAATTCTTCTTTTATTTAACTTTTTTTGTTTTATTCTTATTTAATTTAACTTATATATTAACAATATAATTCATAAAAATTCCTTAGTTCAGGTATAATGTTTATAAGAGTTATTAAACACTTTTTGTCATATAAACCTCTAATAAAAATTTGTATTCATAAATGTTTGATAACGCTGAATTAACAATTAAACGTTTTTATTTATTTTGTCGTTCAATGTTGGCAACTTCGTTCTAATTCAATTGTCATTACATATCTGGTGATGCACATAATGTACAACCGAATATCTGAGTACTTTGAAAAATGAAAAATTAAACAAATAATTTCGTTTAGTATAATTTTAAACTAACGTAAATTAAAGTCTTTGCACTTTTTATTACCAAACAAAAGCAAAAACCAATAAGAAGTTTTAAAATATTGTCTTAAAACAAATTTTGTTTATTCGAAATTCAACAAGTAGTTGAATACTCGCTGTATTGTTTTTGTTTATGCATCACTATTTTGTTTTCTTCAATTTAAAGTAAATAAATAAAGTAAATAAAAGCAAGTTTGGAGCAATTTCAACAAAATGGAAAAAATAAAGAGGAAAAGAGCTAGCAATTGGATTGAAGATGACAAGGTAAGTACATAATGGCTATTAAGTACAAAAATGAATTTGTATTTTTTCCATTTCATGCAGATATTATTAAAGGAGCTAATAAAAGAAAGAGTGTCTGCCATAGAAAATAAAAATACGGACACAAATACAAACCAAAAAAAGAAAACAGCCTGGTTGGAGCTTGAAGAAAGGTAAGTATAGTTGGTACATAGTTATGTTGAGTTTTTGTTCCAATGTGTTTAAAAAATGATTTATTCTTGCAGTTTTAACAACCTAAGTAAAGGGGGCACAAGGTCTTTAGCTCAACTTAAATCCCAATGGACGCTAACAAAAATTTTAGCAAAGAAGGAAATAGCAGAACATCGAAGAGAAGTGCAAAAGACCGGTGGAGGACCACAACCGAGCGACACTGTTGTTTCAGCGGACGAAATTAGTGTGTGGCTTCCCAGCGAGTTCATTGTTGACACAAATGAGTTCGATTCTGATGTCGTAGTGTCAGAAGTAAGTTTAATTTAATTTATTATATTTGGATAAATTTATTTATATATACATACTTATATACATCTGTATTTCTATTATTATTTTAGGTATTACAAGTAGAGGAAGAAAACTGTTGTCCGGTAGCAATGACAAGTAACAACAAAGAAGTTCCAAAGAAGAAAAAGGTAATAAAAGCAAAGGCCGAGTTTTTTCGCAATAAGCAGCTTGGTATGTATTTCTTTTCATATTGTTTATTGAAGTCGATATGTATGTTGTATGTACATTTGTATGTATTCACAAGTAAAATCGAATTTGAAAATGTTTTTGTATAAATGTCTTTAAGACAATAGCAGCTCTTCTTCGTTCCATTTGAGTATTAATTCCATCGTATGTTTCAATTTCAGCTTCTTCTGATTGAGGTTCCATGGTGAGATCAGCTGGCATTCCTTTAAAGAAATAAGTACCATTTTAAAGTCTGAAAAACATTTATGTGATCAATTTTTTTTCTAATATTTCAATAAGAATGAATTAATGTATTAATATAAGTATGTACATATGAATATGCGAACATGCAGGTCGTGGTAGCATATGCGTATGTTTTTTTTTTGTTTTTATAAAATGTAGCATATGAAATGCAGTTAAAAATTAGTGAACTCGTTTTTTATTTGTATGTACATATGTATATACATACACATGAAACATTTTTACAGAATATTTCAACGTTCTAGCTCTTCATGTTAGGTGTTTTTTTTTTTGGTAATTATACTCAAAAAAGACCAACAAATTTTTATTTCGAATCGGAATAAACGTATTCTTACCTGGAACTATATCATTTTCCTCAATAGCAATATTGTGAAGTACTGCTAGGTCAACAATCAGTATTTTCCCGTTTGAAAGACTAACTGTCAAACCATCCAATAGGCAGCGAAATCGTTGCTTCCAAACGCCGAAACAACGTTCCACAGTGTTTCAGGTGCATATATGGGCAGCATTGTACTTATTTTCTTTTTCATTTTGTGGTTTAGATAGCGGAGTGAATATATATGTATGCAATTTATAGCCAGAGTCTCCAAGCAACCGGCCTCTGAATTCTCCGTTTTCAAAGCGTTGCTTTATAGTCGACTCATTAAAAATACGGCAATCGTGTGTGCTTCCTCTCCATCTTGCGACTACATCTCTAATTTTTAGTTTGGAATCACAAATAACCTACATATAATACATTTACCATATCAAAGAATGTACATTCATATATACGTAGCTTAAACATTATAATTACCTGCACATTCAAGGAATAATATCCTTTCCTATTTACATAATACTGGGCTAAGTCGCCGCCGGTTTTTTTGATACGTACGTGGGTACCATCAATGGCTCCAATAACGCCTGGGAAATTTTTAATTGCCCTAAAATCTCTCATAAGTTCCTCTTCCTCTGATAGAGATGATGGCATTTTAATTTTTCTATTGCTCCAGCGAGCTAAAGCGCGAGCCACTCTGGCAGAAATTCTGCACACCGTTGCTTGCGATAAGCCATGGAGATCAGCCGCGTCATCTTGAATCTTAAATTTTAATAAAATAATTTTATAGAAAACAAGTTAAAATTGTTGTTACCATACATACTTCTCGCCGGCCCCAGCATCGCAAAGAAACTAGAACCTGCAAATCGACTGAGGTGCCGCACCCTCTTGTGTCTAGCTCAATTTCCGGCTGGACCATTTCAATGATTTTTTTAACGGTGGATTTGTTAAATCGGTATCTAGCTTTGAATTGGTCTTCCGGCATTTCAAACGGATTTTTTTCTTCCTAAATGTTTTTGCTCGTCGGGCGCTCGCTACTTCAGCGATAGATTCTAAAATCATCCACTTAATAAAAATAATTTTAGTTACACAAATTTTTATACTCACGAATTCTGCAAATTAAATTTACTGTATCCATTGTATCCATTATTATTAATTTTATTATTAAAACACGAGCCAAATAATTTGTTATCGCTTTTATTTTTTTTGGCGAAATGTAAAAAGAAACATTCAAATGTCACTTTATTGAATCGTTAAAGTAGGGTAAACGCCACAATAAAAATTTCTTATTAAACAAGAGTACATTAACGCTGCAAAAGGCTATTAAACGTTTATGAATACACATTCAGCGATTTTTGCTTATTAAACTGTTAATGCACTGCTAAATATCGTTTATGAATTAGACCGTAATTCTTTTTTTTTATTTAACATTTTTTCCTTTTTGTTATTATTTAGTTTAACTTATATATTAATTTGTCTTTTGTTTAACATTTTTTTTCTCTCACTGGTTTTGTTTTGTAATTTTTTTTCACTTATATATGATTGTCCGTTTATGATCACACATGAACTGCCCGTTCAGTCACCACACAACAACTGACCTCACTCACGACTTGTTTTTTCCTTTTATGTCTCTTTTACATTCTTACTAGAATGTTCTTTTCTCCCGCCAAATGCATTTTCTTCCTTTGCCTATTTCCCTCATCCTTAATTTATTGACACATGTTACATTCTGATTGGCCGAACTGTCTAACGGTAAAATCCTAACGAAACAGACGCCGAGTGTCAAAATCTGATTGGCCGATCAAGACGCGCCAAAAAAAAAATATGACGAAGGACATACATAGCAAAAGCAATTCAGAAAAAGGAAGAGTTGCAGTCTTATCGATCAAAGGGTTGCAATAAAGTGCATTGTTGCCAACCATATATGCAAATAAAAAGGGTGGGAGTAAAAGTTACAACAGGCAATCCGTAACAAACCTGCTTCACCTGGAGATCTATGATCGACAAGTGAACAGGCAGGATTGAATGAGCCCAATCTGAACTACACTGGATGAGAAAAGAAGGGGGGAAAGAAAAAACGTGTGGCTCGACCCACGACCCTGAAGATTAAGAGTCTCATGCTCTACTTACTAATTAGCCGGGCTTCGGAGTCAGTATAATCTCCCAGCAATTACGCCCTTGTGTCTGAAGCATGATACTTCCCTATGTAGTTTCCTTTTAGGTCCTCGAGTGTATATAGCGAATTTCCTAACTTTCCTCTAATCCTGCATTTTATATATTTAGGAAGGAATTTCGCATTAATAGCTGATTTAAAGTCACTCTGTGCATGGTTTCTTCTAAAGACTTCTTGTCCTACGACAAAATTCACTGGTTTACACCTCATGTTATATGTTCGGCTTCCTTTTTCATGGGCTAGATCAAGATTCCTCCGAATGTTCTCCCGCATAGCATCTAGTCTGTCACTGCGTATAACCAATGTATCATCAGTGAGGATGTTAAGTCGGTCCAATATGGTGTAACTCGTTCCGCTCGTCATCATGTTTTGTCCAGAAAGGGCAAAATATGGAGTACATCTGATTGCCGAATGATAGTCGCTGCGAAGAATCTGTAATATTTTGGGGATTTCCCTGTCCCAAGCTGTATGGTTAGGGTGATCCTTAAGGAAGTATCGTATCTTAGAGATCACTTCGCGGTTTGCCCTTTCTGAGGCATTTGCCTGTGGTGAATAAAATCCGGTTGTTATGTGAGTAATGCCATGCGCTAGGAAAAAATCTTCTATCTCTTTTGAAGTGAATTGCTTGGCGTTGTCAGTGTGGATGATTTGTGGTACTCCAAAAGTGCAAAATATGTCATCCTGAAAAAATTCCATTACGTTTACAGAGGTCGCCGACTTCATGGGCTTCAAAAACAAAAATTTGGTGAAATGGTCAATTACAATCAGAAGTTGAGTATTTTTCGACTTGCTGCACGGGTATGGACCTAGAAAATCACAGAATAGTCGTTGGAACGCCCGATTCGTTTGAAACTTCTTACCCATGGGAGGGCGTAATATCTGGTTGGTTGGTTTAATCTCCTTACAAACGTCGCATTGTTTAATGTATGCCCTCACGTCTTGTGCCATCCTTGGCCAGAAGTATTTTTGCCGGATTCTGAAAAGCGTTTTCTCGAATCCCCCGTGGCATCCTTCTCTGTGCGCGTTTTGAATCACATCCCCCGTTAGGGAATCTGGTAACCATAATCTCCATGTATTCTCCGGACTATCTGCTTCGCTCTGGATGTTTTCGCGTTTAAAGATAAAATTTCCCGATATGCACAAGTTGGGGAGTGCCTGGGAGTTTTCCCTTACATGGTCCCTTAGTTCACGATATTCGGGGCTTTCAAATTCTGGTGAAGACAAGTCGACTTCAGATGGTTTATTGCACATTTCAAGTTCGTCAGTATCGAGTCTGGAAAGTGCATCTGGAACCACATTCAACGCACCCTTTCGGTGTTCCATAGTGAAGTTAAAAGCTTGGAGTTTCAGGCTCCACCGGACCAACCTGCCATTCAAATCCTTTTGGCTCATAAGCCAACGAAGGCTCGAGTGGTCCGTAATAATTCTGAAGGGGAGTCCCTCGATGTATTGTCTGAAGCGCTTTACACTCACAATGGCTGCTAAACATTCCAGCTCCGTAACTGTGTAGTTTCTTTGCGCCTTGTTTAACTTCTGGGATACAAACGCAATAGGTCGCTCCTTTCCATCGTTATCCATCTGATATAAGACACCACCCACACCAGTTCGGGATGCATCACATTGAATTATAAATTCCCTATTAAAATCTGGTTCGGCGAGAACAGGTGCCTCCGACAATGCTATCTTTAGTTTTTCGAATGATTCGACAGCCTGAGGAGGTAGATGAAAAGGCTTGTTTGTTTTTCTCAAACAATCCGTTAGTGGGCCTGCAAGATCTGAAAAGCAACCTATGAACAAGCGATACCAATTTGCCATTCCGATGAATCGCCTAACTTGACGCGGTGTTTTAGGAATCGGGAACTGAGATATGGCCTCGACCTTTTCGGGATCGACTTTTAAATGTCCGCCACCTATAAGGTAACCTAGGTACTTGATCTCACGCTGACAAAACTTGCTTTTACCTACATTAATTGTCAGGCCTGCAGATTTAAGACATTTCGCGACTTCGAGAAGCAATTCCAGGTGCGTGTCAAAATCGTGACTGCATACCAGAAGGTCATCCAAGTAGACGAATACATACATTTGATCTGTAAAAAGGCGTCTTTCAGGTCTATGCCACTGATGAAGTAGGTATCTTTTAGTCGGCTAAGGAGTCCATTGATGTGGGGCAAGGGGTAGGAGTCCTTTCTTGTTAGTGAATGTAGCTTTCTGCAGTCCAGGCAGAGTCTGATTTTTCCAGGTTTTCGAACTGTCATGATTGGGCTGCACCAAGGGGAGTTAGATTCCTCTATGACGCCGAGGGCTAATAATCTATCCAATTCTTCGTAGACCTCTGCTTGTCTGGGTGGCGAGAGAGGATAATGTTTTTGCTTGACCGGTGTAGCATCACCTGTATCTATATGGTGTTCCAGTAAGTGTGTACGCCCTAACCCTAACTTTTCGTAGGATGGAAACTTCGCTACAACATCCTCCAGGCGCAGTTTTTGTTCCGGAGTCAATTTGTGAAAACTAAACCCTGTCTCCTTGACAAGCTCTGAGCAGGACAAATCTGAAAAAATCTGAGGGGCAATATCGTAGGCTTTCCAAAAGTCTACACCAAGGTATCCGGGCTGAGAGAGGTTCGGTGCCACATAAAAAATTATCGATTTTTCTACTCCCTTATACGTCACAGGCAATTTACAATACCCTACCACATCATTTCTGGAACCATTCGCGGTAAAAACACTGGATCTAAATCCTTCCAATCGTATATTGTTTCTATTGACAAAATCGAGACTTCCCTTTCCTAATACAGACACGTTTGCACCGGAGTCCAATAGACAAATTTTTCTTCTCTTATGGTATCTTTGCCTACATTTGAAAATCCGTTGTGAAATGCGATGGCCAACTGACTTGCGCCCACAGCGCTTGGGGTTATTTTCATGTTCTAGCTGAGTATATGTTTGTATATCCGGTAGATGTTTTGTCCTGTTAGGTGGTGTGTCCTTCTGTGAAGGCTTTCCATCCAGGTTGTGTAACTCGGGATTTATTTTGAGGAACGAGCATAACCGGTCGCCCACTCGCTCCGACGAAAGTTTCCCCCATGAGGGTTATCGCACTTGACTGTAGTGACTCCCTATTTCCCGCATTTATAACAGAAAACGTTTCGTTTCTCGTCAGGGCAATAAATGTAACTGTGGCCAAGCTCTAAGCAATTCCAACACCTGATCTTGGAATAGTCACCTGCCACCCAGGTTTTATTCACCTTTAGCGCCTCCACTTGAGGGTCAGAATCCATGTCGCTGTCTCCCGGTGTGGTTTCAACGGATATCTCATTTACTTGACGTCGACTAACCCCAGTGTTTTTGTTCTCCAGGAGAATTTTCTCTGCTTTCCTCGCCAGATCCCGAAGAGTATCCAGGTCATTCGGATTAGCTATGAAGAGCATCACTTTCAGATCCGCATGTACGTTCTTCTTTATTATGTCTATTAGAGCGGCATCTGACAAAGGGCTCGTTAGGCGTAAATTCAACCGAGTTACAAATGAATGATAGTCGTCGTAACACTCCCTCGGTAACTGTGTACGTGTCGAGAGTTTAAGCAAAATTTCATGGTCACTCTCGCTTGAGCCGAATTCCCTAGATAGTGCGGTTTTTAGCATTTGGTATGTTGCCATCTGGTGTTGCTTAATATAATCCCAATAGAACGTTTCAGCTTTGCCTGTCAGGAAAATGTGGAAATTTGACATAACATGGTCTTGTGGGCATTGCGAGCGCGCGACGAGAGTATCTAATTTGAAAAGGAAATCTGAGACACTGCCTTCCCCGCTGAAGAAAATCTTCCAATCCTTCAGTTTTATACTCATGATGGATGTTGCATACGACGGAGGATATGCCTGGGATCCAGACGGTTGAACATTCAGTCCCGGTGTGGCAGAATTGGGTCTGGTATCAGCTGTGTTACCAATGGATTCTCTAAGAGCTGTTAGCTCTCTCCTGAACTCCTCCTGAGTCTTTCGCATGGCCTCTTGGAAGTAGTCTAATAAACTCTCCATTGTGTTGCCACCTGATGCCTGGTTGTCTCCTTCCTTGTCACCTTGCCCCGGCGCCATTTCCACTGTAGCTTGGTTGTCTGTCAGAACGCCTGATGTTGAGTTCCCAGAAAAACTTGTCCCTATCGCTGGTAAAGATCCAGTTAAGGACTCGCGGCCAAGAATATCTCCTTCTATTTCGCCAGACGGGTATGACTCCAGTAAACGTGAAACAGATGATCCTCTTAACGCCCTAATACTCGAATCTGATTGTGGACTAAGCGAAGGTCTTACCGACACCGGAGATGTGCCCCTACCTCTACCTTGTCTTGGTACCGAACTACGAGATGCAACTCTTACTCTTCCCGATGCGTTAGCTAAATTCGACCTTGTGGCTGTCTCGCGTGAGGAAGCCCCTGTAGTGCCCCCCGCCCGAGTGTTAGGCTTGGACATAATGCGCCATTGAACGCATGAAGGAAATAAATTAAACCCAAATAAAAGAAAATCGACACCGGACCAAGAAAATCAATTCAAAATTGTCAGCCGAAAAAATTAAGAGAATAATTACGTGAATAAGAATAAAGGAACAAGGGATAATATGTAAGAGAAGAAAAAATATGCGTTTCCCGAAAGGAAAAAAATTTTTATATATATGTAACCAAGATAAAGCGCAAGCAAAACAACATTCCAGATCAACAATTTAAATTTAAAAATAAAATAAAATAAAATTCAAAAATTTAAATGAGGGAGTTCACATGTGTTCCATGGAGGACTGCTGAGAAACATGGCAAAGTAAGTACGTGGTTTATCAAAAAAAAAAAAAAAATATAATAATAATAAAAAAAAATCATTTTCAAAGATTTACACGTGATACGACTAATCTCGACTCTGGCCGGTGGATCAATTTCCTCTCTCCGCATGGCAAAAGAAATTGACTTCCCGAGCAAGTGTATTTGCACATTACTAAAACTTTCCAAACGCTGCATCCATTTGCAGCCGATCGTGGTGCAACTCGTCACTCAACACTAAGGACAAGGACTCCCACGAGTTAAAAACACTACGCGATACTTAATAAGATCCCGAGATTCTATCGCAACGAAAACTTTCGACTATATGTCGTCGGTTCGGACTTATAGTCTCGAATCTAGAACAAATATCGCACGAATACCGACAGGATTTCAGCCAGGCCCAAATTGAAGGTGACCCTCCCTCGACGTCGCAAATGAAAATTCCAGACATGTTGTCCAAAATCATGACTTACGCCGATTTATGAAAGAAACCAACAAAGTCATGTAAAAATTAAAATTAAATGTTTTCCCCTTTTGATGTCGCAAATGAAACATCCAGATCAATATAATCCAGATGTCATGACTTACATCAAACACGTGAAAACAAATAATCCCAACCGAAACCTGTCTAGTAATGTGCACTGAAATTATTCTAACTGTACTTGATAATGCCGATCATTGTCGAACACGTGTAACCATTTCGACTCAAAATCCGTTACTTAGCACGTGCCAGTGGCTCGGTTGCCACGTGGTGCGAATCACCGTTATACGTTACTTAGAACACGTGCTCTATCTACACTACCACGCTACATTTTTCCGTTGGCTATATGTATGTTACGTAGACCAAAATTGGTATTAAAATTCTGACAAAAAAAAACTTATATTATCTACTGTGCTTTGCGTTGGGCGCCATATATGTTACGGCGACCAACTATGGTATTAAAAATTTGGCCACTAAAATAGAATTAAGCTCTGGCCTTTGCGTTGGTATGTTTTCGTTGGTATGCTTTCCGTTGGGCGCCATATATGTTACGCGCCGGTTGTACTCGAATATCAAAATTCAAATCTACCGAATAAAATTTCGAGGTTAAGGGCATGCGAAGATCTACCCGGTTGCTCAGATTTATGTGGTTCTCAACCCGAATTTTACGACGCGTGAACATATAAACACAGCCTGCATGCCATATAAAAAATCCTAGACTGTGTAAATATAAAGAAAACAACAATAGCATAAAACGCGAAAGTATCCGGAAACAAAAGAAACCCGAGTCGAAAATGGTTTGACGGTTAGATGTTAACCCGTCAGGGTGATAAGTTCCCTCCCAGTGACAAAGTCACACGCCATGACAGACGGACACCCTAATGAAAAACTACATCTGTCCCTAAAATAACCACGTGCTTCCTAACCTACTATGCTCCCAACATTCCTCCCGAACCAATCAATTAAGGATTCATTTTTTTTTTCTTTTTGCAACATTTTCAATTATTATTTGTTTTAACTTATTAATTAATTTTTTTATTATTTAACATTTGGTTTTTATTATTATTTATTTTAAACTTATATATTAATTCCTTTTTTATTATTTAACATTTTTTTTTATTGTTATTTAATTTAACTTATATATTAATTCTTCTTTTATTTAACATTTTTTTATTTTATTCTTATTTAATTTAACTTATATATTAATTCTTCTTTTATTTAACTTTTTTTTATTTTATTCTTATTTAATTTAACTTATATATTAATTCTTCTTTTATTTAACATTTTTTATTTTATTCTTATTTAATTTAACTTATATATTAATTCTTCTTTTATTTAACTTTTTTTATTTTATTCTTATTTAATTTAACTTATATATTAATTCTTTTTTTTATTTAACATTTTTTCCTTTTTGTTATTATTTAGTTTAACTTATATATTAATTTTTCTTTTGTTTAACATTTTTTTTTTCTCTCACTGGTTTTGTTTTGTAATTTTTTTTCACTTATATATGATTGTCCGCTTATGATCACACATGAACTGCCCCGTTCAGTCACCACACAACAACTGACCTCACTCACGACCAGTGTGACCAGGTCTCAAAAATTTTTGCAGCTAAATCCTATCCGAAATAATGCTAAAAAAAATGCTAAATGGATTTTTAAATGCCAAAAACAATGCTAAATTTTTTTAATAACATGAAGAAATTCTTCACTATTTGTACAGCTGTTTCCACAAATTAAGTTTGATTATATAAATAAAACCACATCGAACCCAATAACAAATTATTTATTCTCTTCAAGAATCGTAAACTAAAATTATAAAACAAAAAATGTATATTTTTCAGTCTTTATACATATATGTAAATAGATATGTCTTCATGTATAAATACATGAAACAATTTTGTCAAAACTGTAAAAAAAACTATATTGCTACTTAATAGCATTTGTACTACGCAAATAAATTAGTTTAAACAAAAATACCAACTTTTGGCTACATATTAAATACTTCATCAAAAGTGTATTTTGCACTTTCTGAGGGCTCTGTTATAAAATTATATATATTTGTATCACATTTTTGGGTTAATTCTTTAGTTATTTGAAAACTTTGGCAGCATTTATTCAAACTTTTCAATCCACATCTTATATAGAGGAGTGAATTCATTGTATATAATATCATTCTATTTCTTATTTTAGTTTTTAAAAGATTCATTCCGCTAAATACACGTTCAACTTCTGCGTTACTAAATGGCAAAACTAAAAATTTCATAACAAAATCGGACAATTCCTTGAAGGGATTTTCATTGACGTATTCTTGTATTCAAAACTTGTATCCAAAACTCAATACATAGTTGTCTTCTGATTTTCCCACTCGTATGAAGTTAATTTTTACCATTGCAATTCTAAAGTTGTAATTTCATCATTTGGAAAATTTATCATTTCTTCTTTGAAATTTTTAAATAATTTACTTTTATTTATTTTTAAACTATTGTCAATAGCAAAAAAGTTAATATTTTTTAAACTTAACAAATTTTGGGTAATCTTTGCCTTAGTTGGCGTACTAACTCTGCTATGAACTTTCTACATATTCCACATTCGTGGTTACCATTAAACTATGTATGTACAATCAATCAAATTTTAATTGTAACAGGGGTATAAATGAAAAATAAATTGAGGCTAGAAAATGCTAAACAAATTATTAAAAAATGCTAAAAAAAATTCCAAATGCTAAATCGAAAATTTGCAGCTAAATCAGAATAAAAAATGCTAAATCTAGCTGCAAAAATGCTAAAATGGTCACACTGCTCACGACTTGTTTTTTCCTTTTATGTCTCTTTTACATTCTTACTAGAATGTTCTTTTCTCCCGCCAAATGCATTTTCTTCCTTTGCCTATTTCCCTCATCCTTAATTTGTTGACACATGTCACATTCTGATTGGCCGAACGGCCAAACGAACGGTAAAATCCTAACGAAACAGACGCCAAGTGTCAAAATCTGATTGGCCGATCAAGACGCGCCAAAAAAAATATGACGAAGGACATACATAGCAAAAGCAATTCAGAAAAAGGAAGAGTTGCAATCTTATCGATCAAAGGGTTGCAATAAAGTGCATTGTTGCCAACCTTATATGCAAATAAAAAGGGTGGGAGTAAAAGTTACAACAGGCAATCCGTAACAACTTGTATGAGTAGGTTTTTTCTTTCATAATTCCATTTTTTCTCTATATACAAAAAATTAAATGTTAAATCACATTTGTACTTATTTAAAAAAAAATTCAAATTACCACAAAATTTTTGTCGCCAATAAATGTTTACAAAGCATCATAAATAAAAACCTTGCACTGAAAAGCATTGGCATGCAATAATGAACATGAGGAATTGCCGAAACAAATTTTACTGCTTTTATGAACACTATGCATTGTAAAGTTACATTGCAAACTGCGTTTATGAAGTCAGCCATTATCTAGCACGAAGGTTTATCAGTTGAAGTACGGCTGTTTTACATCGTCATTAATAAAAACAGATGGTCAAATGATTGGCTATATGTATGAAGACGCACTACAGAATAATTCCAATAATGGTTATACTGGCGTCGTAGAATATTATCTGCTTAACTCCGTTGTTGCCGTAGTTTTCTGGCAAAAACTCCGAGACTAAATAAAAAGTCTCTCAAAAATTTGTCGTTCTAAATCAACTTTAAATTGTAGGTCCCGACACTCATGGATAAAACTAACATACCACGATGGTGGTGTGGTTTAAGTTATATCACTATTCAAATTTCCATATTTTGAAAAATAATAATGACAGCTCCTAAGAGTTAAATTTCCTAAAAGTTAATTTATAGTCTTTAATTCTATAAAAAAAATTAATAATATGCCTCTACTAACTCAAATTTTTTTGTTTTTAAATATTTTCATATAGAATAATGAATTATGTATTTTTGGACTTAAAGTCCTAAATTTAAACGTTCATTAAAAGAATTGTAAGACACTTACCGATGGATTCAATTTACATTTGCCAATAAGTAAAAACACCATAGCGTATTATTACTACACGTCTTGGATGTTAATAATTTTGAAAATAAACACCATTCAGATGTATACATATGTATGTATATGTATGTATATTAGGATTATAGTGTATACATTTGTAAGCAACTAGAACAATCTTATGTTAATGAGACTAAAGGTCACCGACAAAACAATGATAATGTTGACGCTACATGCTTACTAAATAAGAAGCTTTACATCGGTCTGTACATATATACATATACATACATGCGTTTCTGTAGGTTTTTGCATAAATGCATGCATGCACCAAAATTTTGTATGTTCAGGCATAAAATCCTGTATAAAATATGAAACTCAATAATGTAATCCTACACAATGAGAATACAATAAGAATAAAAGCACCATAAGCGGAACGAGACTTATTAAATAAAAAATAAAATCTTCTTCCATGATATTGTACAATGGATAATATTAAGTACAAACATACATACATTCACTCAGTATGAGAAACCCTAGCAACAAAAATTACTGATAAAACAAACAAACAAAACGATTTTTTGCTGTAGTTTACTATGTGAGAACGTACATACTCGCATATGTACTCCAACATGAAGTAAACGCATACACCGATATTCCCTTTTCTCTTTCACTCTCTTTTCAAAACCAACGGGAAAGATTAAGTATAGTTGACCCAATTTAAGAGCAGAAAAATTAATGAACATTTTCAAGCAACAACAATAGAAATTCATTTGTTTAGAACAAAAACAAACAAACCTACAAGGATTCAAGTTATTATTTCCGTTCTCAAGCAAAACTCATAAGTTTTCTTTCAACAACAACTTGTGTAAATACGTACAAAACTGTTTTTTATATACATTTTATATACTTACACATCCACCCCTCCTGCCTAATTCGGTTGTTCTATTTCTATGTTAGACAAACACTTCTTCTCTTGTAAACACAATACAGCTGAGCATTTATTGTTTAAATAGCTGCAGTTTACACTCATATCCCCGAATGGCGTTTTATGTTCAGCTCTTACTTTCTATGGCTTTCTGTTATTTTTAAAAATAAAGCAAATCTTCGAAATGGTGGTTCTTATGTCTTCAAACATTCAGGTATTGAGACTTGCTTGGCAAAGCACACACATACATAAATCTCTACACTTATGGATTCAACCCCGTATTTGGCAGAAGTTAAACAGAGTTAAGGGTCTGTTTATGTAAGACAACTATTTCACTTGCTTGTGTACAAAAGCACTGAATTTTACCTGTGTTTCTATGCCAACAGATAAGCTAAAATTTTTTTAAATATTTTTAATTAAATATAAAATCGTTGAAATGGATCTAACAATGATGTAGTGATAATACCGTTAAAAGAGTATTTGAATTTAAGCAAATGACAAGGTGCCATATTAACAGAAATAAAACAGTATTAAAATCATGACACGTTTTTGCGTTATATAATTGCACTAGCATTTTTACGTAAATTAGACGTACTGTTACGTTTTAGCAACAGTCCGTTAAAGTCGTCTAACTAAGCCGTAATACACATATGAACTCAGGTTTAAAATATTAAATGAATGTACTGTAGTAAAACAATAGCGTCGCCCAAAAGAAATCGATTTATTCGTTTGGTGCAGGCAATCCGCATTGTTTGACCTTTATTCAATGATTGGTTTTACAATAACTTTATTTAAGTTTCTAGGTTTTGCCCACTAATGACCAAATGCAAAACGGCTAATTAATAATTCGTTTTTGGTAATTAATACTTTCAGTCTTGTAAAACTAAAAAGTAAAGGATTTCGATTGATTTTAAAAGAATGATAGATTGTATTATAGAGTCTTTTGCCCTAAAAATAGATTTTTATACATCCGTAATACATAATTACGGGCGGTAGATGTCATAGAGCCTAATAAAATTATAAGACTCCTATCTAATTTTGCATTGCGTTCCTAAATCTCATTGGAAAGATCAGACTTATAATTTTTTTTAAGGGTAATTTTGAATTTGAAATAAAGTTTTCTTCAAGATTCAGCAATACCTAATGACATCTTTGAGACAACTACAAGTATGAATCCATTGATGGGAAAAAAACGGCTGACTTCATAAACGCAGTTTGCAATGTAACCTTACAATGCATGGTGTTCATAAAAGCAAAAAATATTGAAACAAAAAATAAAGAAAAAATTGTTTAAAATAACTTATTTTCCTATGTTTAATTCTTATATTTGGGGTTTAGTATTCTTTACGTAAATTTTTTAAATACTGTTTTTTCTTTTTTAAAAAATTTCAATTTGAAAAAGTACGAGTGAAACGTACAACGTAATCCGTAATGAATACAACGAATTGAACCCATGTCGCGCATGCTTACTGGGGTTACAAGAAATAAAGATTGATGCACAAAATATTTATTTGCTGATTTTGTTTTGCACACCTTAATTTGAAGACGTTGATTGTTTTTTTCTAAATATATGAGGAAACGTTGTCCTAAAATAAAATATTGTTTGTTAAGTACATTTTAATGAAGACAAATGTAAATAAATTAACGGTAGACATTTTTTTAATGAAATATTTTTAGGAGTACGCATGTATATGGAATTCCCATTGTACATACATAAGTTTTTACAGCATTCGTTACTTTCGTTATGCACTACACTGAACGTATGAGTAATGTACTTAACGAATATAAAATTAAATATCATTCATACGCAGTGCAAAAACTAATTGATTTTCCTCTTTTTTTCATCTTTACTCTACTTCTTCTTTTCTTTCTCAATTTCATTCTAATGTTGAATGAGGCGGTTTTTATCACGATAGGTGGTATTAAAAAGCAATCTTATCGTAAGCATTACTAACTAAACGCGTTTCAGGAACGCATAAGTACATAACATAATTGGTCATTACAACCCTTCAGTCTGGATTACAACCTAGCTTCTCACACCACTAATGTTGTGTGCGTTAATTTTATACATGATTGGCGGGACCTGAAGTTTAAAGTCGACACCGAACTACAGATTTTTGAGAAACTTTTTGATGACAATTTGGTTTACTCTCGGAGTTTTTGGCAGAAATCTGCTAAAGAAGTCGTCAAAGATTTTTTTTCATTTCATTTTGATGTCTGGCCTGGGGTTCGAACCCGAGCTTTACGTCTAATAAGCGAAAACACTACCTACTAGACTACGGTTACTAAATTGTAATTTTTTGTATAAAATTAAAAACCACATTTATTTTTTGCAACTTTAACTTCCATTATTGCAACTTGCCGATAACTAAAGGGGGATTTTAACGGGTACATAAATTGTTTTTCATTATTATGAGTACTCAATAAGATAGAAGTGAGCGTTAAGCTAAAGGGAGGATCATCCTGCCGGTAACTTTTAAAGTTAATATGATGTTTTCATAACACAAGCTTGTTGACAGGCAGGCAATCGGTACACAGGCAAGTACGTAAGAAAATTAGTTTTTATAACATAATTGCCTGACTTACGTTATTGTTGCGTCTTGTCAAGGTACATTGTTGCCAAGATATATTTTTATTATACCATTGAGTTTTTTTCCATGTTAAAGTATAAAAAAACATAAATAACAAATACAAGGCAACCCTGTGTTTTGTTTATTATTAAATTTTTTTCTGTTTGTTTACCAAAACAAAATTATTCCATGGATGAAATATAATAAAATATGAATGAAAAATACAATGTTCCCATCAATAGAAATATATTTTGATAGTAATACAGAAAGTGGTAGTGGAGACGTTCGTTTATGTCGAAGAAACATAAGAGACTCTTTGTTTTTTTATGTTTTTCTTTGCATGCTGATTTTTTCGCGTAAAAATGTCTGTCTGCTACTCGTTGCAAGCTGTGGGTAGTGTTCCATCAGTTCAACCAACTTTTGGAACTTAGAGGCGTTCGTTTTCTTTATGCTAAAATTTCAAATTTTTTAATTTTACTTTTTTCTTTACATAACATATGTATATTAGAGCGACTCAAGTTGTATGGAAGCAAAATTCGTGCTCGATGTACCCCCCTTAAAATGAACCTTGGACTTTTTTAAGATGACATCTAAAATATTTCGGCTCTAGCTTTGACCTCTCGTGAGCTGGACCATTTTGAAAATGGGTCTATTTTTGTATGTTTTGTTAATTTGAGAATTTGTTTCCTAACCAACATATAGAGTATGGGTGTCATAAGAAAGGTTTTCCAAGGCGCGTCCAGCGGTATATACAATTTGTCCACGGACAATCATCCATGTCCTTTTTTAAGGATATTCTGTAAAGAAAACGGTTTTTGAATTTTTTCTTTTCTTCCTTTCTAACCAAATTAACTCTAATATGATGGCGGATTTAGTTTCCAGATGATGTATGGATGAAAATAGGACTAAAGAAAGAAAAAAAGAAATGATCCACGACTTTTTCTCGGCATATTTTTTTCCCAAATTAAAAAAAGGTATTAAATTTTTTTGTTTATATTTACAAAACTGTACTCAAAAAACGCAAACTAGGGCGAATTTCAAAAAAGCTAAGACCCGTATTTAATTAAATCAACTAAAGATTAAAATATGTTAATTTGGTTATTTTATTACATACAACCCCGAAGAAAAAATTCAAAAACCGTTCTTTTTAACAGAATATCATTAAAAAAAGGACATGGATGATCTTCCTTGGACAAATTGTATATACAGTTGGACGCGCATTGAAAAAACCTTTCTTATGACACCCATATTGTATATGTTGGTAGGGAAACAGATTCTTAAATTGACAAAACATGAAAAAATAGACCCTTTTTCGAAATGATCCAGCTCACGAGAGGTCAAAGCTGGAGCCGAAATATTTTAAATGTCATCTTAAAAAAGTCCAAGGTTCATTTTTAGGAGGGTACATCGAGCACTTTTTTTGGTGAGTCGCTCTAATATACATACAGTGCACTCGCGATAATATGAACACTCTATTATATGAACACCCCAAAATATGAACACTTTTTCTTAACCATTGACAACTCTAAAATATGAACTTTGTACAAAGGCTTTAAAATATGAACAGTTTTTTATTTTTAAAGCATACAAATTTCAGTTACAAAGCATTAGAATTTGGGGAAATCCCAAGTTATTTATGTTTATTTTAATACCAAATCTTTAAAAACCCACACATACATACATACATACATGTATGTATAACGATTCTTAAAAAAAGTGAAGCCAGCAAAAGCCATTGTTCTAGTAGAAAACTAAACTTCTTAATAGTTGGTCCTTACCCCCCGGTCTGCCACCTCTACGGTCTCATCAATGGATGGGTCGGGGAGGAAGAGCAAACACGTTGGGGGAACGGATCGGGTTGTTTTGTCTCTAGATGTCTATGGCCTGCTGTGGACAGTAAGAGAACAGGTAGGCTGCTGGGCTTGGATAAGGCCAGCTTAAGGTTAGTTGTCGGGTTTATCACAGGGCACTGCGAGATTAGGTCGCTGACGGGGATCTGGAACAGATCCCAGCCGGACTATTGCAGGACATGTTGCGATGAGGAGGAGTTATAGACTATCGAACATCTCCTCTGTAACTGCCCAGCCCTTGGTAGGTTGAGGCTGAGGACCTTTGGCAGGGCCTTCTTTGAGAGTTTGAACTCTGCGTCGAGAGCCGACATCAAGGCTCTCCACAGATTCATTAGTGGCTTAGGCTGGTTGAGAAGCGCTAGAGCTTCATCGGGGTAGTCGCGCTCTCCCTTCTTTGTTGGGTCTATGTGACCCCTCCGCTTCCCATTATCCCTTTCCTATCTCCTCTCCTTTATATCCTATTCCCTCTCTTATCCTTAATCTTTAAGGACGTTGTACAATGGGTCAATTCGACCTCCGGGTACTGTACTTGTCTTAATTGACAAGTACACGTCCTCTAACCTAACCTAATGCTTCTTCTCACCCACCTGATGACCAACAAAATCTGAAAACGGCTCTATTTTTGTAATGTTTGTGCCACCGAACGTGACCCAACCCATGGACCAAAATGCAATCAGGATCACAAAACTTAATTATAGAAACAGTCTTCTGCCTTCCATTGCTGCTAAAGGGGAGTAGTTTAATAGAGTCTATGAAGCAAACAACTACATTAAAGGACGCCGTTATTATTTTAGAACAGCATGGAGTAGAGTAGATGCATGTGTGCTATCCAAATGCTTCAATAATATTTTAAATATGGTGGTTAATCAAAATGATCCTGAAGATGAAATCTCTTTAAGTAATCTTAGATAAAATTTACAAATGAATTTAAATGATTTAGAAGAAAGTGCGGCCAATATTTTATGTACCCTGAGACCCAATATTCGTGTTCTCTGTAATGTGCTAATGTACTGTAAAATAATTGAAGTTGTATGTTATTCTACAGTTTTCTATAGATTGAATTTACAGTATTGAATGTTAAAGTATAGAATGAGGATGCTATTGAATGTGACGATAATGAAATAGAAGAAATATCGGACGAAGATGGTTGTGCGTTCAAAGAGAACGATTAAAGACAGGGAAGCTGTTGAAATTTTTAATAATGCATTGGAGTGGGCAGAAAATGAAATGGTTGAACAACCACACTTAAATTTATTTAGACAGTTGAGGAAGAAGGCTGTTTTAAAAGTTCTCGTTCGAAAAAAAAAACAGCAAAAAAAGATAACCGAATTTTTTAAAGATTAGTTTACGTTAAAGATTGCATAAGTATTTGAACACATTTACAAATTTAGTGCATTAAGTTAATTTTTTTAAATAAAACAAAAAGATAAAATTATTTAATGAAAAAAAAGCAGGAAAAGTGTTTATCTTGCAAGAAAACAAAATTTTTTGCAATAATTTAAGCCATTTGTAAATATGAACAATTTCGAAAATATGAACAGGACTTGTTTTAATTAGTTCATATTATCGCGAGTGCACTGTACTTACAAATTTTGATTATTACAATCCATTAATAAAAACGATTCTTTATTTTCACAATTTTAAATCAAAATTCCGTACACAACTGCTTTTTTTGATTGTCTACTTTTGACATTTCTAGCAAGTGGAATTGCCATATGAAAACCAAAAAAAAAACTCAATTCTTACGTTTCTACTCAAAAAAGGTTACCACTTGTGTTATAAAAACCAAATGTTCTCAAATGAACAAATATTTTGAGTCACTTGTGGTATGAAAACAGGCCATAAGTTTATGTTTGAACTTGCCTTATTATATATTATTTTCAATATGCCAATTTAAATTTAAACAGAATGGGCATATACAAAAAAAAAAAAAAACGAAGCCCGTAGTTGCCACTGCATTAAAAAAACTTGTTGAATTGAGAAGTTTTATCGACATTGCTCCGGCACTGCCATATTTTTGAAAACAGTTAACTTTATTTTATCTGTAACATGTAATAACGAAAATAAGGTAAAGGTAACTTTACAGTTTCCTTTAGCTAAAGCTTCCTTTAACTAAACCCAAGTTTAACGGCGAGTTGTAATAATGGCCCTAAGCGTATTAACAGTATATGTGCGTTGTTGTGTGCGCTAATTTCATACACGATTGGCGGGACCTAGAGTTTAAAGTCGACACCGAACTACAGATTTTTGAGAAACTTTTTGATGACAATTTGATTTACTCTCGGAGTTTTTGGCAGAAATCTGCTGAGAGGAAGTCACCGAAGAAATTTTTTTATTGGGCAAAAACATTAATGTCTTTACTCCTTAGTGGGTTAAATATTGTTTGCTTAAAAAAATGAAAGCATATTACTTGAATAACCATTTAAAAAACAAACAAAATTTTTATGAATGTGGAAAAGTTCTTCAAAAATCTAACATTGGGAGTCGACTTTAAACTGCAGATCCCGCCACTTATCGGTAAAATTAACACACTTAAGTGGTGTGAGAAGCTAGGTCGTAATCCTGACTAGAGATGAGCGATATTTTCAAAACTGTGATTTAATCACGGTGATTGATAATTCACTGGTAACTACAGTGATTGAAATTGCCAAATAACAGTTACTAATAATGTCGTTCTTTCAAAATTGTTACATACTCAAATTTATTTCATTTTATTTTGAGCGAGGCAGAATTGCTATTAGATGATGCTGATTATTTACTTTTGTCTTTTATAAATGAACTTTCTGTGAAAGTTAATTGCCAAACTTCATATAAAATTAAATTAAAAATAATAACGTTGATGACACCACTTTGATTTTGTTTAGTAGTCTTTTCGTCGTATGTATCTAGTTGTCTCTTTCTTACGACTTAATAAAATACGTTATTGTCATTATTGTTTTCTTTTGGAATATGTACTGTGATCACAATCACTGTTTTAAAGAGCTGTGATTAACAAATCACGTTCACTGAGAACAACGTTCTTCAAAAATCACTGGATCGCTCATCTCTAATACTGACTGAAGAAGTGTGTTGACCAATTTTTGTATGTATTTTTTTTTATAGCTTTACGAACAAAAGGCTGGGAATCTTCAAGACATTGGTAGCCCGGCCTACCAATGTGCACTATTCGCCGCAAGACTTACTCTCGGCTTGCTGAGCGCCTGTGTACTAAACCAAACCTCGTTCGTCACACTTCCAAAAATTTGAGTCTGTAGGTCATCTTCCCTTGCTGGAATTGGACCAGTCTTGCTGCCATCTATTCATGGCATCGTCAACCAATTGCACGGGGTTCAAAAGGTCTGTTCCCCTCCTTGCATCATGTTTCCTCTTCTCTACGACTAATACTAGTTTCAGAGGCATCATTCCCGCTATCACCAATGCTGCATCAGTAGACACCGTCCGGAAGGCAGAAATTACCCTGAGAGCTGAGCTCCTGTGGGCCGCTTCTATTCCTGCTCTATAGGTCTTCCTATCCATAGCCTCGACCCATATAGGGACTGCATATATGACGACCGATGTCACTACCTTCATCAGTAACCGTCTTCTCTCCTGTTTCGGGCCTCCTAGGTTAGGCATTAATCGGGCAAGTGCACATGTCGTCGCCGTGCATGCAAGTGCATGACGTTCCACAGACGCCCAGCACGGAACATTGCAGGACCATTATTCCATTTACATGCTAAAACTATTTGCAGTTTTATACATATAAAACGTTATTTTTTAATATTTATGATTCAAGTTTCAAATTTATGAAGCTCCATTTAATATACCAGAATGTTTATCAAAGTAATTTTTTATATGATCTTTTATATATAAAAGCTCATTGAAAACTTTCTTGCAATATACAAAATTTATAATACGAATACCAGTAATGCAACCTGTTAAGCTACTAAACATTTTAACCGAACCATTACTCCTATTCAACTAAGCTTTTCGTTCAACCAACCATATACAGCCATGGACATTAAATTAGCACAAAATCCATATATACTTTGATTGTGATTTTTTTCTCATTTGTATCGTAATTAGGCCAATTGTTTTGGTCTCCAATGTTGCACGATGACATCTAGCTGTTGTTAACCAAAAAATATTACCATTATCGTATATATTTTTTGTTTTGACTGCTAATTTGTATCGGTACCTAAATTCGAGCTGGACAGTAAATTAGCACAACGTGCCTAAAAGTGTTTTAGGTACAAGTTTTGTTCAAGTATTTGTATTTTTACGGTATAATCTTTTAATTTTGAGGCATTTCAAGTAATTTTTGAAAAAAAGGGTACGTGGAAAAGATTACTCACCAGAGGAGAAGCGCATTATCGTTAACTTGTGGCATGAAGGGAAAAAGCTGGCTGAAATTACCGAAATTTCGAATTACAAGCGAAAAATGATTTATAACGTCATCATTTCCTTTAAACCAAACAGAATAATATCTCAGAAAACAAAAATTGAAGGCCACGTGTCAAGAAAACAAACCGAAATCGTTGGTCGTGCTATTGTCCGGAAGTCAAAGAAGGAGCTTCTTATATCGTCACGCGATATTTTGAACGAAATTAACTCCCAATTCAGATTAAATTTATAGGACAGGCTCCTATAAAGACGTCTTAATCATAAAAAGCTCTTTGGACGCTCTTGCCGAAAGAAGCCACTTCTACCAAAAGAAAAATATACTCAAGCGTTTAACGTTTGCTCGCACCCACAATGCTAAAGACCTCCCGTTCTGGAAAAAATATTTTGGAGTGATGAAATAAAGGTAAATCGTATGGGACCGGATGGTAGAGTGGTTGTTCATTGGCCAAAATGTCAGACATTCAATCCACGCTATGCTCAAAGGACCATAACGCATGTTCGAGGAAACACAATGGTGCGGGGAGCGTTTTCAAGGCACGGTGTAAGTCCCATTGTAAAAATTAATGAAAAAATGGACTGTTATCAGTATTTGGACAATATAAAGAACAAAATGGAACCATAAGCTTTTAAATACATGCCAGTTTTATTCATATTTATGAAAGATAGTGGCCCCAAACACACATAGAAGCAGGCAAAGGATTGATTTTATGACGAGCACATTCCCGTTTTAGACTGACCATCGCAAAGTTTTGACTTAAACTCGATTGAAAACCCCCTAGAACGATGTGAAATGTACAATTGCTCAACAAAAGTACAAAAATTTGGACGATTTGAGCATTGGAATACGGAACGCTTGGTACTCGATTCCCAAAGAACTTTCCCGAAGAACATTGTCCCGTAGATGCCAAGCGGCGCTTGAAAATAGGGGCTACTCTACTAAATATTAATGAAATAAGCTGAAAACGTTAATATTTTTACTATTTATTACAGCACGTCGTTTTTATTCCAGAAATTTTAATTTGTGCTATTTTACTGTCCAGCTAAAATCCGGCGTTTGGTACGTTTCAGGTCTTAATGAGCAAACGACTGGCAATATCGCCAAAATTTTTGTTTCTTTTTAAAGAAGAATATGCATTTTAAGTTCCTATGTTTAAATTTTTTTATGAGTAGACCTAAAATACTATAAAAAATATGATTATTTTTATGACGAAGTTTTGTGCTAATTTAATGTCCATAGCTGTATATATTTAAAACCGTCTAAAGAAAAACTATCTAAAACGAGCAGTTAGCAAGACAACAGATATTTTAATAGCAATTGAATCTCAATCAAATAGTACCATTTGTAACGATTTCCAACGCTTTTGCTTCTTTGAAAAATTAAATAAATTGAGATGTTAGTATTTGAATACATATATTTATTGCCTTGCTGCACATGCAAATACAAATGGTGCCAAACACCGCAGCCACACAAGTACCCTGTGTCTAACATGTATTAAATTTATAACACGTATGCAACACGTTTGAATTTGCATAAAGCGAATAAAAAAATTTCGAAAATCTACGTTACATTGTGTAGTTTTGCATTTTACATAGCGGTTGGTCGTTTTCATTTCATTTTATTTTCCATTATTTTTTTATGGTTGGCTAAAGGTGCATGACTGTTTGTATTTCTCGTATTGTTATTGGTGGTGAAACAAAATATTAACAGTATGAAATGTATTTGGTTAGAATGCAAGTATTAAACTCCTTTTTTTACTTGCTTATGCAGGTATTGGAATATTGAATTCACAGTCCTTTAGTTGAAAGAGTAATAATACTGCTGTCATCAGCAGTCTTCAGTCTTCGCATTTACTTCTACATGGAAATATTTATTGAGAGATGACGCTCTTTTTTAGAAGAACGTATCCATGGTAGTCCCAGATGATATGGATAAGAGTTAAACCAAATCATATTTCTCAATATTTAGTCTGGTTTGATTTCTAAGACGTTGAGATACTTAATTAATTTAGAATTTTTAACGTACTGTGATTTTACTTAAGACCTTGTTTTGGCGTCATATTATATTGTATAATATCATATTGGAATTGGGTGTAAAAAGTAGCATTTTGCAATACAACTTTAGTAGTTAAAATGAAATCAACCCATTATATCATATATTTGAACAAGATATGCAGATGGGAAAAACCTTGAATAAGAGCTCAAAGGAGGCCGTGTTATAGACTGAAGTGGAACTTAAATGTTCAATATTAAGAGAGGTCTGTGTATATTAAAACAAATTTGAAGATGCAAGATGTGGATGCATCATATGTAACTTTATAGTCAAGCTCTCTAAGTTTCTGCAGAGTCATCAATAACTTTACCATACCTCAACTCCGATGTTTTAATTGAATTCCTTTCTTAAATCTCCATAATTGTTGATTGTAGAGATCGAAATAAATACTTTGAAAGCAAAATCTGATAACGAACAATTGCAAATTGAAATTAGTTTCACAAACTTCATAGAGCTAATTCATATGACATACAAACATCGAGATTCTTTGTAAATGCAGCATTTTTAATTAGAATTTGCTGATGTAGTTTCCCCACAACGTTTGAGTGTTGATGTTTTTCAAAACTTCCTAAAAGTTCATAGAATTTAATGTGTTTGATCGATTAGAGTAAAATGCATCTTTGATCTCAAAAACGAGACAGCCATTTCACTGATATTTTTCTAGTTACATCACCATCCCCACAAACTTCCTTGCCTTTCCTACAATGTAAAAATGTGGTGGCAATTTTCACTGCATTTTATGTAAGTTTTCGCAGTAAGTGGTATCTTAATGATAGCCTGTAATAAACAGAAATTTAAAATTTTACCTCTCAAAACCTAATGCTTACGGGTGTACCATATTATAATGATATATATTATTATCGGTATCATGTACTACTAATTTAAAGCCCAGCTTTTCCGACAACAAAATGTTTTATTTACTGTTCAAATAAATTATTATTTCATAATTTATTATTTTATTTTATATTTTATTAAACCTAAAACAAATGAAACAAAGTTATTTTATTTATATTACTTATTATACTTTATTAATTTTATTTAATATTTGTTAAACTTTATTTATTTCGTTCTTTGGGTATTTATTATTTTCAACTGTTTTGTTCTAACTATGTGAGCTGACTAATTATAATTTTACAAAATATTTTTAACATGAAGGAGGAAACCCAAAACTACCTGCTGAGCCAGCAAATATCGGCATGCAAAATTTTCGGCCAATTGGCCAAACAAATAAAGTCAATTGCGCAACATGATTTAAAATGTTGCGTTTGCAAATATTGCAAGAGTTTTAAAGTATGAAACATTTGGGCGGAAATGCAGAGGCTTAAATCTACCAAATGACGATGGACGTAATAACGAATATTAACTTATACAATTAATAAAACTGAGCAGATTGAATGACAAATTAACAAGACACATAATATTATTCAAAAATTTTGTTTGAGAGTAATATGAGAAATAACAGCCTAATAAAACCACTAATTTCTAGAGCTCTTCACCATAATTACTAAGCTCTACTAGACGGGCGTAAGGTAGTTTGTAAACAGAAACCCAAAAGTCCTACGGTACGAAAATAGAAATAAGACAAAAGTCAAAGTGCAAGAATCACATTAAACAGAAAGATCATGACGTTACTAGGTATAAAATAGAGGAGTATAAATAGAGTGAAGGACTGCGTTGCCAGCGATGAAGCGCACTTCTGGTTGAATGGCTACGTCAACAAACAAAACTGCCGCATTTGGAGTGAAGGTAATCCTCAAGTGTATGTGGAAACACCGTTACATCCAGAAAAACTGACAGTTTTGTGCGCTTTATGGGCTGGTGGAATCATTGGTCCGTACTTTTTCAAAAACGATGGTGGCCAGAACGTTACAGTCAATGGTGATCGGTATAGAGCCGTGATTATTAACTTTTTCATTCCTGAATTGAATACCCATGATGTCCAGGCGATGTGGTTTCAACAAGACTGCGCTACATGTCACACAGCTCGTGCCACAATAGATTTATTGAAAGACACGTTTGGTGACCGCCTAATTTCACGTTTTGGACCTGTGAATTGTGATTTAACACCAAGATCTTGTGATTTAACACCGCTAGACTACTTTCTGTGGGGCTATGTAAAGTCATTGGTCTATGCGGTAAAGCCACAAGCGCTTGACCATTTGGAAGACAACATTCTCCGTGTTCTTGCCGATACACGGCCACAAATGTTGGAAAAAGTCATCGAAAATTGGATGTCCAGATTGGACTACATCCGCGCCATCCGTGGCGGTCATATGCCAGAAATCGTATTTAAAATGTAATGCCACAAGATTATCTTTCGGATAAATAAAATTCATGTCAATCGAATAATCCATCGTTGTTTTATTGCAACTTAAAGTTCTATACCTCTATAAAAAACACCCTATAGTTTCATCAATATAAACAACTAGCTAATACCCGGTGTGCTTCGCTACCCCCATCGGAATTAAATACATATCTCGTGATTAGGGTTGCCAGCCTGGCTGGATTGTCCAGCTTTTTTGATGCTTTCAAGATAAAATTTAATTTGTCCAGCTAAATAGAATTTTTTTTAGTACACTGCAATAACATGGGCAATAATTTTGATGTTATCTTTGTCAAATCATGTTAGCCAACACTGATTGAATATTTGTTATACAACTAAGTTATGATTTCCTTCTTCTATCATCACTGACAAAATGTCTCAACACTTGAACAGCTGATGTCTTTAATAATACATACATACAATATATATTTTAATAAAAATTATTAACACAAAACCGAAATTAAAATTTTCTCAGTATTTTTTTATGTCCAGCTTTTTTTTGTTTTGTCCAGCTTTTTAAAACCCAATGTCCAGCATTTTGCGAATCGGAATCTGGCAACCCTACTCGTAATGCAACTGGATCGCCCACCATCAAAATTGTTACGCCATTGTTGGGGCATTGTATCGTCCTTGGTGTTGTCCAGCTGGAGTTCTATCAGCATGAATTACGATTATGTGGTCATCTGAACTTAATCGTGAACTTAAAGATCCTTACCAATTCGTTGATTTCATGAAACATCACTTGTAAATCGGCAACAATTAATTGTTTTGTGTCAGGGTTATAATGCTGGCGGTGGTGCACTTGGTCATTATTATCCGCTTCTCCTATGAAATAAATTTGTAAGAACTTAGGATCTTCGTTTGGAATTGGCAACAATGATCCCATTTTATGATAAATTTGACCTTGAACACGAAACGTTGGTCATTTTGAAGCACGAATTATATTTTCTTATATTTTTAAGAAACTGTTGTGAATCCACATTAGTTCCTAAATGAAAAAAATATTTTTTATTAATATTTTGTTAAATTAAAAAAAGTATATATTTCGAAAAACTTACCTGAAATCAGCGATTGTAGTGGTTCTGGAGGTGGAAGTAAATCAGACAAAACGATTTTACCATTAGAGCCACATATGCCAGGTGTTTCATTTTTGTACCTGAGTGCATTGCAATATTGGCAAACTTCATTCATGTCACCAATTGCCACTAATTCGTCTTCGGTATAATCTATATCAGATCTATAGTTAAATGCAATACCTGAGTATCCATGAAAAACATTACGTCGATTCACCACCATTCGATTACGATTTTGTTCTCGACGCAAATAATATTGCTCTATCCTCTCTGCTGCTCTTCTTGTTGATGTTCGAATCCGCTGACTTTCTACTCGTGATTCATGGTGGACTTCTGTTTCATTAGTTCCAACGGTGTCTCGGTAGCTCGTGCGATTGTCGCATGTTGTCGAAGACCTTCAAGACGTCTTTCACGCTCTAAAGGCGTTTCTGTGCCTCGTGATGTTTCGGTACGATTTCGCTGGCTTTGTAGCCGACCTTCATGCTCCAACGGTGTCTCAGTAGCTCGTGCGGTTGTCGCATGTTGTCGAAGACCTTCAAGACGTCTTTCACGCTCTAAAGGCGTTTCTGTGCCTCGTGATGTTTCGGTACGATTTCGCTGGCTTTGTAGCCGACCTTCATGCTCCAACGGTGTCTCAGTAGCTCGTGCGGTTGTCGCATGTTGTCGAAGACCTTCAAGACGTCTTTCACGATCTGAAGGAGTTTCTGTGCCTCGTGATGTTTCGATACGATTTCGCTGGCTTTGTAGCCTGCCTTCATGTTCCAATGGTGTCTCGGTACCTCGTGCGGTTGTCGCATGTTGTCGAAGACCTTCAAGACGTCGTTCGTGTTCTGACAGCGTTTCAGAAGCTCGTGCTAAAGAGGTAAGATTTCGTTGACTTTCAAGGCGCTCTTGGTTTTCTGAAAGCGTTTCAGTAGCTCTTGCTGTTGTGGCGCGTTGTCGTAGGCCTTCAAGGCGTTCTTCAGGTTGTGATGGCGTTTCGGCGGCTCTAGAGGTTGAAGCTCGATTCTTTTCAGTCCTTAGGCGACTTTCACGCTCTTCCGAACCTTCATTTGCTCTCTGGGATTGCAAATGCAATGCATTTTTAGTGCTTCTGGAAAGCGATGCTTTATTGGGGGCATTTTTATAAATTGTTGCAAAATAAATGTCACTCAACGTTTAACTCGTTTAGAATCAAAGATTCAACTGAATTCCAAAACCGAATGCGTGTTATATTTATTCCGTTATATTTTACCTAATATGAAATAGGTTCAGGTCAAAGAACTTTTTAAAAAAAATTAAGGCTATTTAAATTTGACAAATAATTATGTTTGTGTCGGTCGCAGGTAATTTTTTTTTATGAGTTTTGCAACTTCTTATTTTTTTTTGGAAAAAATATTGAGAGTTTACATTTTATTACTTAGGTAATCGAAAGTAATGAATGAAAATTTTACTGCCTATGTTTACATGCCCATTCATCACCCAATAAAATGCTGATTATTAAACTTACCTGATCTATTTTTCAAGATATGCAACAAATAAATAATATTTTTAGTAGTTACCCATTGTTAGAAGTAAACAATAACATTACTATTACATATGTATATGTTTTTCAAATAAATATTTAAATAGTATGAATTTCAGTACTTACTATGTATATGAGTTGAAAATTTCAAACTCAACTATTTAAGGGTCATATGTTTGAGCAGATCAAACATTCTAGAATTCAAATGTATGTGGATGATATTCAACTCTACATTGATAGCTCTATAGCTTCCATCAACACTGGAGTTAAAGATCTTAACACTGACCTTAATAATATTTCTCTTTGGGCGACTGCAAATGGTTTACGGATTAACTCTAAAAAGTCAAAATGTATTGTAATTTGCAAAAAATCCGCAAAGATTGAATCTAGTAATGATGTTGCCTTTTTTGGTTATTTCTGAAAAAAAAAATAAATAAAACAAAAGTATACAAATTTAATTTTGGTTATATTTTTTCTTATTTGGTGATTTGTTTCACAAATGTTGGTTACAAAATTTTTTTCCTTCCCTTCTATCTTTCCCCCGCGTCGTGAAATTCCAAAATATGCCAAAATGCACATTCTTTATACTTTATTTTCTTTGGTTTTATACATCAAGAATCATAGATAGCATACTTTAGGGGTAACTATACGTATGAGTAATATATTTCAAATGCAATTAAATATTAAGTATGTAGTATACATGGGCATGGCCCCTCGCTCATTGGGAATATCAACATAAAAAGTAGCCTATAACTCCTTCCAGACATACAGGAAGATACTGTGAAAATTTCAAGAAAATCGGTTCAGCCGTTTAATCGTCTATAAACTTCAAACATACAAACATACAAACAAACACACATTCATTTTTATATATAAGATTAGAGAGAAAAAATCAAATGTATATGTGTGTGTATGAGTGTGTGTATGTATGTAAATTTGTTTTTTTGGGGGTCTGTTTGAAGCCTAAAAACGACAAAACGACTGAACCGAATATCATAAAATTTTCACACCGTATTTCTGTATGTGTGTGTGGGGTTATATGCTAATGTTTATTCAAAAGTTTTAAATAGGTGAAGTGCCACGCCTACCTTAAGAATTAAGTATTAAAAGTCTTATATCATGGAAACTGCAACTGCTAGAATCTTCGAATTCAGCATGGACAACTTTGATATCAACATAAACATTTATGGGAAAAATGGTTGAACTAGATACAGTGTTACCTCCCATATAAATAAAATACTAAGATTCGTATATCTGGGAAAACTATAACAGTCAAAATCCCCAATTCATATGTCATGAAATTTAGTGTCGATATTAATATTTTGGTTAACAATAGGCGGACTAGCAATAGTAGGCGTAGGCAACTTCCATATCACATGGATACTAAAACTTGAATATCTGGGAACACCTAAATTTATTTATATTGTAATGAAAGTAGTAAAGCTTGCTGGGTATAGCTAGTCTCTATATATATTATAACTTAAATTGAAAGAAGAATCTTTAGAAAGAATTATTTCAAATTATTTTAATATATTTAATAAAATTATACAAAAAAAAAAAAAAAAACAAGAAATACATTATGTTTATTTCAATGTATATCTGATTCACTTTCAGAATCTAGATGCCGCTCTGGCATTGATGCATCTGATCGCAAGGCAAGAACTTCTTCATCAAAGTTTCTGTACTGCGGGAATGAATAGAAGAAGGCTTTTTAGAAAAAGAGGATCTGAAGATAAAAGAAGATAATGAAAAAAATCATACATTGTTTTTTCCTGGAACATTTTTCTTGTGTGATGTTCTCTTATATTTCAGAAATCTATCGGAACTTCTTCCGAAGTGCTGCACACTGAATAATATCGGCGCCATGAGATGATGAAGAAAATTTAGGTGGAATATTAAAATACCCTTCTAACCAACATTTATTTTTATCTTCGAACGTGAGCCTTGTTCGACTGACTTGCGGCCACTTTTTCATTAAAATGAATACAAATATTCGAGCAGATTGCCTTACTTTTCTGTAATAGCTATCCGTTTCTCTATTCTTAATACCAATCCTAGCAACAACGTGTTTAACAACAGCATCAGTTTTCTTAGTTAGTTGTTTTTCATTACGCCAAGTATTATACAGCTCTTTTCTTGTAATGGACATTGTTTATGTCCGGAGATGGCAAAATCCCATCCCAGCGATCAATTGGAAGAAGCCTAGCCGCCAACAGAGGGCGTTACAATACTAGTTTAAGCTTTTATCTAAATCTTAATGTAACAGTATCTAAGCTTTTATATTTTTTAACATTAGTCTGTAACTTGTGTAATTTAGGCCTCTTTTTTTGTATAAACTGAGCTTAAGATTATTCTTTTTATAACTTCAGAAGTGATATAATTTGTTTGCTTGATAATTTGATATTCTATATGATAAAATTTAAATTATAAAAACGAAGTGAAAAAACCAGTGAAAGAATAAAATATTGTATATCGTATGTACTAGAAATTAAAAGCAATAAAATTGAGTTGCATTTAAAATTGGAAAAAACAAGAAGAGACAGTGAATTTATTTGGAAAAACCATAAAGCATTCTAGATTTTAAATAAAATCAAGGAAAAAGAGAAATATAAAATCTAAGTGGAACAGGAAACTAAAGTCCCAATTTTTGTTGGACTGGAACAAAAATTTAAACACAACGAGTACAGGAAAAAAAAAAAGGAAAGTGTCTTGGTTTTTTTATTTGTGAATTTTTTTCAAGTTGGAACACATTTTCATTTCGGTTCCCTTTTTTTCATAGTGCTTCACAATTGAGGTCAAAAGGCAGACGATCATCTAACTCCTTCGTCCTTCACACCTCATATACATCTTCGCCACTGTCGACATCTTCATATACAGTCCATTGGAGTAACATTTGGTCCTTCGAGCCGGATTTTGTGCGACCTTCATCTCATCTTTATCCCACCAAGTAACCTTCAAATTTACAAGGTAAAGTTGTTTTTGTTTTTACTTTTCAATTTTTTTGAATTTTGGTGGTAATTCTGTATATAAGTAAAGTTCTGTTAGGTTAGACAACAAAACTTTGCTTTTATATAGAATTTATAACAGTGCATATATATTTGCAAAGTGGTGTGTTATAGTTCGATAGCACTGACACACTTTGTAAATTTATCGAGTATAAGAACCAAAGTGGTCTTTTTTTTTATGCACTGTTATACCAATGTGTCTTGACTTATAAAAAAGTCTAAGGTGACTAGGATATCAAATTGTGGTGTGTATATCACAGTTGGGATCGATTTCAACCACCCAATTTGATATCAGTTATAAGTTGTGTTATAATTGGTGATTGTGCGTAGGCTGAGTAGCAAAGCACATTACCCTTTTATAACAAGTCTTCAAATCCACCGGATACATGAAAAGGTACCCAAAACTAAATGTTATTCACTTCTTTTAGTCATAAATTTAGAATTTTTAACAGATTGAATTTGCATTAAAGTGAAGTGTAATAACATATTGACATTTATTTTGGGTTTCCGTTTTGATTTTATTCTTTACTTATGCATTTTGTAATCGATGTTATTTTGATGATATTAATTTAAATAAAGAAATTTTGAGTTTACCATTTTTATTTATTTACATTTATTTATTTAACTTTGATTATTTAATTTAATATTTTTTGATATTAATATAATATTCTGTTGATATATATATACGATATACATACACATACATTTCACATTTGTATTTGTTTTCTTTTTTGTTTTTTGATTATTTTTATTGTCCTTTATTTGCTTTGTTGAGGACAATAATAGTTATCGGATTATTGGCCATTGGGAATTCGTCCTGTTGGCTTAGTTTCGCGAAGTGCGTAAATTTTTAATTTCTTTTGGAATTTATGTCCGTTTTATTGGACAATAATACCTGTTGTTAAGTGGGCGATAAGGCGCTAATTGAGTCGCGGTAGTACGTTGCCAGGGTGGTCACGGTGACCTTTTGTTCGGATTTTGGAACATATTTTTATTTTGTGTTGCTTCAATCCAATTGCAATTTATTATTTGCTGGCTTTTGGAAATTTTATTTGATTATAATTTCGTTTTGGGGAATTGGTTGTGCAAGGGCGAAACAAAACCTGAACCACTCTGTTGATTTGTTTTGGTATCTACTTGTCGTTCTTCCTTTATACTAATCGAGATGCCGAAGTCCAGGAAATTGTTGATGTTTGAGAGATTTGCTCAAATATTCCTAGACTTCGAAAAGGAATTTAATGCTACTCCTCAGGAAGGCAACACGACCTTCTCCATTGATATTCAACGAGAGGAATTCAAGGCGTTATGGGCAAAGGTGAGGGATTCCTATGAAGCCTTTGCCACAGGTGATGAGGAGGATCTGGAAGGTGATCGGGAAGCGGCGCGTGAGCTTTTTGGACATTGTAGGTTGGGGTACATAACTGTTGCCTCACTAATGGGTGAGCTCTCCCAGACTTTGGTCAATCAAGCTGGGATGTCATCAACCCAATGTCAAAATAGTCAAGGCAGCGAAAGTCGGATTCGGCATAGCATGCAGCTGCCCCCTTGTACCATGGAGGTGTTTCATGGGGACTATAAGTCTTGGCCATCCTTTCGCGACATGTTCACTGCTGTTTATGTGAAAGGGGCTAACATTTCCCCAGTTGAGCAACTATTTTATTTGAGGCAGTTCACGCGTGGTGAAGCCTTGGAGATTGTGAAGAAATCTCCCCTGACTGCTAACGGATTCCAGGAGGCGTGGAATAACCTGAAGGACAGGTACGAGAATAAGAGGATTTTGGTGAACTCTCAGCTGAAGGTATTGTTTACGCTCGCACCGGTCAAATCCGAAGCAGCCCAGGATATCAAAAGGTTGCAGCGGGGTATTAATAATTCGATATCGGCACTTCGGATGCACGATATTAATATCTCCAGTTGGGATCCAATTTTTGTGTATTTATGTTCCACCAAGTTGCCCGTGTTGACTTTGTCACTTTGGGAACAGACAATCCAAAACAAGGTGGAGATTCCCAAATGGAACGATTTGGATAATTTTTTGACGTCGCGGTTTCAATCTTTGGAAACAGTGTCTGAAATTCGAAATTTTGAGCCAGTTAGTACTAATACTAGGCCTGCCACTGAAACCTTTTCTAATCCGAAAAGGGGAGTTCGATCCTTTTCCACTAAGTTGAGTGGGAAAGTTTGTAAATATTGCTCGGGGGAACATTTGATAAATCTTTGTTCGAGATTTTTAGATTTATCTCCCGAGAGGCGGTTTTGGGTCGGGAAGAGGTACAATCTTTGTATCAACTGCCTCACAAGTGGTCATAGATTCAATGATTGCAAGAGTACTTCTGGTTGTTCGGTGTGTAAATTGAAACACCACACTCTACTGCATCGAGAGGTGGCTAGATCCTCTTCGGAAATGGGCGCTTTGGATGCGCCGGGTTCTAGCGGTGTAGTCAGGTCGAATGATGAGGTCCAAAATTGTTTTGCTGCTACGTCGAGGCAGATACTGTTGGGAACTGCGGTAGTTGGTATCCACCACCGAGGAGAGACGTTCAGAGCTAGGGCTCTAATAGATTCAGGATCTCAGACAACCTTCATTTCGGAAGGAGATTAGGATTGCCAACAGTGAACATACATGCTCGAGTCTCCGGTTTGAATGGAGCGAATGCTGGTGCTGTTCAAAGACAATGTTCGTTTGTCTTGACTTCGCTGTTGGATGATCAGTCTCGCGTGGAGGCAATCGGTTTGGTGTTGCCGAAGTTAACAGGAATGTTACCCAGTTCCACTGTTAACATATCGAGATCGGCAGCTTTTTCGGAGATCACATTGGCTGATCCTAGATTTAATGAGAGCGATCGCGTGGACATTCTAATTGGAGGCGACATTTATCCTAGCGTAATGTTGGAGGGCGTTAGGAAAAATCTTCTGGGGAATTTGATGGCCCAGGAGAGTATATTCGGTTGGGTTCTGACAGGGTCACTACCCGAACCGCGTTCCAAGAGCTATACGACTCTCGTGTCGTATTGCACTGAATTGGAATTGGATAAGCAGCTGGAGAGGTTCTGGAAATTGGAGGAACCTCCAGGGCATTCGAAGATGTCGCCTGACGATGAGTACTGTGAGGAATATTTTAGGAAGACAGTACGTAGGAACTCGGCTGGGCGATACATGGTATCATTGCCTATCAAGCCACAGTATGGTTCCCTTGATTGTCTTGGCTCTTCCCGACCAAAGGCCTACAGACAATTTTTACGAAACGAAATTTCCCTACTTCGAAATCCATCTCTTAAACTGAGTTATGATGCGGTTTTATCGGAGTATGAATCTTTGGGTCATATGGCTAAGGTGAATTTGGAGCACGCGAGTGAAGGAGGTTCGTATTATTTACCTCATCATGCTGTACTCAAGCCTGAGAGCTCTTCCACGAAGGTTAGGGTTGTTTTTAATGCGTCTAGTAAAACATCCTGTGGACTGAGCTTGAACGATGCGTTGTTTACTGGGCCTGTTTTGCAGAACGATTTGAAGCTTTTGATTGTTCGATGGCGTTTTTACCGATATGTCTTTAACGGAGACATTGAGAAGATGTATCGGCAGATTCTTTTGGACCCTGATCAAGTGAAGTATCAGCGGATAGTTTTTCGTAAGGAATTGAATAGGGAAGTAGAGGATTTCGAGTTAAGAACCGTCACTTTCGGGGTAAATTGTGCTCCTTTTTTGGCAATAAGAACGTTGCTTCAACTCGCTGATGACGGCGAAGCGAAATGGCCTTTGGCTTCTGAAATTTTACGTGCGTTAGCTGGGGTTATGATGCGTTAGCTGGGGCTCATGATCTCTCTGGAGCGATAGAGGCTCGAGACCAATTAAGATCGGCATTGACTTCCGCAGGTTTCTCGATGAGGAAGTGGACCTCAAACGACAAGAGAATCCTTCAGGGATTGCCTTCTGATCACTTGTTGAGGGAAGATTTTTTGGAATTTGAGGATATTAGCTCGATCAAAACCCTGGGCGTACGATGCCAAGTCTGATCAGTTCTTCTTTACGACAGCGGCAATCGAAATCAAGGAGAATTTTACAAAAAGAGAGGTATTGTCGATTATAGCTAAGCTTTTCGATCCTGCTGGATGGTTAGGTCCAATCGTTGTCACTGCAAAGATGCTCATGCAGAGGATATGGAGCGAGAAGACGGATTGGGATGAATTTTTGACCCCGGAGAGCCTTGCGAGATGGAAGCAATTTCTTAATGAATATAGTTTCATTAATAATATAAAAATACCTCGATGGGTAGGTTTTCGGCCCGATTATAATGTGGAAATTCATGGGTTCTCTGATGCTTCGGAGAAAGCATACGGGGCGTGTATATACATTCGTATGGAGGATGATTTAGGTGCTATTCAAACCCATCTGTTGTTAGCTAAGTCGAGGGTCGCTCCTTTGAAGACAATTTCCTTACCTAGGCTGGAGCTTTGCGGCGCTGTCTTATTGACTGAGTTGATGGAGGCCGTGAAAGCGAATTTGAAATTTGACGCAACAAAAACCAAGTTCTATGGATGGACGGACTCTACCATCGTTTTGGATTGGCTTCAAAAACCTCCCAGTTCGTGGAAAACCTTTGTTGCTAATCGTGTTGCAAAGGTGACGGAGAACATGGGCAAGGCCTGTTGGAGGCATGTTCGATCTGAGCAGAATCCGGCTGATTTGATAAGTCGAGGTGCTCGACCGCAGGATCTGGCGACGGACAGGCTGTGGTGGAATGGTCCCCACTGGTTAGGTTCTCCTACCGACGAATGGCGCAATCCTATTCCCGAGGAATATGACACTAAGGAAGAGGAAAAGTGTCACATGGTTTTCTTCGCTTATTTTAAGGAGTTCGATGACCTTTTGAAACGGTTTTCTTCCTACTCGAGGGCGTTGCGTGTGATGGCCTTAGTGTTTGATAAGGAAGGTTCGAGTGGTGGTTCTTTGGAGATTACTCCACACGAAATCCAGAAGGTGAGGGGAAAGCTGATAAAAATAGCTCAACGAGCTTGGTACCCTCAGGAATACCGACGGTTGTCTGATGGAGAGAAGGTTGTAGAAGGGGAACTGGTGAATTTGAATCCCTTTTTAGATGAGGATGGGGTGATGAGAGTCGGTGGCAGGCTGGCTAATGCGGTTGATTTGAAATACAGCGAACGGTTTCCGATTCTTTTACCAACAGCTAGTAGATTTTCTTATCTGTTGATCGATTTTATCCATCGGGTGACCTTACATGGCGGAAACCAATTGATGCTAAGGGTCTTGAGAACCGAATTCTACATGCGCAGGTCTAAGAATTTGATAAAGATCGTCGTAGGGCGTTGCAGGACTTGTACGATCTATAAGGGAATGACTCAGAGTCAGATAATGGCAGCTTTACCTACGTCTCGTACCATTTTCACTCGTCCTTTCGCTAGCACTGGTGTGGATTTTGCTGGGCCCTTCGACATTCGCAATTACACGGGCAGGGCATGTCTAATAACTAAGGGCTACGTATGCCTGTTTATTTGCTTCGCTACGAAGGCTATTCATTTGAAGGCGGTTAGCAATTTGTCTACGTCGGCATTCTTGGGCGCTTTGGCTAGGTTCATTTCTCGTCGTGGATATCCTACGGATATCTATTCCGACAACGGTACCAATTTTGTGGGGGCTTCAAAGATCTTGAAAAGTGAATTTCGAAGTTTTCTGAGGGAATCCGGTTCCCAGGTCAATGCTACATACGGACTCAGGGGATTGACATGGCATTTCAACCCTTCTGGTGCACCTCATATGGGAGGTCTCTGGGAAGCAGGTGTCAAAAGTTTCAAACACCATTTCAAAAGATTGGCAGGGAACTTAAAATATTCTTTTGAGGAGTTTTCTACTCTCTTAGCACGTGTCGAAGCGTGCTTGAATTCGCGTCCATTATGCCTTTTGGCGGATAATGCAGATTGCCTGGATGCTCTTACGCCAGGTCATTTTTTGATTGGTGGTCCTTTACTGTCCCCACCGGAATTGGAAATTGCAGATCCTTTGCCTTCAATAACGAATCGATGGCAGAAAGTTAAGGCCCTGAACCAACGCTTGTGTCTTCGGTGGAAGGAAGAGTACCTGAAAGAGCTACAGAAGAGGAATAAGTGGAAGTGTTTAAGGAAGGATTTAGAGGTCGGTGATATGGTGGTCATCCGCGAGGACAACGTGCCTACCAATGAATGGCGCCTAGGTCGCGTATTGAATTTGCATTCGGGTAGCGATAGTCATGTCAGAGTAGTGGATTTGAAGACTTCACGTGGAACAATTACTCGACCAGTTGTAAAGCTGGTACTACTTCCAACATGTTAAATTTGAAAATTTAATAATTTCAGCTAATAGTATCATGGTTTCTACGAAAAGGTATAAGCAAGGCGACAATGGTAAGAAGATGGTGTGTCGCGTCTGTTTAAAAAACCACCCGTTGCGATTTTGCGAACGATTCTCGAAAGCGGACTATGAAGAGAGAATGAAGTTGGTGACAATTTACAAATACTGTGCTGGCTGTTTGAGTCACGACCATACCTGGCGGACGTGCGTTAGCACTGGCAAATGTAAGCGTTGCGGTGATATGCATCACACGCTTCTCCACAAGCCGGACAATAGACCTCGTTCGTCTGGTCCGAAGAAGGTCGCGAAATCGAAGAGGAACGACCGCAATCGTAAAACGCCTGCTCGCACAAGTAAAAAAGGACCTCGTTCGTCCCGAAACTCCGCCAGGGGACCTCGTTCGTCCAATGATCGTGAGAGTCGCAGACCCAGTCCGTCTAACGCTCTGGTTCCGAGTCGATCGAGGAACCCCAAATCTCACCAGCCAAGAGAAATCTCTCGTTCGACAGATTGTAGAGTTTCACCATCTATGTCATATACGCTGACGGACAGCGTTCTTTTGAAACCAACTGCTGTGGTTAACATTGTTGCACATGGAAGATACGTCACGGAGAGAGCAGTAATCGATCCCACTGCGGAGCGTACCCTCATTTCGGAGAAGGTGGTTCGTCGGCTTGGCGCGAAGACGATCAAGGTAGGACGTTCGGAGCGGGTGCTCTTGATAGTCAGAGGTAACCACGGGAGCAGTGACACCGTCGAAACATATGCGGAGGTGCGAAGCAACGTGGATGGTCTCACACCGTCAAGGTCGGTGGACGGGAGGATAGTGGACGAGTTTCCGGGGCTACAACTGGCAGACCCAACGTTTTTTGTAGCAGCTCCAGTTGGAATTAGGTTGGGCTGCGACGTGTACAGCAAAATCATTCGCAACGGCGTATTTGGTGGTACGATGGGCAAACCTTTAGCCCAATTTTCGATTTTCGGCTATCTCATTTCTGGACTGTGTTCCTTATAATACATAGGTATGCAACACATCGCTTGAACCATGATACATATTAAATATAATTTTTCATTTAGTTATGATTTCATTTATTTCCTTTAAAGCAGTTGACGTATATCCATTGAAGTCCGGATCGTGAGCTGATGTAGTTTTAGTTAAATTTTTTTCTTTTTTGGAATTTTGGAAAATAAATTAATCACAGTAATTAATATAATAGTTTTCTTAGTTCTTTCATTTCCCTTGCTATAGCGTTAACGTTGGAGCCATTTTTTCTTTGATTGCAGTACTGCAAGGGCGCCGGAATGTTTATGTCCGGAGATGGCAAAATCCCATCCCAGCGATCAATTGGAAGAAGCCTAGCCGCCAACAGAGGGCGTTACAATACTAGTTTAAGCTTTTATCTAAATCTTAATGTACTAAGCTTTTATATTTTTTAACATTAGTCTGTAACTTGTGTAATTTAGGCCTCTTTTTTTGTATAAACTGAGCTTAAGATTATTCTTTTTATAACTTCAGAAGTGATATAATTTATTTGCTTGATAATTTGATATTCTATATGATAAAATTTAAATTATAAAAACGAAGTGAAAAAACCAGTGAAAGAATAAAATATTGTATATCGTATGTACTAGAAATTAAAAGCAATAAAATTGAGTTGCATTTAAAATTGGAAAAAAACAAGAAGAGACAGTGAATTTATTTGGAAAAACCATAAAGCATTCTAGATTTTAAATAAAATCAAGGAAAAAGAGAAATATAAAATCTAAGTGGAACAGGAAACTAAAGTCCCAATTTTTGTTGGACTGGAACAAAAATTTAAACACAACGAGTACAGGAAAAAAAAAGGAAAGTGTCTTGGTTTTTTTTATTTGTGAATTTTTTTCAAGTTGGAACACATTTTCATTTCGGTTCCCATTTTTTCATAGTGCTTCACAATTGAGGTCAAAAGGCAGACGATCATCTAACTCCTTCGTCCTTCACACCTCATATACATCTTCGCCACTGTCGACATCTTCATATACAGTCCATTGGAGTAACAGACATGTTAAACTCTAAATGAAATAAAAACCATATGGGCAAAATCCGGCAGCTAATTTTTTAAACATTAAAAAGCTACATACATATAGATGACGACAACATAAAAACTCAAGCTTAAGTACGATAAATTACCATTTGAAATTCTAATTGAATTCGGACATTAAACGAAAATTTCACATTTAAAACAGACATGTACATAATTGCATTTTATTTATAAACAAAACATATTTTATGAAAAATTTAAACAGTATTTTTTTACTCATACCTTTGTTATATTAATTACACGAACAAATTTTTTTTTAATTGTTCTTATTATTTTTTCACAACAATTTCACTCGCACTGTTAAATGTCACTTGAGATATTAATTTTTTAGCAAAGTACAATTAAGCCCCCTTCACACTATCACACAAGTAATATGATCTGTCAAAATTTTATGTAGGAGAGTACGGATGGGATCGTCTAAACATAATATGTAATGAAACTATCACACATTGAGAGAAAATACGGATGAAAATTTGACAGTCGTATGGCTCTCTTCATTTTTTGAAATGTTTCAAAAAACAAGAAAATTTCATTAGATAAGGGATGTATTTTTATGTAAACAAAACAAAAAAGTGTAAAACATATGTGCAAAAAAAAAATACAAAAACAAAAAACATTTTTGGCACAAACAATTATTCCTATTTTGTGAAAATATTTTTAGAATTATATTCAATATTTAATTAATAATTTAATGGATTTAGAAAAAGTTGTTGATTTGTCTCCAGTTTTACGTCGTAGTAGCCATTCCCGGCATTTTAATTTCAATAGAAACTTTAAGCAAATTTTTTCACTTTGTTTATGTTTTTTAACAGCTGTTTTCATCTTACTTTATTATTGTCTTATACCTGTGGTGTAAACACAAAAAAAAAATAATCATACGACTATTATTCTCTTTTTTGAAATACGGATGGAATTTCATTTTACTTTTTCATCAGACTTTACATATTACTTGTGTGATCGTGTGAAGGGGGCTTTACTTGTATTTGAAGCAATATATCAATGCTAGTGTAGCTGTTTAAAGAAAAAAAAAATATGCCGTTATGTACTTTAGACACTTGTCAATATATTACCATACAAAAAATTTACTTTTTAAATATTTTAAAAAATGAATTTTGTCCGGTTAGATTGAGCATTTGGACCACTGTGCGCAGTGGTAACACTAAATAAAGTGTATTTAAGTTTATTACGGATTTATTAAAGCAAACGAGAATCTTATATATAAAAATGAATGTGTGTTTGTTTGTATGTACGGCTGAACCGATTTTCTTGAAATTTTCACAGTATCTTCCTGTATGTCTGGAAGGAGTTATAGGCTACTTTTTATGTTGATATTCCAAATGAGCGAGGGGCCATGCCCGCGTATGCTATATACTACATACTTAATATTTAATTGCATTTGAAATATATTACTCAGACGCATAGTAGTTACCCCTACAAGTATGCTATCTAGGATTCCTGATGTATAAAACCAAAGAAAATAAAGTATAAAGAATGTGAATTTTGGCATATTTTGGAATATTTTTCAAAAATATTTCTCGACGCGGGAGGAAAGATAGAAGGGAAAGATAAAGAAACCAAGAGCGTAACAATGTTCTCAATTGTTCTCATCGTGCGTTTTTGTTGTTTGACTACTTTTTTATTTATTCTTCTGAAACAGTGTTGCCACGAAAAAAAATTTTGTAACCAACATTTGTGAACAAAATCACCAAATAAGAAAAAATATAACCAAAATTAAATTCATAGACTTTTGTTTTATTTTTTTCAAGTTTAAATTATAATTAATAAAAAATGAAACAAAAAATAGGTTTTTTTTAAAAGAAAAAACCAAAAAAATCTTCACATCTGCACATTGATCAAAAAATAAGCAATTTTGGTTAAAAATAACCAAAAACGGGAACACTGTTCTCAAATCACTTATTCTCAGACGTCGCCACAAAGAGGACATGGGAAAAATTATGACAGGCATGTTTAACCCAGAGGGAAATTGTTAGTAATATTTTCAAATCTACTTATTAACCCAATAATATGTATATGTGAGCGAAAAGTATAGAACAATTGTACTGCGCTAAAAACCTAAAAACACCGTATTTAACTTGGCAAGTATTCTTCCAAAAATCGAAATCATTTCTCATTGATATTAGTGAATCATACTGTAATATTTCTTTGGGTGTAAAATTGAAGTCTGAAAAAAGCGACATGAACATTTTCCTTTCGAAGCTGACAAGCAACTGAATGCATTTTTACGCTCTCATGATGAGAGCAACACATTGTTACGCTCTTTGTTTGTGTTTATTTTCCTTCTGTCTTCCGCCCCCCCCCTTATTCAGAAATGATTTTTTAAAAAGATTTTGGTGAGAGCGGGTCGTAATGCTACTTCTGCATAATGCGCATTCTTTATATCCATATTCTTTGATAAAACTTAATGGAATTGGATATCACTCATACGTCACATATGTAGTTTTTAATGAATTTTACATCTATATAAACAAAAATTAATGTGTGTTTATTTGTTTGTGGGTTTGTTTGTTTGAAGTCTATAGACGGCTAAACGGCTGGACCGATTTTCTTGAAGTTTTGACAGTACCTTCCTGTATATCTGGAAGGAATTATAGGCTTTTATTTTAAAATTTCAAGAAGGCGGGGTGCTACGCCCACATATTCAATAAGTATTTAATGTCGCATATCTCATAAACTGCGAATTTTGTATGGGCGACTTTGACGTATATATAAACAAAATGGGCGGATTGGCTATAGTGGGTCTGTCACCTCCAATATAAAAAATATTAAATTATTATATCTATGAAAATATCACAGTTAGAGCCCTAAAATTTTTTTGAATCCACTTTAGTATCAATATGAATATTTTAGACAAAAATGGGCTGACTAGGAAAAGGGTGTGGTACTTCCCATATGAATTAAATTTAAAACTTCTTCTATCTCGGACATCACCTATATATAAAAATTAATGTGCATTTGTTTGTATGTTTGAAGTTTCCGATTTCAGTTCACCGAGAGAGGTGCCACTCCCACATATACTACATAACCTACTATTGTAAGATAATAACAAAATGGATATATTGGAAAAACTATATCAGCAAAATACCTCAAATTTTGTACAAGTAACTACGGTTTTAATATAAATATTTTGGACAAAAATAGGCGACCTATCATTAGAGGACAATGCACCTTCCATATAAAGTAAATACTAAAATCTGCCTAACTGAAGAACTTTAACAGTTAGAGTCCAGAATTTTGTATAAATAACTTTTGTTTAAATATAAATATTTTGGACAAAAATAGGAAGTTCAGCAAAAGCGGGCGTGGTACCTCCCATATGAAGTAAGTACTGAAATCTGCATATCTAGAACACCAGAACAGTTAGACTGCTAAAATTTTGTACGAATATCTAAAGGTTCAATATGAATATTTTTGTTAAAAATAGGCTATCAAGCAGTAGGGGCGTGGCAAACTCCATACGAACTAATTATTAAAATCTGTATAAAAAACTATAAAAGCTAGAGTCCCCAATTTTGTATTCCAGCTATAGGAAGGTGGTGCCTCTCTGATTTGTGGGTGTTGAAATTATTATATCTTGAAATATGCAATAGTTAGTTATATGACCCTTAAATTATTGAGTTTGAAATTTTCAACTCATATAGATAGTAAGTACTAAAGTTCATACTATTTAAATATTTATCTTGGAAAACATATACGTACATACATATGTAATAGTTATGTTATTGTTTACTTCTAAAAACGGGTAACTAATAAAACTATTATTTATTTGAAAAATACATTAGGTAAACTTTATAATAAGCATTTTAGTGGGCAATGAATTCATTACTTTTAATTACCTAAGTAATAAAATGTAAACTGTCAATATTTTTCCCAAATAAAATAAGTAGTTACAAAACTCATCAAAAAAATTACCTGTGACCGATGCAAACACAATTATTTGTTAAATTTTAATAACATTAATTTTCTTCAAAAGGTTTTTGACTTGAACCGATTTCATATTAGGTAAAATATAAAGAAATAAATATAACACGCATTCGGTTTTGAAATTCAGTTGAATCTTTGATTCTAAACAAGTTAAACGTTACCTGAGTGACATTTATTTTGCAACAATTTGTAAAAATGCCCCGAATAAAACCATCTAAAATGCATTGCGTTTGCAATCCCAGAGAGCAAATGAAAGTTCGGAAGACGTGAAAGTCGCCTCAGGACTGAAAGGAGTCGATCTTCAACCTTTAGAGCCGCCGAAACGCCATCACAACGTGAAGAACGCCTTGAAGGCCTACGACAACGCGCCACAACAGCAAGAGCTTCTGAAACACTTTCAGAAAGCCAAGAGCGCTTTAAAAGCTTCTGAAACGCAGTCAGAACGCGAAAGACGTCTTGAAGGTCTTCGACAACATGCCACAACCCCACGAGCTACCGAGACATCGTTGGAACATGAAGGTTGGCTACAAAGCCAGCGAAATCGTATTGAAACATCACGAGCGAGCGAGAAACACCTTCAGAACGTGAAAGACGTCTGGAAAGCCTTCGACAATATGCGACAACCGCACGAGCTACCGAGACACCTTTGGAACATGAAGGTACCACAACAGCACGAGCTAATGAAACAGAAGTCCAACATGAATCACGAGTAGAAAGTCAGTGGATTCGAACATCAACAAGAGCAGCAAAGAACAAAATCATAATCGAATGGCGGTGAATCGACGTAATGTTTTTCATGGATACTCAGGTATTGCATTTAACTACAGATCTGATATAGATGACCACATAATCGCAATTAATGCAGATAGAGCTCCAGAACGCCAACAATGGCGTAACAATTTTGATGGTGGGCGATCCAGTTGCATCACGAGATATGTATTTAATTCCGATGGGGGTAGCGAAGCACACCGGGTATTAGCTAGTAATTTATATAAAGAAGTTCATTTTATTTCATTTCTTCGAATCTATAAAAATAAAAGATTTTTAAAAATTTTCGATGAATCTATTTTTTTAATTATAATGTCTCCAAATAAATCGTTAAACTTATTTTTTTTAATGATCAAGTATTTTCTTTAATAGTTTTATATTTTCCATTTACTGCGATTTTTTTTCTTGGAAATTTTTTTATAATTATTTCGAATTTTAAATGGCTTATAACCATACATATAAGCAAATAACCTATTTAAACTTTAAAATTACGCTACCGCCAAGGTAATCTGTGAATATTAAGAGAACTCAACTGTTCGTTAAAGAAGAAAGAAAAACAATGTATCTGTTCGAAAATTAAGAACAAAAAAAGTTACTTTGTTATACAAACACTTCAGTTCCAAACAGAATTGTGCCAACATTCCACATCCCAAGTTTAGATTTGAAACGCATCATTATCAGATATACATATGTATGTATCGTAAGGGCGATGAAAACTAATCTATTTCCTGTATAAAGGCATAGTCATTCACATATTAGTTTTTGATTGATTGATATTCTTATCCATAGTATTTGCATAAAAATATCGACCGGATTTAGATAACCGAGAACTTTTCCATTTCTTAAATTAGAGAAATATACTAAATGCAAGAGATTTGCAAGGACTTTATTCATTTGAAGGAAGCATTGCCACTAGTATATCAGATTTAGGAAGGATTACTGTGATGTAAAAGAAAAATAAAATGTAACATTATTTTCCAAGAAAAATCTTATTAGAAGAAAAATATTAGATTTCTAATAAAATGCGTTGCAAATAAAGCTAATGATAAGAAACTTTTTTTTGTTCCGAATTGAAAATCCTATATTTGTGGAAGACATTTTCGTCATCTGCAGAAAATAAAAAAATTGTATAAATACTTCATATTTCATTAACTTATAAATTATTGCTTGTGGTCATGAAAGAAACATATCAAATAATAACAAATTAATTTTGAAATTGACCATAATGGCCACGTTGTTGAAGTTACATGTTTCAAATTAGTTATTATTTATTTAGTCTATTTTCACCAATATCACCATGAACGACCATAAATGACAGTGTGTGCTCCCTCATCGAAAAAAATCAGCTTTAGCTTTGAGGGCCATTGCTGGATAAATGTATTATTGGACAATCAAAATTGTTGAATTTGGGAGTTAGATATTCTGCACGAGCGAATTGAAGGCAAGGTCATCTCACGTGGATCGTGCGTTTGATTCCCCATCTCAGGGTGCGTACAGAGTGAGCGCTGAAAGCGTAGCCGAGATTGTCAGTGCGATAAAACTGATTAAATACGAGTCAATACAAATAAGCTTGTGTATAACACAGCGAACGCCGACAAAAGCAGAGATCAAAGCCGATGTGTGCGATAAAACAGTTTCAAAGCGTTTTGCGTGCTTTTTTGCATTGTTGATTTTTACTTTTTAGTGTGCATTCGGGTATATTGTTGAAATTTAGCTGGATATTTTCTTAAATCATTATATAAATGATGAAATTCACCAAATTCTTTCCTTTTTAGTTTAATTGGATGTTTTCCAAATTCTTTTGTGTTAATAATTGCATTAATCACACTAGGAGAAGCAAAATACTCTTCATCAGAGGAATCCATTACAGTGTACAGCAATTTTATAAACACAAATGAACAACAAGACTAAATGACATAAAAGCAAAATACATGCAATAAACAGAATTTCAGCGCTCATTCTCGCATTCACTGTGTTATATACAAATTTTCTTCTCGCATGAAATTAAGCGCCAATAAGCTCGGCTCGGCATCAGCGCTCACTCTGTTCGCACCCTTAGACCTTTCTTTGTGTTTTCTCAAATCGCAGGTGTATACGAATACGCTACAAACCTTTGGATACTTCACCTCAGCAAGCTTCTGAAAAAATCCTGATAGTAAAAAAGCTCTCTATGTAGTAATCGTTATTGAAAGGTTGTGGTGACAAAAAATTAAGTAAGAGTTGTTGTTTGTGTACAAACAAATTTACTATAAAATGTTAAAATTATTTAAGAAAGTAAACTCTTACTCTAGTTTGTTTAAAAAAATATTTCATGATGACAGTCAAAGAGTATATTTGGAACAGGCTGAAGTTTGCAATGAATCTCTCCTTTATAGACCATTGCTAATTATTGCCATTCGCTGACAAGGGCTTTGATTAAATTTATTTCTCTTGTTTTGATCATGAAATTATTTATTGAATCTTTAATTTTAAACTGATTTGACAAGTAATGAAATCTGAAAAACTAGAATAAAAAACCAGATTATTTAATATCAGGTATAAATTAAACGTATTTTTATGAGGAGATAAGACCTGAGGTCTAAATCAAACGTCGGTCTAGTTATGCGTCAAGATATTTTATATGAGTTTGTTGAGCGACGACTTGGTAATTTATTCCAACTGGAATGTATGTTTCCTCACTTAGCGTAAATGTTACGTGTACGTATTTTTGTTCACTCTTTCGCAGGTTCAGACACTTTTTAACTGAAAAATGTAATCCAGCATGTACATTCTTCATGGATATACTGAAGAAAGATGTGTAATCAGCCAAGATAGAAGCGTAAATGTGTCTCTTTAGAGGCATTTCCGAAGTATACAGTAAATATAGAGCGGGAAGCATACCTGCTTAAATTCGTTGAGGTGAATTCTCAAAGTTCCTTTCTTAATAACAACCTTTTAGTCTATTTTGTTACTTTCCAGTTGTAGTTAGAAAGATAATTTTTCTTTTCATGGAATGCTGTTCATACTGTTTCCATTATCCTGTGTGTTTGTTAAATGCAGCCACGTATGCTTCTGAAGCCTAATTGATGATCCGGGAGAGACTTTCGGACATTTAATGTCGACAGTGGTAATTTTTCAAAAGACTGACATTGTTGCTGTGCTTAGAAGTTATGTTAACTAGAGCGACTTTTCATAGTTAAACTTTAACACGATTTAGTTCTTATGTTTTATCGGCGATATATGTATTTATATGAATAGTTCTTGGATGCCATAGAATAAATTGATATTTAATATTGTTACGTGTTACTTCTCAAACTTAAGTTTTTTCTTTCTGGATTCAAGAAATTTTAAAAATGTTTTGTTATTTCTAAATTTGAATGAATCATTTATTCACTTAAATCAGTGATACCCAAATATACATCTATCGAGTAGACCAGCTATCGGTTTGAATTTGAAACTGCCACTACTTATGACATTCAGTATATTATCTCCACTGAACATAATAAATCGATTTACGCTTGAGCAACGTTAGGATTTATTGGGACAACGAGAAACTACACGCTAATGTCGATTTGGCAAAAAAAAAAAAACATATTTTCAGATGCAGATCATTTTCATTTTGGTAGGTACGTTAATAAGTAAAATTGCCGTATTTGGGGCTCAGAAAACCTACATTACATCGCCCATTACGAGTGACTATTTGGTGTGGCTTGTGGAACGGAGTCATCATTGGTCCGTATTCCTTTGAAAATGGTGACGGCGTAATCATTGCGGTCAATTGAAACACAATCACTTTATTGCGTAAAACGTTTGATGGCCGTTTAATTATCCGAAATGGTGATGGCAATTGTCCGCCAATTTGACACCTTTGGACTTTTTCTGTGGGGCGTCGTTAAAGAAAAGTGTTATGCCAACAAACCAAACAAACATTCGCGATACCATTGCCGAGATACGACCTCATACAGTCGTAAAAGTGAAAAAAATCGGTCTGATCGAATGAGGTACTGCAAGGCCAGCTGTGGCAGCCATTTGAATGAAATAATATTCTATTTCTAACCGGAACAATTTTACTTCACAACAAAAAAATAACTTTTCAACATTTCAAACCGTTTTTGTTTATTGCATTTTAAAATTTAAACTTTTAAATTTTTCACCCTATATGTATTAGTTATATGTACATTGTACATATTACTTGTTAGTGGAACTTCAAAAACTGGGTTATAAAATTTATTTTTAAATGTTTAAACTGAAATATTTAAACATTTTGGGTCATAATCATAGTCATAAAAAAAGTATACTTTAAGTATAATTTATTAAAATGTCTACTTTTCAGCTACTATAGACGATAAAAAGCTTACTTTTTCAGCTAAAGTCAGTTTTATACTTAAAACAAGCTGAAGTTGTTTTTAACAAAGTTAACATCACTTTAACTCTATCAGCTGTTTGTCATTTATCCAAATTTACAAAATCAAAACAAACCAAAAACAAAAGTTGTATGAATTGTGTTAAATTTTTTATAAATTGTGGAAAAAGTGTTGAAAAATAATTGGAGAGATGTGTACAATTGAGGATATTGAAAATGATTTACCCTGATTCATTTTATGTAATTGTTTTTTTTTTTCAAAATAACAATTTATATTTTGTTTATTTTTTGGCGCTTTTATTGCATCAGCTGTGCGGAGATGCCACTTATACAGTATTTATACCAGTTTGTAGGCGAGATTTCAAAAATTAAACTAATCACCCACTTAAAGCTGATTCAACTTAAAACTATTATTAATTTTCACTATAGTTAAGAAACAGTTGGTAACAGGTTTAAATATTAAAGTTGTTCTTAAAAAGAACCCACTTTAGTGTTTGACTATGATTATGGGCCAATATGTTTAGCCTAGTTTTTGCCACTTAAAATTAACATGAACTTATAATTTCAGTATACAAAATTTAATTAACAAATATGAAATAAAAATAAGCTGAAATATGAAATAAGTCGCGTAGTCTAGTAGGTAGTATGTTGGCTTATTAGACGCGAAGCCACGGTTCAAATCCCCGGTCAGACATCAAAACGAAATATTATTTCTTCGGCGACTTCCTCTCAGCAGATTTCTGCAAAAACTCTGAGAGTAAATAAAATTGCCATGAAAATTTTCTCAAAAATCCGTCTTTCGGACTCGACTTTAAGCTGTAGATCCCGCCACTCAAGTATAAAAATTAATGCACACAACATGAGTGGTGTGAGAAGCTAGGCCGTAATTCTGACTGAAGGGTTGTAATGGCCAATTATGTATGTATGAAATCAGTGGCTGAATTCTGAAAGTGCATTATATTGTGAATAGATTGACTTCGTTTGATAAAATTGGACAAAAATTACCGTAGTTATTATTTAAATAGCATAACAGTCATGTTATATTTCATATACATACATACATATATGTCATCTTTTCAAATGAACTTTCATTTCAAAAATTTTAAAAATTTTTGATGGATCTTGACTGTTTACCTGAGAATTTGCTCTTTGCATGTTTGAACGACTACCTAAATTGGTCTAATATTTTCGTTTTTAGCAAATGTTATTATTTAGCTTTGCGTAAACATTAGCCAACTTCCGGTGGTTGGTTCAACGTCAAAAGGACACATTTTTCAATAAACACTTAAGATCCGTCAATAATTTTGAAAATTTTTAACTTAAAGTTCACTTGATGAGACAACATATATAAAAAAATATGACTAAGCCCTTATACTCTTTAAATAATAAAGTTTTGTCCAATTTTATTAAATGAAGTGTCAATCTCTTCACAATATAATTCACTTTCAGAATATCGTCACTTATTTAATATTTTTTAATTAAATTTTGCAATTAAGAATGGCCAAACTTGAAAAAATAAGAAAAAAAAAATAATATTTTCGGAGTTTCCCCATCAAAACTCATGACATACTCGTATAAGTTTGAATAAATTGTTTATGTGTACGGTTTAAAAGCTAATCTCTACCCTTTCTAAAAAAAATTTATATTTTTAAAATAGTGTTACGTTTTTACCTATTTAAAAACGTTTGGATTACGAGTTCCTTGATTGCAAACAAAGTGAAAACAAATATGTGTTTTATTTCAAATAAACTCTTTATTATTCACACTACTTTTGTGTGCCACCGTATACAACAACAACTTGCTTGTTCGTTATTCTTCTCTGCTTACAACCTTTTTGCAAGCAATAACACTCGTACGCTAGATCTGTATAACGGAGATCTTCACAATACCGCGATCTTCAAACTGACTGTTTACTTCGAACGCAACGTATCTTCACACAAGACCGAATTCTTACTGACTGCTGCCTGCTATATCTCGCCTTTTTATATGTCCGCAAAATCAGTATGAATCTTGTTCTCGCCTTCCCGAGAATTCTATCGCGACTGCATTGTTGTTTGTGTATCTGGTTGACATTGCTTCGCCTACTTGTCTATCCCCTTCTCTTTCGTACCTATGTTGATGCTTTGCTTGTAACATGTTCGTTGTATGGATATGTGTGACTTTTGTTTATCGTTGATGTTAAACGATGTTTTCTTGTGAAACGATATTAGATATTTTCCATTTGCGTAACAATAGGTTCGAACACATTTGGGTAATCAATAATTTTTTTGTGAAAAGATCAAAAAACCCGTTTTTGTCAAATAAAACAAGTTTGGAGTGTTCGAGAAGAATAAAAAAATATTTTTAAGTTCTACTCAACCTAGTGAATAATTTAGACTATGTATAGGGTGTTTTTTATAGAGGTATAGAACTTTAAGTTGCAATAAAACAACGATGGATTATTCGATTGACATGAATTTTATTTATCCGAAAGATAATCTTATGGCATTACATTTTAAATATGATTTCTGGCATATGACCGCCACGGCTGGCGCGGATGTAGTCCAATCTGGACGTCCAATTTTCGATGAATTTTTCCAACATTTGTGGCCGTACATCGGCAATAACACGGCGAATGTTGTCTTCCAAATGGTCAAGCGTTTGTGGCTTTACCGCATCGACCAATGACTTTACATAGCCCCACAGAAAGTAGTCTAGCGGTGTTAAATCACAAGATCTTGGAGGCCAATTCACAGGTCCAAAACGTGAAATTAGGCGGTCACCAAACGTGTCTTTCAATAAATCGAAATAAAATTGCACTATTTGCAAGCGTTGTTCAGGCGTGAGTCTATTCATGATGAATTGCCAAACCAAACTGAGAATAAATCACTTGACAGCTGTTTAATCGGTCGCCATCTTGAAAAGTAATGCCAACTTAAAGTTCTATACCTCTATAAAAAACACCCTATAGTTACTCTGGTGTATTTTCACTGCCGCACAGTGTTATCTGTGCGAACAATTATAATTTTGAAATGTTAATGTTGACTCAAGTTACATAGAAAATATTTTATTCTTCTTCTTGATTACTGTAATTTACATAAACTGATAGCACGAAACCAATACAACTTCCAAAAACGTATGAGAAAAATGAGTTTAAGTGTATTGGATTTTTATATGAAAACTATCAACAGTAATTGCCCAAGTAATTCAAGCACTCTATTGTAAACCTAAGTCATCATCATTTTGAAATTTATAGGAATAAGATGCAAAAATCCCCTAACAATCTATAAGGTCAGGCAACATCAGCTTTTGACAGATACTATGACAATCGTCATAATATATGAAGTAGTGTGTTGAGATGAGAGCCCGTAGTTTAAAACCCAGTTGAAATATCTCAAACAAAATGATATATGAAAAAATAGTTCTTTCGGCGGCTTCTTTCAGCAGTCTTCTGGCACAAACTCTGAAAGCTCATAAAGTTGTTGAAGAGTTTCTCAAATTTGAAGTTCGCTGTTAAAACAAATAACATTAGTGGTGTGAAGAGATAGGTTGCAATTATAACTAATGCTATGTTCGTACGGCAGCAATTTTTCGTAATTCGCTCTCTAATTCGTAATTCAACATCCAATTATGTGTTGAATTACGTAATTTATACAAAATTTTGTGGGATAGGATGGGATGCATGCAAACAAGGTAAAGTTTCTGACTGTGGCCAACGTGGCGACCACCAGTACGATCCTTGTCTTGCTGTGTTCAAGTTGACACGCAGCCTCCTCGTGGCCCCTCCTGGATGGTGTAGTGTGCTCTTTCATTACACACTGCTGTACTTTACACAAAACACTAAACACACACGCGTACATACACTCGCGCCACACATAACATAAACAAAAATCGATCAAGCTGCACTTGAATGAACTATGACGAATGTTTAAAGGGATCATATTGGTAATTGAGTGACATTGATAAAGTCACTCAATTCCCCAATTTGAAGACAATATGATTGGTCAATTCTTCAAGTTGCGACTATCGAAATTAGAGTAAGTACATGTATGGAATAGGATTAAGCAAGATAGAATGTAAATTAGAATAAGTTAGAATAATATAGAATGTATGTAAATTTTTGTATAAAAAGAGCCCTTAGGCCACAAATAAAACAGATTCTAATGAAGACTCAAATCGGCAACAACTTTGCCTTAGTTTTTATTATCCAATCTCCTTTTGCCCTTACTAAGGTAAGATCGGCAATTGTTATAGCGTAACCAACGGCAAACACTGCCGGTTACAAAAATCCTTTTGTTTGTATTTTTATTAACAAGCATTTTTCCACCACATGGCGATCCTGCGAACTCTATCCTGCCATCTTGGACCGTATATCCCTTGGGCTTGGAGTTATGGTGGCTATGCTGCCGCCATGGCCTTGGCCAATGATGATAAGCATGTATTCCGTTGTGCTGCTTCTATAGCTCCTGTCACCGATTTGACTTATTATGATTCCATTTACACAGAGCGTTACGTGGGTTTGCCCACTATTAATGAATTGGGCTATGCCAGCGGCTGTTTGACTACCAAAGCCGAACAATTACACTCGCGCCACACATAACATAAACAAAAATCGATCAAGCTTCACTTGAATGAACTATGACGAATGTTTAAAGGGATCATATTGGTAATTGAGTGACATTGATAAAGTCACGGACGAGGCGAGGGTCTGGCGGGAAGGTATCTTTGGCCCCACTGTCGGACAGTTCAGCCTCCACGAGAACACTACCCCCAATGGTACGAGGCTGATCGATTTCGCCGCGGCACGTAACATGGTAGTATGTAGCACCAGGTTTCAACACCTCGATATCCACAAGGCCACTTGGATGTCCCCTGATCGATCTACGTCCCACCAAATCGATCATATTGTGATTGACGGAAGGCACGTATCCAGTGTACTAGATGTGCGTACGTTCAGAGGTCCAAACATCGACTCTGACCACTACCTTGTCGCAGCCAAGTTTCGATTGCACATTAGCGCATCGAGGTCTGCGCGCTCTAGTACATTGCGAAAGCTGGACGTCAAGGACAGCTGAGGCGTTCTCCACTCAACTCTCCGACAAGCTCCGTCATTCCCTCTCTAATCTCAACGACATTGGAGGACTGTGGGCCAACATCTCCCACTCCTTGCGCACTACTGCGGAAACAGTCCTTGGTTTCGAGCGCCCACCCCAACGAAATCAATGGTACGATGAGGAGTGTCGCGAGGCAGCTGCAGCGAAAAACGCCGCATACAGAAAAACTCTGCAGTCTGCCGCTACGAGAGCCATTGTCGAGGACTATAGAGTGAGGAGAAGGGAAGAGAGACGCCTTTTCAGACGCAAGAAGAGGGAGCAGGAAAGGCGTGAGCGTGAGGAAATCGAGGTGTATAAATGCAGGAATGACGCTCGAAAATTCTATCAAAAGGTTAAGCGTCTAACCGAGGGTTATAAGCCCGGAGCGTCTTCCTGCAAAGACGAAAACGGAAACTTGGTAACAGATCCGCAGAGGGTGCTGAGGTTATGGAGGAAGCACTTCCCTTCTCTGCTACAAGGCGATGACGACACCAATTCCGCCTTTAGAGATGATGTTCCGAACCCGATCGATGATAACGGTGTGGAGATTCAGCCGCCTAGCCATGAAGAGGTCAAAGACGCGATAATGCGTCTTAAAAACCATAAAGCGGTGGGACCTGCTGAATTGTTTAAGACCGGATGTAATGAGTTGGTAGGGCGCATGCACCAGCTTATCTACAAAATATGTTTAGGTAATCTTTGTTACCAAATAATTCAGAAAACACGCTTTGAATTTGGTTAATAATATACAAATTATTTTATTTAATTTTGAAAAATGTAGTGTCTTACAAATATCAAATTTATTTTTTGGTTGTCCGCTTTTAACCTTTACCCGACAACGTGCTGATGATGAAAGAGGATGTGAAAAGGAAAAATGGCTGTACGACAAAGTAGTCGCGAAACTATTAACGCCGGTAAATAACAGACGGCTTGGGGCGGTGTTGCCACAATACTCCCCCTGGGGGGGGGTTCATAAGAACCTTCGTGGACGATTGACATGTCTGCCCCTAGATGTTGTCTTCTGCATGTTGGTTTCGGGTGCAAATGTGACGGAGGTTGAGGTCTTCTTGCAGCTGGGTCTGTTTAAGTTTGGGCAGTGTGTGGTTTTTGATCCATCAGGAACAGTTTGTGGCAGCGAACTGGTTCTAGTTACTCGATCGGGAACTGGCAGGTTGTCGATGTTGTCATTGCTAGACGATAAAGCTGGCTTTAGTCGATCAATGTTGATGTTGCATGGTCGCCCACGAACTGAAATTGTAAAAAAAATTGTCAAATCGTTTTAGAATTGGATACGGGCCATCGTACGGATGGGTAAGAGATGGCCGAATCGAGTCGTTGCGGACGAAAACGTGCGATGAGTTTTTAAGCGATTTTGAAACAAACGTCTGCGGCATTCAATGGTGAGCGGTGTCGGTGGGTTTGAGGTTTTGCATCACTGCTCGAAAATTAGAGACAAAATCGTTGGTTGAGTCAGGGATTTTAACTTGATTAAAAAATTCTCCCGGAATTTTTAACGTTGAACCGTATACTAGTTCAGCTGGCGATGCCTTCAAATCTTCTTTGAAAGAAACCCGTAGTCCAAGTAAAATTATTGGCAAATAGTGCACCCAGCGTTCTGAATTGTGGCACAAAATGGCCGACTTTAACGTGCGGTGCCACCTTTCAATGATGCCATTGGACTGTGGATGATAGGGTGTAGTACGAAGATGCGTTGTGCCGATTGCATTCATCAACTCGGCAAAAACTGAGGATTCAAATTGACGACCACGATCAGACGTAATACGCGCTGGAACACCAAACCTGGATATCCATTGTGACAAGAGAGCTTTAACGACGGAGTCCGCACTCATATCCGGCATTGGAATCGCTTCCGGCCAACGTGTAAATCGATCAACTATTGTCAGACAATATCGCTGACCTTCGCACACTGGAAATGGACCAACGATATCTATATTAATATGCGCGAAGCGTTGTTGAGGTGGCTCGTATTTAGCAGGTGCAGAACGAGTATGACGTTGAATCTTCGCTCGTTGGCATTGTAGACAGTTCTGGACAAAATTCCAGGCCAACAAAATCTGCTAGTGACCAGCTTGGTTGTTGCACGAACGCCTGGATGTGACAAATTGTGTGTTTTCGATAAAATTTGTTGACGGAATTCCTTTGGAATATACGGACGAATCCGCGATGTCGCTGTGTCACACACGAGCTGGTCGCTACAACCTGGGATCGGAAATAATTTAAGTACAAGTGAATTTTTCTTAGTACCTGATTTCGCCATTATTTGCTGGAGCTCGTCGTCGTTCTGTTGGGCTGATGCTATGTGGGAGTAGTTAATGACTTGGTCGATTGAGCCGATACGGGAGAGTGCGTCGGCCGTAACGTTTGCTGCGCCAGGCGTGTGGCGGATGTCGGTGGTAAATTGGCTGATGAAGTCGAGTTGACGGATCCTTCGGGGGGAGGCTTTTTCGAGCTTTTGCTGAAACGCAAAAATTAGCGGTCGATGGTCGGTAACGAGGTAACAGCGACGTCCCTCTATCATGTACCGGAAGTGGCACACAGCTTGGTACAAAGCCGTCAGCTCCCGGTCATACGTAGAATATTTTTGTTGTGTACTCGTTAGCTTCTTCGAGTAAAACGCTAGGGGTTGAAGATGACCATCGATTTCTTGATGCAGAGCTGCTCCTACGGCCGTGTCAGAGGCGTCAACGTAAATTGCCAAATCGGCATCGGCAGCAGGGTGTGCCAAAAGGGTCGCATTAGAAAGCTCGTCTTTGCAACGTTGGAAGGCGGCCTCTGCTGCAGGATTCCAGTTTAGTGGTGTACGCTCGTTTTTCTTATTTCCGTTGATCAGCTGTTGTAGTTCTTGTTGGTAGGATATTGCATGTGGCAAGAATTTTCTGTAAAAATTTATCATGGCGATAAATCTTTTTAATTCTTGAGCCACTTTTGGTTTTGGAAATTCCTGTACGGCAGCTACTTTCTCGGGCATAGGACGAATACCACCAGCGCCTACCAAATGACCGAGGAACTTAATTTCGTTTTTTCCAAATTCGCATTTTTTTAGGTTAATTGCGAGATGATTGTCCCGTAAGCGACGAAAAACTTCGGCTAGGTCGTGGCGATGTTGTTCGAGTGACGTCGAGGCTACGCAGATGTCGTCTATGTACGGAAAGACAAAATCTACCTGGAACCTGATGAAACGCTTTTTGTAGCTCGATTTTTGAAAAAACTTTCTTACTGTAAATACGGGTTATTGGTGGGGTTAGTAGGAGGGTGTAAGAGGGGGTAGGGTATATATGTACTTATGTACATGCACAAACCTTTTAATATGTATATATATGACTGTATAAGTGTAAATAATAAATGTTAGTGTTTTTTGGGTTGAAACGTTATAAATGTATTTGATTTGTATTTTATAATTAACAATATTTGTTTTATTTGCAACTTATATTCGTTTATATGTAGAATTCACAATGTTTATACTATATGTTCACAATTTATATTTTAGTTCAAATAATAATATTTTTATAGCATACTCGCGCATCTATTATAGGATGTTTAGTTGTTTGCAATCGATAATCAACTGATCAACAAGGATCAAGCATAATTGTTTTCTACCAGAATGTGTGTGTATGTTGATGAGTGGTAAATGATGATGTATATGGTAAATGTTGATGTGTGTGGTGAATGTTGATGTTATTATTTGTTAAAGATGTTTGTGTTGTTAGTCAGGGTTGGGGTTGAGTGAATTTGTTCACTCGTGTGAACATCCTCCCGGGCCGACAACCTGTGAATAAAAGCGGACAATTATTTTTATTTGTTCAATATTGGGTTATAGAGAGTAAGGGTATGGTATTTGGCTGAAGAAAGGTGGTGTATAAATCACCACCTATTTCCATGGCTACGGGTGAATTGCTATAAAACTCTGGATCGGCTAGAGAAATTCTGCAGAATTTGCTTTTTATGACAGGATCCAATCCTTGAGAGTAAGGGGTTTTGGGTAAATCATTGGCAACCTGCATGCAAACCTCGTATTGTATTGTGGAGGCCATGTTGGGGGATATTGTTATCTTTACATATATATTTTCATCCACTTTAAATGGTTTTAATGTGGACTCACGCACGAATGATACTCCTATTCTCGAGGTAGTTAGGCTAGGATTTAATAAAGCTCTGACAAGTTGTTTTGATTTCTCCGTAACGACTTGAACTACAACCGTAGGCACAATGGTCTGAGTCCTTGACGTTTATAGTGTGGTTACTATATTTGGCTTGACAATTGTTCGTGGCGCAGGAATGGGTACCGTGGTTCTCCGTGATGTTGTTGATGAGGGTGGTTCCTTTTGGAAATCCTTCAAAATGCGATTTGGCCCGTGTAGAGTGGTGTGGTGTTTGCCATTACATTTTTGGCATCGGGACTTATTGGAACATTTTCCAATTAAGTGATTCCTGGCCAGACAATTGACGCAGTAGTGAAGTTTAACCGCGGTTTTGTATCGCTCTGCCAAGTTCATCTTCTCGAACCTTCTACAAGTTGCCAAGCTGTGATTCGCTTGGCAAATTCCACAACCAAAATAACGTTTTGTCTGGGGCTTGTCATTGGAACGTGCCTTACGGTTATTGTTATTGGGTGCCATATTCTATGTAAAAGAAATTATGTATTAATGAAATGAAGTGTAATGAAGGGGTTAATGGGTTAGACTGTTAGGGTGAAGGGTTAGTCATGAATAACAGTTACAAGTGGATAAGTGGGTTGAAAAGGGTAAGTAAACAACTAAATGTTATTTGGGTTGTACTAGAAGTGTCAAACTAACTAGTGGGTAAAATGACAACTTTTGTTATTGGTCGAGTTAACGTTCCGGACGATGTCCGTATATCGACTACTCTGTTTCGTCCATCAGAGCCAGTGTATGTTTTAATGACTCGACCAAGTAACCATTCATTTGGGGGTAAATTGTCCTGTCTGATAATGACAATGTCATCCGTCTCAACTTGACGTTGAGGGTTCTTCCACTTGTATCTCTTGTGGAGCTCTTTAAGATATTCATCTTTCCATCTTCTACAAAAGTTATGATGTTGAATCTTTAACTTTTGCCATCTGTTTGCCAGGGTTAGATTTTCATTGGTTACATCGGGTTCTGCTGGGGTTAAAATGGGTGATCCAATTAAAAAGTGCCCTGGAGTCAAAGGGTTAAGGTCCTGTGGATTCTCACTTGACGGGCTTAAGGGTTTTGAATTCAGGCATCCTTCTATTCTCGCGAGCAGTGTGGCTAGCTCTTCAAATGTGTACTTCAGGGTATTCATTTTCTTTAGATGAGCCTTAAAGCCTTTCACTCCCGCTTCCCATAAACCACCCATGTGTGGTGCACCGTGAGGTATAAAATGCCACGTCAAATTTTGGAAGCTGCTAGCAGATATAACGGAACCTTTCAATTGTTTAATAAATTCCTGTCGCTCTTTCTTCAACAATTTGCTAGCTCCTATGAAATTCGTTCCATTGTCCGAGTAAATAGCGACAGGGCATCCCCGCCTCGAAAAAAATCGTGCGAAAGCTGCCATAAAGGCTTGTGTTGACAAATCAGATGAGCTGCGGTAGGGTAATAGAACAGGGTGTCTTTCAGAATATGACAAACCGTTGGAATTTGCTAGTCGACCATTTGCTCGCATTATATTTGCGGAATCTAAAAATGGCGTTAAGGTGAGCAGGTTACTTTTATTGGGTATAGGGTTTCTTTTCTTCAGACAGTGATATTCGCTTCTAAAGTATTCAGTCTGACAAAGAATGATAAGTCTATCACGGGTAGATTTGATCTCTGTCGCATCAAGTTCAATACTTGGGTGGGTTGTTAACAAACGTAGTCTTTCGTTGACTACTTGTGGGCTATTTCGATCAAGAATAACTCTATCATTTCGAATTGTATTGTTTCGTTTATACGATACGCGATCACAAAATCGATAGACGTATGTCATTACACGTAGAGCATTTGACAATTTTGAAAATCTTGATAATATGTCTGGGTTTTCAGTATTCGTATCCAAGGAAGGGTGGGTATTAACGGTCGTAGCAAACGACTGACTAACTTTCGCTTCAGCTTGAGTTGTGAAGTTTTTATGTGTTGTTGGCCACTGCGAAGCAGCTTGCTTTAACCATGATGGTCCATTCCACCATAAATCATCATCTTTTAGTTCATCAGCATTGCATCCTCGGCTAGCCACATCGGCAGGATTATCGTGAGAGGCTACATGGTTCCAGTTGTCCACTCCTACTGCTTGAAGAATAGTCGAAACTCGATTTGCCACAAAGGTGTTCCAAGTGTTAGGGTGTTTGCTAAGCCAGGCCAAGACTATCGATGAGTCGGTCCAAAAATATGACTGATGTAAGGATAGGTTGAGTTGGATGAGTACATTTTTTGTCATATTTGCCAACAACACTGCGCCACAAAGTTCAAGTCTTGGTAACGAGATTACTTTGATTGGCGCAACTCTCGTTTTAGCGAAGAGTAGGGTTACGGAAGTAGGTCCGTCTACGGGTGTAACTCGTGCATATAGACATGCAGAGTATGCTTTTTCAGAAGCATCTGAAAAACCATGAAACTCAATTTTAGCTGTAGGCGATTGTTGCATTATAATCTTTGCAGATATTACAATTGGCGCTAACCAACCAGCTGGGTCAAAAAGACGTGCGATATCTGATAAGACAGTTCGCTTTGTGTATGCCGATTTCCTTTCGATTAAGGGTACAGTCAAGAAAAATGTGTCCTCTTTCGCATTCCACCGGATTCCTAATGTTTTGGCATTATTCGATTCCGAAAGGTTGAGCAAATCCACATCAAGTAAGTGTTCTTCGGGTAAGTTTTCCAATAATTCCTTCGTATTAGCGATCCATTTTCTTAAAGGAAATCCAGCAGAGTCAAGAGCCGAGATCAATTGTGTTTGGCCCTCTTTAGCTTCTTCAATGGTGTGACCTCCGGCTAAGACATCGTCTACGTACATATTGTTTCGCAGTATTTGCGAAGCGATAGGGTGGGTATTTTGAATGTCTTTGGCTACTTCGTGTAGTGTTCTAATAGCCAAGTATGGCGCACAATTGACACCAAAAGTAACTGTTTGCAGTTCGTAATCCCGAATGGGTTCGTTGACGCTTTTACGGAATACTATCCGTTGGAACGGAGAGTGTTTAGGGTTTAGCATAATCTGCCGGTACATTTTTGTAATGTCGGCATTATAAACTATCTTGTAAAAGTGCCATTTCAAGATGAGTACAACTAAATCTTGTTGTAGGGTAGGACCAGTGTATAGGGTATCATTAAGGCTGTTGCTGTTCGAGGTTTTGCTAGATGCATTAAAAACAACTCGAACTTTTGTCGTAACACGATCAAGTTTCACAACAGCGTGATGGGGTAAATAATAATGGGTGTTCGAAGGTGTATTTGGTAGCATATAACCCAAAGTTTCATATGACCTAGTTCGATGTACTCCTGTAGCACGTTATCATATTCCATTTTCAGCTCTGGCTTTTTCATCAGACTTTTCTCATTCCTTAGGAACTGAGCCATAGCCACGTGTCGCGAGTTTCCTAACTCTACTGGAGGGTATATAAATGGAAGGTCAACCTGATAGCGGCCACTCGGTAATCGACGGGTAGTGGTCATATAAGTTTCTTCACAAAGGGAACTTTCTTCTGAAACTTTGGGTTGGGTGGGTACATCTTCAATTTCCCAGAATTTGGTCAAAACTTTATCAAGCATGACAGAACTGAAGTATGAAACTAAGGGTTGCGTATTTTTCGTGTTCCGAATGGGTCCAGTCAAAATCCATCCAAACTCTGTTTCCTGAGCTATTAGTGTATCAAGAAGATCCTTTCGTACTCCAGATTTCAGTATTTGAGGTTAAAAATCGCTGCCAATTATAAAATCTATCGGTCTGCTTTCATAGAATTTTTGGTCAGCCAATTGAATATCTTTTAAGTCTTTTACGAGGGTTGGGTTTAAGCTTTGGGTGGGTAAATTTTTCGTAAGTGTTTTCACAACAATTGCTTGGATATTCAATTTGAAATTTTTATTGGTATTCGAGCGTAGAGAAACTTGACATAGTTTAGTTGATCTAGCAGAAACTGTCTCATTTAATCCAGAAATTTCTGCAACTATGGGTGTAGTGGGTAAACGTAACTTTCTTCTCAGTTTATCTGTTACAAATGAGAAGTCTGAAGCTGGGTCAATAAGAGCTCTAGCTGGAAACAATTCTCCTTGGACTTCTACATTTAGAACTGCTGTTCCCAATAACTTCGTCCTGTCATCCATGGGCATGGGTTTGCTCGATTGTGTGTGGGTTGAGAAAGACTGAACTGTATCTGTTGAAGAAGATGTCTGGGTATCCTCATTATGTGGGTTAATCCTTGACTTTGGTCTGTGCAATAGACTATTATGTCGTCCACCGCAATATCTACAGACGAATGTGCTGCGACAAGCTTGTATCACATGACCGACGGCTAAACAATTGTAACATATTTCATGTTTCCTTACAAACTCAATTCTCTCGTTTATTCCAAGTGAATTGAATGAAGAACATTCCCTCAAGGTATGGTTTTCGCTGCAAAGTTTGCAAATAGAACCATCATGTTTCATTTGGGTGCTCTGGTTGATAGATTGCGTCGAAGAAGGAATCTTTTGTTCGTTTTTACGTTTGTTTTGGGTGGGTGGGTTTCTTGTTGGGTTAAGGTGATTCCTAGGGTTTTTCCCATTTGAATCATTTGTTATGTTATGAAATGTTCTGCCTTTTCTGTCATACTGCGCTCTAAGATCTTGGAATTGTTTGGGTTTCGGGTGGGTAGGGTTATTACTCTGGTCTTGGACATCATTAATCGAAGTAAGTTCCTTAAATGTGTTAGTCAAAAATACATCTAAATCAGTCCAAGAAGGCATCTCCGCACAATCTTTCAGGGTTTTCTCAAACTCCCTTCGGGTTTCCCTGGGTAATCTTGATGTACACAGGTATACTAAGATAGGATCCCACTGATCCGTATCTATATCCAAAGAGCTCAGATTTGCAATACAGCAATTTATCCTTCTCTGTAGCTTCCTTATAGAAGCACTACACATGGTGCTTACGGGGGGTAAATTCAAAAGGGTTTTCAATTGAGCATTTATCTGCATCCTGCGATTCTCATACTGAGATGATAATTGATTCCACGCAATAAGAAAGCCATGGTTTGTTAAGGGTGCATTATCTACTATCTCTTTGGCCTCGCCGCTTGTCTTTTGTTTAAGATGGAAAAGTTTTTCAACTCCACTTAAACGGGTATTATTACCATAAATGGCTTTGAAAAGATCCCTAAACGAAGCCCAGCTTTTGAAGTCTCCGCTGAATGTTGGCATATCACAAGGGGGTACAGTGAAACCTGCTGAACTGTTATGTTGTGGGGTTTCTGGTGGGGTGGGGTTTGAGTTTTTCGGTTGGGTCAAATTGTCTATTGACTCATCTATAGAAATCATAGATGATCTATAAAATTTCTTGGCCGACCTCACATTTCTGGAGAGGCTATTAAAGTTTATAGAATTGGATGCGTCAGGGTCATTGAGTTGTGGCGACTCTCGGAGTTGCTTGAATTTCCCGTCAATGTTCGACCACAACTCTTCCAATTCATTCTTCATAAATCTCAATGCGGGTAGTGATTGAGATTTTTCCGGAAGTGCTTTATAATCTTCCTCAAAGGCGCTTAAGTCCTGTTGAATATAACGCACAATATCGGCGGCCAAAGTTTTCAAATCCGACATTTTGGGTTATTTAAAGAAATTCACAAAAAAAAAGAATTCTTAAAATAAAATAAATATAATTCTATACCAAAATTTTCAGGGTTCAAGTTAAAAAAAGTGTGAGTTTTTTGCCTCAGCTGTACCAAAATTACTTTTGTTCCAGCAGACAAAATTTCCAACTGGGTATTAAAACGTTAACTTAGTGCGATAATTAACTTAATATGCAATAAAAACAACAATTGCTTAGAAGCAATATAAAAATATTATAAAAAATTTTACTAAGAGTGTTAAATATTTTAAAAGGGTTGGGTGAGTTTGAATGAAAAATATTTTATATATTATATTGCCAAAAGTATTGGAGCAAATTTGCAAATAAAATTGGAAATAAAAAATTTTTGTAATAAATATCAAAAATTTGGACTCACCCTTTTTGCTGGGGGTAGGGTACAAACCACAAAAATATTTAAAATATTGTCTTGAGTTGTTGATTCCTCTTTGTTTCGTATTCCCGCTATGATGTGTGTTGATAATATGGGTAGCGTTGTTGTTGTAATTGTCGAAGGTCGCTGTAAGTACTTTGTGTGTACGTATGTATATTTTAATATGGTTTTTTACATTAGTTTAATTTTTGTAATATTTTGTTATTATTGGGCAATTCACACAACTTTGTATGCTGTATGTTGTATTGACTACATTTGTTTGTTTGTGAACGCTCAATGCTATGCCGTATTGTGTATTTCGTGGCATTCAAACAATTTGATAGCCCGAAACCAACACAACATATGAAAACATATACACATTTTTTTCATTCACACAATTTGATAGCACGAAACCAATACAACTTCCAAAAACATAGGAAAAAAATGTGTATGAGTGTATCGGATTTTTATATGAAAATTATCAACAACAATCATACACTGTTGTATGTTCTTCCAACAATACAATGAATACAACGATACAAAGGCTTGTGTGAATTGACCATATGTTTTGTGTTGGTATTTGTCTTCAACTTTCCTGAACGTTTTATTTTTGTGTTCCTTAATTTTGGCTTTGTTTATATGTTGTTTCCCAATGTATTTTTGTTTCCTTAATGTAATATGTGTATTTTGTTTCTGTTTTTTTGAACCTTTATGAACTTTTCGGTTTCCTTTTTAATTTATATTTGTTTTTAACTTTATTTTTACCGTTTTTATGTATAACAATTTGAGTTTTGTAATGTATTATTTATTGACCTTGTAATGTCTTATTTTTTTTACTGTTTTATGCACTGTATTTTGATTTTTATTTAAGTATTTTGTGCACTTTGTTGCTTTTAGAATTTTTTGTATATTTTGTGTATTGTCTGATTTATGTTTTTTACACTGATTTTGTTAGTGTATATGCTAGTGTTTAATTTATTTGTTTTATTGAAACACTTACATTAAATCAATTTTGCACTGATATTTTTTTTTTTTTTGTTTTAAATGCACTTACACTTACTTATTTCATTAAAATTTTAAAATTAGGGTAATATTTTACTTATTTCTTAATTTAGATTGTTAATGGGTTTTTTGTGGACTGTATTTTGTGTCGCTGTCCTTTCTTTTTCCTCGAAGGACCATGTAAATACGGGTTATAGGTGGGGTTAGTAGGAGGGTGTAAGAGGGGGTAGGGTATATATGTACTTATGTACATGCACAAACCTTTTAATATGTATATATATGACTGTATAAGTGTAACTAATAAATGTTAGTGTTTTTTGGGTTGAAACGTTATAAATGTATTTGATTTGTCAAATATCAAATAATAATATTTTTATAGCATACTCGCGTATCTATTATAGGATGTTTAGTTGTTTGCAATCGATAATCAACTGATCAACAAGGATCAAGCATAATTGCTTCCTACCAGAATGTGTGTGTATGTTGATGAGTGGTGAATGATGATGTATATGGTAAATGTTGATGTGTGTGGTGAATGTTGATGTTATTATTTGTTAAAGATGTTTGTGTTGTTAGTCAGGGTTGGGGTTGAGTGAATTTGTTCACTCGTGTGAACACTTACCACTAAGATTCGAAGTAAAGTCGGATAGATATGGCAGCGGATATCGATCTGGTAGGGTCTGCGCATTGAGAGCACGGTAGTCGCCACATGGTCTCCAGGTACCGTCACCTTTCCTCACCATATGTAACGGACTCGACCAGTTACTGTTAGATGGCTGACAGATACCGGCTTTTAATAAAAAACCGAATTCTTCTTCAATAATTGGTGACGTCACATCAGCGACCACAAATGACCAAAAAAATTCGCGGCTAAGGCCCAGATCCACTTTGATGCGCCTTTCGCCGCTTACTCTAATTGGGGAGCCGTTAGCAGCGTATAATGCAATAGCCGTAGGGCGCAGGTCGAAAGCCTTCGAAGTCGGCGGTAATACGGAAACATCGGTTCCACTATCGATTAAAAAGTTTTGTTTTGAAATTGAATCTCTTACCTGAAGGCGAGCTATCTGGCCGCTGGTGGTTTGTCCCTCGCCGGAGGCCACCACCTGCCTCAGGAGTCAATTAGACTGATGGCTGGTAGCTGAAGCGCCGGCAGCCACGGCGTTGAGTCTGCGCTGGTAATGTCTGCAGGGACTGCGGCACTTTTGAGCTCTTCGACCATATTTCTTGTGGTACCAGCATTACTCTCCAGTTGTGTTGTTTGAGTACGCTGCTGTTGAACGGTTTTTTGAATGGCTGCGGGGGATCGGGGCTCTGCGCGGGCGTGAATCAGCACGTGTCGAGAAACGCTCAAATTTATTTCCTAATTCAATGACGGCTGCACGAAGTTCGTTTACGTCGTTTGTCGGATTGGCCCGAACGCTGCCGATTCGCGTTCCCGACGAGGCTGCAACAACAGGCTGTGCGAACTCAGGTAGACGTTTTGTCCAAAGACCTTTAACCGCCGCCTCACCGAGGGTTGAACCAGCCACCCGTTTCATTTCGAAGAAGAGTTCGGACGGCTTCCTATCGCCAAGGGGTAACTCCGATAGTAGACGGTTCAAACGACGTTGCTCACTGTCGGCAAAGTGGTTAATAATTTTCGCCTTAACATACTCGTACCTGTCATTGGGTGGCATGGAGGCAATTACGTCTGAAAGTTGAGCAATGACGTTCGGGTTTAATGCAGCCAAAACAGTTGCCGTCTTCTGCTTGTCAGCCGTAATACCCGACGCGGTGAACCAGAAGTCCATCGAGACGAACCACGCGTCAACGTTACCACTTGTCATGGTTGGCACGGGCAATCTGGCGTAAATAACGGAGACGTCTCTCCGTGGGTCACTAGCCGGGTCGGTATTGTGTCCCGAAGCGTCGGTTGCTAGACCGCTGTCGTCGCCGGTAAGAGCTGATGCAGGACTTTTGGTCGCCATTAAAAAAATATCCACTTTATAAAAAAACGTGGCTTGCACTGTAACAATGAGCAGCAAAAACAATATGGCCGTCACTTTCAATACGCCACACAAAAAAGGAATTTTTCCTCGGGTTTAGTTTAGATATTCTTTCGCGGGGTCACCAGTTTAGGTAATCTTTGTTACCAAATAATTCAGAAAACACGCTTTGAATTTGGTTAATAATATAAAAATTATTTTATTTAATTTTGAAAAATGTAGTGTCTTAAAAATATCAAATTTATTTTTTGGTTGTCCGCTTTTAACCTTTACCCGACGACGTGCTGATGATGAAAGAGGATGTGGAAAGGAAAAATGGCTGTACGACAAAGTAGTCGCGAAACTATTAACCCCGGTAAATGACAGACGGCTTGGGACGGTGTTGCCACATATGGCTAGAGGAAAGTGTTCCCAACGATTGGAACCTCAGTGTCCTCTGTCCTGTCCTGAAAAATGGAGACCCTACGATATGCGCCAACTACAGGGGTAGAAGTCATCTCCCTATCGCATATAAGGTTCTTACAGGCGTAATGTGTGAAAGACTGAAGCCACTCGTCGAAACACTGATTAGAACTTATCAGTGCGGCTTCAGACCTGGCAAGTCCACCATCGACTAGATTTTCACACTACGCCAAATCCTGAAAAAGACCCACGAACAATAAGTCGACACACACCATCTTTTTGTCGACTATTAGGCAGCCTTTGATAGCCCCATAAGGGATCGTGTTTTTGCCGCAATGAGCTCGGTATACCTGCGAAGCTGATAAGGCTATGCAGAATGACGTTGAGCAATTCCTGCAGCTCCGTCAAGGTAGGAATGGAGCACTCCGAACCATTTGATACCGTGCGAGGTTTCAGACAAGACGACCCCTTATCATGCGACCTCTTCAACTTCGTCATAGAGAGTGTTCTGCGAAAGGCGGGAGTGCATCGCAATGACACTATTTTTCAAAAGAGTGTCCAGCTGCTTGCGTACGCTGACGATATTGACATCATAGGGCGTTCCAAGCGAGATGTTATTGCTGCCTTTAGTGCTATTGAACGGGAGTCTACCAAGATGGGTATGGCAGTAAATGAGGGCAAAACAAAGTATATGTTATCGACAAGTAGAGACGTGCGGCGTATTGATTCTCAGATTACGGCCGATAACTATACTTTTGAAACATTCAAGGAATTTATTTATCTTGGCTCCCCCGTTACCACCAAAAATGATGTCAGTCTGGAGATCAAGCGTAGGATCACTCTATCCAACAGGTGCTACTATGGTCTCAATAGGCAATTGAGTAGCAGAGACCTCTCTCGATCAACAAAACTAGTACTTTACAAGAGACTTATCCTACCCGTGCTTCTTTATGGCGCAGAAGCATGGACCTATTAAGTACTGATGCAGCGGCCTTAAGAGTGTTCGAGAGAAAAGTCCTACGTAAGATCTTCGGTCCAGTGCGTGTTGGCGATGATTTCCGTATCCGATTCAACAGTGAGCTGTATGAGGAGGGCCTGTCATCGATTGGTGTGACCAGCTGACGTAGGCGCACAAGAAGCAGAGGCGCCTGGAAGGATGTATTGCGTCAGGCCGAAATCCGTTAAACGGTTTGTTATGGCAAATTAAGTAAGTAAGTAAGTAAGTATACAAAATTTTGCGAGCGAATTACCCAAATTGTATGTAATTCAATTTCTATTGCCTTGTGAATTACTTAAAAATCAATATATGTAATCTCTAAATTTTATCGTATTTTTGCTACACCAGCTATCAAAGCACAAAAAAATAAACAAATAAATATTGTAAACAATTTTAATTCAAAACAGAGAGCGAAGTAATAAAAGGCTGTAATGGCCAATTATGGGATTTAAGGATCCGAATCACGGGATTCTATTAACAGCTCTTTGTGCGTTAAAGAAAAGAAGTCTAACAGCATCTGAATAGATTGACCCAACTATTAGTAAACATTAAATTTACTAATGTATACAATTACAATATGATTGTAAAGGCAAAAAATTAAAGTTTATGATTTCTAATATCATGTAATTTAAAATTTTCTTTCTTATTTCATTTACGTAATTTATTAAATTATAATAAATTTATTTATTTAAAAATATTTTTATTTTACTAATTAGAGTCTACAGAACAAGGAATTTTTAAGGAATTTAAAACTTTTTAAATTATTATACAATTTGTTAATATTAAAAATAAAAAACAAAAAAAAGAAAAATTGCCATACCTTGTATAGTTGGAAACTTTTGCATCTGGTGCTTATGTTTTTGTTAAAAGGAAGAAAATTTGCTTCGAACAAACTTTATCGTTTAAGTTCTTTTCTTTTTGTTTTCTTCGCGTTGTAGTAAATATTTGTTAGTTAAGTTATGCTCCCTATATGCACTTACGGTATGTGTTTGTAGAATATTTTGTTATTTAAGCTTTTAATATTATGTATCCTCCACATATGTATATATTTATGTATTAAACAATAATTTAAAAAATATTAAACATGATATAACCTTATCTCATTTATTCAAATTAAGCTTGTCGTCGACTATAGTGCAACATATAAATCTGTTTGACTGGTTTTGTATTAATTACGCTCATTTTCATAAATGTTGAAAACAAGATTCGAAATAATTTTTATACTTAAGTTTATAATGAAAAGAGTTTCATCATGTACTTTGTCTTCATCTTCTATGACAACTTGGATTATCATTAATTTTTAGTTCCTTTTAAAACTATATGACACATACTACATATACATACATGTGAATATGTTGCAAAGTATGTTTTATTTAAATATTTAATAAAGCGGCAAACAGGATATATTTACTAACTTGTGTTACCAAAATAAATGCATTGTGTATGTATTTGGATAAAAAAGAAAAATGTAGAGTTAATGCAAATAGATTCTGTTTGATTTTTATTCATTTTTAACAAATTCACATCTTACTTTGATCATTACATTGTTTTTATTATTATTCTTTTGCTGCAATACATACAAATAAAAAAGAGTTTTTTGAGTTCTAAGTAATTTCAAAACTGTGGAATTTCAATGAAGCTTTCGAGATTTAAGAGTTTGTCATAAAAACATATATGTACACCACATTTATTTATGTATAAAGCAAGGCACTTACATACATATTTAACATCTGGGGGCTAATTCTCGCATTCGTATACGAACGAATTTTTACTCGAACGTGAGAGTTTTTTTAGTTTTGGAATTCTCTTATTCGTTATCGAGTAAAGTGTATCGAAATTTCTAATGAGAAGAATAAGAAAGATATTAAAAAAATCTTATTATATACTGAACCATAAATGGACTTTTAAGTATACGAAATATAATTAAGATAGTCGTTGTCATTTTAATTTTATGTCATTTAATCTACAATAATGGAACAATAAATACATATATAAATATTCGTGTATAAAAAATTTTAAATAAACTTCAATTCTTTATTCAGAAGCGATTAAAAACGGAAAAATTGTTAAGCGAGCCACCAATGTTTAAGTCTGGTTTAATAGTTTCATTTCTAAAAAATATGGTGGTATTATACCTAAGATTGTCGGGTGTAAGTGGGTTACTAAGTTTTGACTTAATGTTAGCTCTCTTGCAATTGTGTCAAAATATAGGTACCCCCAAATTCATTATGCATAAATCCATTCTTATCTAGATGTAGTTAGACCTCTAGTGGAACAGATTGTAAACTCTTAATAATATATAATATAATGTCTCATAATTAAGTTATTATCAGTGAATTCAGTACTTCTATTTACATTGTTTCTAATTAGACTCAAAATATAATTATCGAAAATCAATAATGTCTACCTCAGCCCTTCTGTACAATTTCCTGATAGAAATATCTTCCCCTAATTGATATATGGAGATCTACAAAGAGTGATACAAGTACACAATTTATTTCTTTTAAAGATTTAAAATTTTGTATGTTCAACGATATTTCTTCCATCATTTATTTGTTGTATCGGTATGTATTCAAATCTTAACTATAATTTAAAATTGATTTATTTCTGGTCAACACCGGGAATAATTTCAGATTCTGTAGAGATCAGAGTTTCTGTGTGCCCTTTCTGAGACGATTATGACAACGGTACTTTGAAATGTAGAGTGCCAAGGGATTTAGTGAACTATAAGCTTTATTAAGTACTGTTCGGCATATTTTTCAATTTCTGCTTTGATTGATAATAGATTGAGATCCTTGTGTATGTTCGAGTTTAGCTTCTGTAACAATACGAAGGATTTTGTTTTGGCATCTTTGAACTATTTCGAAAAGCGTTGCATAACTCCAGATTCATTTTAAGGAAGAATTGTACAATAAAAGTTCAAAGTCAAACTTTATGTTTTACCAATTAACTAATACATCTATGAAAGTTTCAATTTAAATTATGCCAGCTTTGCTTCCTCTTCATAACGTGAATGTTACGTGGACACATTTTTGTTCGCGAAGTCTTATTTCCCATAGATTTAACCCTTCTCTAGTTGAAATTTTTTTTCCTGTAGTTGTCGAGAAGTTTCATGTCAATTCATCTATGTCAACCGCAAGGTAAAAGATAACGTATGTCTGCCCACAGGCATATTCGACGTATTTATTAAATACAAAACTGGACCTTATATACTTCCCTGTCACACACGCTCTGCAGTCGGCTGCTGGGCACCGTAAAAGTCACTTTCGTAAACTACAAATCTTCAAGCAGCAATATAATTTTCTAATAACGTCGAAAAATTATTAGGGAAACCAAATTAATGGCCCTGTATTTTCTTTTTCGCATTTAATGTAGGAGTTAATTTAAACTTATAAGCCTGTATGGCTCGGCTTTTTACCAGATTTCGGTACCATCTTAACGAGTGTTGCCTTCCATTTTTCAGGATAATATTCCAGACTTAGAATTGTGTTAAAAATGAAATGGAGTATCTTTATGGGCATTCGAAGCAGATGTTTTAGTTTCTTGTCACTTATTTCAGCGATCTCGCTAGCTTTTTTTGGGTTGAGTCCGACAAAAGATTTCTGGATCTCTCGAAATTTAAAAGCTTAGATTACTGGAGGCAAAGCGACTAAAGATGGCAAATTATTTGCGTCACTGCACAAATTCGAGATGAAGACAGCTTTCAGGTGATCAACAAACAAGTTACCTTTCTTAACATCATTTATCTTCCAAACACCAGTGGGTTTTCGTGGAGTAAATAAAGCAGGTGGTATAAGGTTTTTATTAGAGCGCCACAGTGAATAATTTGACTCTGGTGTGGAGTCCAGCCCATCTTAATAACTTCCAAGAGACGTTGATCTTTGAGCTTTAAACCTGAAATTATGTTAAGCGGACTCTCTTCGACCTATTCTCTTTTCGAAACTAGTCTTTCCACCGCTGATAATACTCGTTTATATTGAATCTGCCGCCGGATCGAAGTTGCAAAATGAGCGTCCTAGTTAAGGTCTTTATTGAAAGTAGAAGTCTTTATATGCTCTTGGGCACTTGATCGTATATATATGTAGGGTACCCTCCGTTCGTGTTTGCCGGCTACATGCTATGACATACTGACATAACGGGATTGTGGCGTGACTGGTTAGAATAGGCTCAAGTAGCGGTTTATGGTTTGAGTGGCGTGGGTATTTTTCTTAAACGTATGGGAAGACAGAACTGAAGTTGTATAAAGTAGTGAAGTGGACGTCGTGAAGAGTGGTAGTGTTTTAGTGAAGTGTAACCCAAGTGAAGTGTGCCATTGTTAAAATTACTTATTTTTTAAATTACCTATTGCTAAGATTATTAACCTAATCTATTAAACTATATTGCACTATTGAACTATTAAACCTATCAAATTGAACTATTAATAAATTGAACTATTGTTAACACTATCTACAATTAAATAAAGAATTATAAAAATTCAAAACAAAACCCATGTGTTTATCCCACAAATTTTTGGGGGCTCAACCGGGATGAACAACCTGAGCATAGAATATACATGAAACAATACCTAAAATATACATAAAACGACAATAACAGTTTACAAAACAATATTTAACATATAAAAGAAGAGAAAAAAAAAAAAAACTGAAAGAAGAGTGTTAAAGTGGTTTAAGAGAAAGAAAACAAAACGAAGAGAAAACGAAAAATTCCGCTCAAACAGAATAACAACACATTTTAATCGTCGTTAAACAGTTAAGCTAGTGTTCGTGCGTGTGCCGTAAAAATAGTTGAAATTTTCGCTGTAAACATTGAAATACTTATTGAGGCCTTTGTGTAAAAGTGGTTGCAAATAAGGAAAAGAGCATGAAAGAAGAGAAAATAGAACAGCCCAAAAGAATATTCTAGAACGTTAGAAAAGAGATTCAAGAGAGAGCTGTAATAAAAGATCAGGCCTATGGTGAGTGTTTCTTCCGTTGAAAACTTACGAGAGCGAGTAAATTTGAAAAAAAAAACCCACCACCAAATTAAAACAAAGAGAGTGAGAGTGCTTTGAGGGAAAGAAAAACTGATGCGTAGTGCTGTTGCTGAAAATAGTGTGAAACCACACCCTTATGTTGACTGCGTTGAGTGAGAGTGCTGTGTTGATCGCGGTATTGAGTGCTGTGTGTGAGATGCTAGCGGTTGCTGTTGAGCTGTTTGTACGGTGAGAGTGTTGTGTATCGTGAGTAATTAGAGGTGGATTGCTGTGAGTAAAGCTGAGTCGCTAAATTTGATGCTGAGGGTTGCAGTTGCGCAGTTTACCTTGAGAGAGCGTTATATTGAAGTTGCGGCTGAGCGGTGGACAGCGTGGCAGAATAAAAGTACAGTGGGATGAAGCAGTTATCCGATAAGTGGAATTATTTCATAGGAATTTCATATTTAAAAGTTTTTTTTTACATAATCATTTGATATAATTTAATTATTTTAATTGGAAGATTTTTTTTTTATGAAAAGAGAATGTAATTAAAATTGAATGATTTTATTGGGAATTTAGAGAAAAGAGAGAGAGTAGGATAAATGAAATTTAATTGAACGATTAACTAATCGGTTGAACTTTTATTATTAACTTGAATATTTAATGGAATTATTTGTATTTGACGAATTTTGAGACAATTGAATTCTTTTTTTTTATATTGATTGATTAATTGTTTTGTTGATTTAATATTCTATTGATTGATTAATTATTATATTGATTTAATATTCTATTTTTTGATTTATTATTTAATTGATTTAATATTCTATTGATTGATTGATTATTATATTGATTTAATATTCTATTTTTTGATTTATTATTTAATTGATTTGATATTCTATTGTAACATTTGGGTTTACAGTTTTCACGCGTTGGTTAATTTCTTGAGTAGTTTGGTGAGGAGGTAATATGGATCGTGAGGAGATTTTAAGTATGGGTGTTGGTGCCCTTAGGGCAAGGCTAGTGGAGTTAGGTTTAGGGACACAGGGTTTGAAAGAGGATTTGCAGAGGCGGCTTCTGGAAAGATTAGGACTACATTCAACGGACCAGGGCGGGACTACGGACAATTGTAGCGGTGAAGTGGCGGAGGGCGCCAGTGCAGGAGGCTCTCCGCGGCGGGCCGATAGTGAGATTGTCGGGAATGACCGGTCGGAAAGAGGCTTGTACACCCTCAAGGATGTGGAGGAGAGTCTGTCCCAGTTTTCCGGCACTAGCTCACCTGACGTTATTCGGTGGCTAGATGAATTCGAGGAGATGGGCAGTATACTGAACAGGTCACAACTACAGTTTTATGTCTACGGTAAGCAGTTATTGACTGGGGCCGCGAAAATGTTCGTCAGGAGTCAAAAGGGCATACGCGACTGGTGTTCTTTGAAAACGGCCCTTAAGAACGAGTTCGGTGTGCAGTTTTCAACAGCGGAGGTTATTCGTCGCATTCAGAACAGACGCTTGAACAAGAACGGGACACTGATGGAATATTTGTATGCCATAATGGAAATTGGGGCCCAGATTAACTTGGATGAAAGGAGCGTAATTGAATATTTCATAGAGGGCATACCAGACTCGAGATCAAGCAAGACAGTACTATATCAGGCCGACAGTATCGGCGACCTGAAGAAGATGATCAGAGTGTACGAAAAGACACGGCCAGTTTCCCAGTCGTTATACAAGGGGAAAGAGCCGATGATTGTGCCAAAGAAGTCCAGCGTATTGAAGGGAGAAGCAGGTGGCGCCGATATCAGGTGTTATAAGTGTGGCGGAAAATCCCATGTTGCTAAAGATTGTCCCGAGCGGCAACCTAAATGTTTCGCTTGTAGGAATTTTGGCCATCGATCCTTTGAATGCCCTAATTCCAAGGTGGAGAATAAGGTTAAAACGGAACGTGGCCAAGTGAATATGGTTCGTAAGGGACCGGGTTTGATATTCAAGGATATAGTGATACGTGGTAAGGATTTGACAACGTTGGTGGATACAGGGTGTGATGTATGCATAATACGGTTCGACATGCTGTTCGTATTGGGTGGCTTTTGTACCGGAGAGAGTGAAATTGTTTGGTATTGGTGATAGCGCTATAGTCACGTTGGGTCGGTTTGTTGAGATTGTTCACGTTGATGGCTTGGATATAGAGGTCACTTTTTATGTTGTTGGGGAACGCGATGTTAACCATCCAATTATGCTGGGAAATAGTTTGATACGCAAGGCTGATGTGACCATATCGAATGGTGAAGCGCGGTTCAAGATGCCGGTGAAAGAGAATACAGTTCCGAATGAATTTTCGGGGGATTGTTTGAACATCGACGAGTACAAGCCAGATATCCCAGTCGACCTGGAGCACCTGAATGCCTCCATCGGGAGCCAGATAGAGAAGACAATAACCGGATATCAACCCCAACGAAATATGAAGAGCCCGGTGAAGATGAACATAGTGTTGAAGGATGACATACCAATTTATCATAGACCCAGACGTTTACCCATCGCCGATCAAGTAATCGTTGAAAATCAGATTGCAGAATGGTTACGTGAAAAAATTGTGCAGCCTAGTACTTCGGAGTACGCATCCCCGATCGTTTTGGTTGCAAAGAAAGACGGCACTAAAAGATTATGCTGCGACTACAGGAAATTGAATCAGAAGATTGTGAGGGACCATTTCCCCATGCCATTGATGGATGAGGTGTTGGACAAACTGCAAACGGCTAACCTGTACACGACATTGGACCTACGAAATGGGTTTTTCCATGTGCCGTTGGAGGAATCTTCGAGAAAGTATACGGCATTTGTCACCCACAATGGGCAGTTTGAGTTTCTGTTCGCTCCATTTGGTTTGAGCAACTCACCTGCAGTATTCACCAGATTCATAACAGCTGTATTTAGGGATTTGATACGTGAAGGTGTGGTAGTAGTTTATATGGACGATATCATTATTCCCGCTAAGGATGTGGTCGAGGGCCTGGAAAGATTTGTAAAGGTTTTGGAGATAGCTGCATCGAACGGGTTACGCATTAAATGGGAGAAATGTCAGATTCTACGCAGTACAGTTAATTTTCTTGGTTATATTATTCAGAGGGGCTCAATAAAGCCAGCAGAAGAGAAGATCAAGGCGGTGAAAAACTTCCCGATCCCCACCGACCGGAAGGCCCTGCAGAGATTTTTGGGTATAACTTCTTATTTTAGGAAGTTTATAGAGAGTTATGCGATAGTGGCGAAGCCCTTAACCGATATGTTGCGGAAGAACGTGAAATTTGCAGTCAATGATGAAGTCTTGCTGGCCTGTCATCAGTTGAAGGAGGCTCTTGTCAGTGCTCCAGTTTTGAAGTTATATGACCCCGACGCAATTACAGAGGTGCATACCGATGCCAGCATGCACGGTTATGGAGCAGTGCTTTTGCAGAGAAGTTTGGACGAACAGGATCTACGTCCAGTGCAGTACATGAGTAGACGCACAAAGCCGTATGAAGAGAAGTACCACTCCTATGAATTGGAGGTGTTAGCTGTAGTAGAATCGTTGAAGAAGTGGAGAGTGTACTTGCTTGGCTTACCATTTAAGATAGTAACTGACTGCAACGCGTTTAAACTGACGATGAACAAGGATGATGTGCCTGCCAGAATTTCAAGGTGGGCTATGTTTCTACAAGAATTCTCCTATGAGATTGAACACAGATCCGGAACTAGAATGAGGCACGTTGATGCTTTGAGCCGTATGGCGTGTCTAGTCGTTGAAAGCAGCCTTACACACAGAATCAGATGCGCACAGGAGAGTGACGACTGTACCAAGGCCATTAGAGCAGTGTTGGAATATGGTGCATATGAAGATTATTACATACAGAATGGAGTGCTGTACAAGGATCCCACGAAGGACCTTATCGTGATACCGGTCCAGTTGGAAGAGGAGATAATCAAGTTAGCGCACAACCAGGGTCACTTTGGTGTTTCTAAGACCCGTGAGTTGATTGAAAAGCAGTACTATATACCGAGGTTGGCTGCAAAAGTGCCGCACGTTGTACGAAATTGCATCGAGTGCATTATCACCGAGTCGAAAACAGGCAAGAAAGAGGGCTACCTTAACCCAATAGATAAGGACGATCGACCCCTAGCGACTTATCATGTCGATCATATTGGACCAATGGAAGTTACTAAGAAGGCGTATAATCATCTGTTCGTGGTTGTTGATGGGTTTACGAAGTTCGTGTGGCTACATCCAACGAAGTCAACTGACAGCAAGACGATTATCGAATCCTTGGAGAGGCAATCTGCTATTTTTGGAAATCCTCGAAGAATAATAAGCGACCGCGGAGCAGCATTTACTTCACAGGCCTTTAAAGATTACTGCGTTCAGGAGAATATCCAGCACCTGTTGATAACCACAGGAGTTCCACGTGGGAACGGTCAGGTTGAACGAATACATAGAATAGTCGTACCAATGCTGGCCAAATTGTGCACTGCGACGCCCCAGAACTGGTACAAACACGTGAGAAAGGTCCAAATGTTTATTAATTCCAGTACTCCAAGAAGCACCCGCGTATCCCCGTTCAAATTACTAACCGGCGTGGAAATGAGATTGCCCGACTACCCCAACCTTAGAGAAATATTAGAAGATGAAGCCGTCCGAGAATTTGATGAAGACAGAGAAGATATGAGGTCCGAAGCTAAAGAGAATATTGGAAGAATTCAGAGGGAGAATTGCAAGACTTATAATGCCAGAAGAAGGCCTGAGGTTGAGTATGCCGTAGACGAGTTGGTGGCCATTAAGCGCACTCAGTTCGGCAGTGGCCTTAAGTTAAGAGGTAAATACCTGGGCCCATATAAAATAGTGAAGAAATTGCCTCACGGAAGGTACGAGGTCGAGAAAGTGGGTTACCATGAGGGCCCTAATAGAACCACTACCGTGGCCGAGTTTATGAAAGTGTGGCAATCCGGGCCGTATTGCCGTCAGGAGGGCCGAATGTAGGGTACCCTCCGTTCGTGTTTGCCGGCTACATGCTATGACATACTGACATAACGGGATTGTGGCGTGACTGGTTAGAATAGGCTCAAGTAGCGGTTTATGGTTTGAGTGGCGTGGGTATTTTTCTTAAACGTATGGGAAGACAGAACTGAAGTTGTATAGAGTAGTGAAGTGGACGTCGAGAAGAGTGGTAGTGTTTTAGTGAAGTGTAACCCAAGTGAAGTGTGCCATTGTTAAAATTACTTATTTTTTAAATTACCTATTGCTAAGATTATTAACCTAATCTATTAAACTATATTGCACTATTGAACTATTAAACCTATCAAATTGAACTATTAATAAATTGAACTATTGTTAACACTATCTACAATTAAATAAAGAATTATAAAAATTCAAAACAAAACCCATGTGTTTATCCCACATATATGCAATGGAAACTAAGGTATGTTCAGAAGTTTAACCAACTAACATATTTATTTAATCTCATACTTGACTTGGGTGCTACAAACGTGGTAGGCTTCGAGATCGTAACAATGGTAGTCGAGTTGTTCGACGACAACTTGGACCCAGGCTCTGGAAATATGTTTGGTCCCTCCCAAATCAATAACATCTGGAATCTTTTGTCTGTCGACAGGGCAGTAAGTTGCTTGTAAACTCGATATATCGTTACGATGACCATTATTTCCATGAGAAAAAAGCGGACAAATATATAAAATTAAAAACAAAAAAATATTCATTTATTATAATTAATATTTTATATAAAGATTTTTAAAATAGAGACATAAATAAGTACAAATAATATACACAAACTTAAATTTATACATTTTATGATAAATTTTTGAATATACTTACGTGTATAAATTTTCTTCTGACATTTCCCTACAGAATGTACTTTTTTAAGTATTGGGCCTGTTAGATAAAAATGTTTCATATTCCGAACAATCCATTTCAAAATTGCATTTTATGGTCAAAAAAAGAGATCCTAAAGTTTCTAGTCCCATTTGGGATTTTTTTGAAAACTTCAACCCACTTTTTATCGGGATTTAATGCTGATTGCTTCCATATTTCTATTTGATCAGCATTCGAAAAAAGTGGACATTTTGGAAAATAAATACTTTTTAGGAGTTACGTGTGGTAAAATAGTGGACAAATAGCGGACACAAAAAAATAGCGGACAGGAAGTTAAAATAACAGACTGTCCGCTATAATAGTGGACGGATGGTCAACGAATATATCGTTCAACTGCATTGAAGATATTCTACTAAATAAAACACAAAGCGCGGGAGTAACAAATCGAGAACCCCAGAACGTATATTCATCATTGTAGTCACTAGATAGTAGTTGCTTCTAAATAATCTTCAAAGAGGTTTTCTAGAACCGTGATAAGCTTCAAAATTTAAAACAAAACTAAAAAGTTAAACAATATATCAGGCAACCCTTCCTACATCCTCTCCTTTTTATCCCATTTCCTCTATTATCCTTCCTCTTTAAGGACGTCGTACAATGGGTTAATTCGACCTTCGGGTACTGTACCTGTCTTAATTGACAAGTACACGTCCTCTAACCTAACCTAACCTATCAGATAATATATCATTCCAAACGTTACCAAATGAAATTATTATTATTTCTTCTAATAACAAAGCAATTATAATAGACTGAATATTTCAGAAAATAGTAAACATACCATCATGGCGAAGAAAAAATAGGCAGGCGTTATTATGAAGTTCTTAAATATTCATCCAACTTTATGTCAGAATTTTTCCGAAAGGTTCCAAAGATTCTAAATTGATGATTGGTGACTTGAAAGGTCGCATATTATAAGAATTAGCTCCAAACTATAGCGAATGATCAGAATTAAGATCAAATCAATTTTCTAACTTGAAATATTTTGACTTTTTTTCTGTAACAAGTAGCCGAAAAAAATTTTTAAGTTTTCATTTCAGTTGCATGTATTAAAATTAAAGTGAAATTATTCAGGCAAATCTGATATTATGCCAAATGTAAATAAAATATACACAAATTGCAGAGAAGCAAAACGTTTGGAATGCGTGCATGAATCTATAAGAAACCACTAAAAATTCCATTACTGCAATTTCAATAAAGAAACTATAAAAATTGCAATTTTAATTATTTATATATACACTGCGTAACATAACTCAAATATACGACATTTTTTGTGGTGTATTTGTATCACGGGGTTTTTTATATCCCGGACTCTTTCCATCCCTATTTCGGCCTGCCTCAACACGTCCTTCAAGGCGCCTCTATGCCAGTTGGTCACGCCAATCGATGACAGGGCTTCCTCGATTTGGTCCTTTCAACGCAAACAAGATCGCCCTCTTCGCCGTCTTCCGCAGATTCCCGCATCAAATACCAGTCTAGCCGGAGCTTCCTCCTCCATTCGAACGACATGGCGGAGCAAGCGCAGCCGCTGGATGTCAATACGCTGCATAACATCTATGTCGTTGAGGTGCTCATACATCTCACTGTTGGGTCGGATGCGGAAATCATCGCCAACTCGCACTGGACCGAAGATCTCACGTAGGACTTTTCTCTCTAATACTCTCAAGGCTGCTGCCTCAGTGCTTAATAGAGTCCATACCTCTGCGCCATAAAGAAGTATGGTGGGGATGAGCGTCTTGTAGAGTTTCAGTTTTGTCGTACGAGAGAGGTCTCTGCTAATCAATTGCCTATTGAGACCATAGTAGTACCTGCTGGCAAGAGTGATCCGGCGCTTGATCTCCAGATTGACATCATTTTTGGTGGTAACGGCGGAGCCAAGATAAATAAATTGTTTGACTATATCGAAAGTAAAGTTATCGGCCGTAATCTGAGATCCAATACGCCGCACGTCTCTACTTGTCGATAACATATACTTCGTTTTACCCTCATTTACTGCCAGACCCATCTTAGTAGATTCCCGTTAAATAGCACTAAAGGCAGCAGTAACATCTCGCTTGATTAGCCCTATAACGCCAATGTCGTCAACGTACGCAAACAACTGGACACTCCTTTGAAAAATAGAGCCATTGCGATGCACTCCCGCCTTTCGCAGAACACTCTCCAAGCAGGTATACCGAGCTCAGACATTGCAAAACCACTGCAAAACACGTTCCCTTATGGGGCTATCGAAGGCTGCCTTATAGTCGACAAAAAGATGGTGTGTCGACTTGTTTTTCGTGGGTCTTTTCCAGGATTTGACGTAGTGTAAAAATCTGCTCAATGGTGGTGTTGCCAGGTCTGAAGCCGCACTGATAAGGTCTAATCAGTGTTTCGACGAGTGACTTCAGTTGTTCACACAATACGCCCGTAAGAACCCTATATGCGATAAGAAGAAGGCTTATACCCCTGTAGTTGGCGTATATCGTAGGGTCTCCCTTTTTCAGGACAGGACAGAGGAAACTGAGGTTCCAATCGTTGGGCATACTTTCCTCTAACCATATTTTGTAAATAAGCTGGTGCATGCGCCCTACCAACTCATTACTTCCGGTCTTAAACACTTCAACGGGGAGGTCATCAGGACCTGCAGCTTTATTGTTTTTAAGACGCATAATTGCGACTTTGACCTCCTCATCGCTAACCTGCGGAATATCCACGCCGCCATCAGAGATTGATGTCGGCGGTATTGGTGTCGACATCGCCTTGTAGCAGAGTAGCACTGTTCCCTCCACAACCTCAGCACCCCCTGTGAATCTGTTACAAGATTCTCCTATTTGCAGGAAGACGCTCCGGGTTTAAAACCTTCGGTTAAACCCTTAACCTTTTGACAGAATTTTCTAGCCTCATTCCTACATCTCGACTTCCTCACGCTCTCCCCTTTCTTGTACCCTCTTCTTGCGTCTGAAAAGGCGTCTCTCATCACTTCTCCCCTCTCTATAGTTCTCGACAATAGGACTGTTTCCGCAGAAGTGCGCAAGGAGTGGGAGATGTTGACCCACAGTCCACTAATGTCGTTGAGGTTAGATAGCGAACGACGGATCTTATCCGGGAGTTGAGCGGAGAACGCATCTGCTGTCTTTTGTGATCCCAGCTTCTTAACGTCCAGCTTTCGCAATGCACTAGAGCGCGCAGACCTCGAGGCGCTAATGCGCAATCGAAACTTGGCTACGACAAGGTAGTGGTCCGAGTCGATATTTGGACCTCTGAACGTGCGCACATCTAGTACACTTTGTAATCGACCTCGAGCTTAGCGTAGAAGGCACATTGTCCTTTTTTCCGTCGGGGCGTGAGAACAAATAAGGCTGCGGATTGTGGCTATTCTCTCGTTCACAGGAGTGAACCCAGAGACAAGATGGCGAAGTCTCTTACTAACCAGAAATCCGCATCCGAATTCGTGCTTATTCTCATGGCAGCTGTAGTATACATCGCAGGATGCAATCCTCTTGCATCCGGAAGGGCCTATCCTGGGTGCGAATGTTTCATTTGTTTATACGTAAATCATTGTCCTTTAAACGTTTGCCATGGTAGTCAACTTTTGAGGGGATATTTATAGAGACTTGTGTATTGGTTTTCATTGGATTTCTATTTTTACATAGTGGGTTCCAAGCACTACGTACGACCCAAATTTAACGTCCAGGGGATTGGACTTCGCTGCACGCATTAGTTAACATCTAGCGGGTGCTAGTAAGCCACCCAGAAGGGGCCACATGGAGGTTGCGTGTCAACTTGAATACAGCAAGACAAGGATCGTCCTGGAGATCGCCACGTTGACCACAGTCAGAAATTTTATCTTGTTTGCATGCATCCCATCCCTCCTTTCATTTTAATTACTTTTCTTTTTTAATCGACGAGTTCTTTGAAATTGTTTTACAAGTTAAATTTCTGTATTTAAAGTATCCTTAAAAGTTTTATACATATATGTATTTTGTTATTAGATGTTGGCTATATCATCGTTCCTTGAAGCTTAAATATCAGTTTAATTAGTAAAGTATTTGTTAAAAAGATTATCGTAAAGATTTTCTGTATTTTGATGATTTATGAATAATATTATTACATGTTTTAGCAAAACTTGGATCTTTAAAATAATTAATTTTTATCTCTGCTTTCATCTATTCTCTGGCCAAAAAGAAGCATTTGATTTAATTTCATGACACGAAGCAATTACAATAGCAGAAGCAATTAATAGATTTGTGCTCACTTAGTTAGAGCCTCCACCGCCAATTGATTTGGTTGTATAACGTGTAGCGTATCTTCTGAAAAAGGAATATTTTCTTCTATCTAAATGTTATCCATTACTAAGTCAATAATGGGCTTTTATTAACTTATTTAAAAGAAGAAGTTTCTCAATCATAACATTGATTTCTATCATAGATTGAATTCTATGTGCTACATATGTACATAATTGGCCATTACAACCCTTCTGTCACGATTACGGCCTGGCCCCTCAACACCACTCATGTTGTGTGCGCTAATTTTATACTTGAGTGGCGGGACCTACAGTTTAAAGTCGACTCCGAGCGACAGATTTTTTAAGAAGATTTTCATGGCAATTTTTGCTCTTAGAGTTTTTGCCAGAAATCTGCTGAGAGGAAGTCGCCGAAGAAAAATTTTCAAATTTTCGTTTTGATGTCTGACCTGGGATTCGAACTCGGGCCTTTCGTCTAATAGGCCAACACCGTACCTACTAGACCACGGCGACTTCAATATGTACTGTAATATCTAAAACCCATCTACTACGGCTAAGTGTATGCCAGGATTTAGACAGAAAAAAGTTCAACCAAGATACCTTTCTTCTTAACATTCTGACCATCCACAATTACGGCGACTATGTTATTCTCAACTACCAAATTATATTCTCTTAAGCAAGTTTCCATTAGAAATCTTTGACCCGTTATATTTTTTATTATATTAAAAAATACCGGTTCTCCCAGATAAAAATCCCGTAAAAGAGGAAAATGAAATTAGTTAAATTTCCAGAACGGGAAGCTTGGGAAAAACACTCTAATTTGTAGGTATCCAATTTTGCATTTTTAAATTTCATTGAGAAGTATTCCTTAAGTTGAGCGCACAGGATTCTTCAATATATTTCTTATTGTTTCCTTTCTATATATGGACGACAAAATAAATTAAATCAAGTTTATTTTATAGTTGTTTTATATAATTTAAAATAAGTTTCTTAAAATTACAACGGTTTCCGATTTTTAAGCAAAATATTAATTTTGTAATTTATTGAAATAAAAATGACAGAATTAAAGTAAATGATAAAGTTTTACATATGTATATATGTACATAATTAGCCATTACAACCCTTTAGTCAGGATTACGGCCAAGCTTCTCACACCACTCATGTTGTGTGCCTTAATTTTATACTTGAGTTCAGTTTAACGTCGACTCCGAACGATTTTGAGAAACTTGTTCATGACAGGTTTATTTACTCTCAGAGTTTTTGCCAGAAATCTGCTGAGAGGATGCCGCTGAAGAAATATTTTTTTTTATATTTCGTGTTGATGTCTGGCTTGTTGCTCGAACCCGGCCTTTTACGTCTAGTAAGCGAACACACTACCTACTAGACCTTCCTTTCCTTTTTGCAATTTTGTAAAAAAAAAAAAATTGCGGGTTGTAAGCTTAAACAAGGGATTTTCGATTAATGGTGATCAATCAATAATCACAGACAGAACTATTTTTGCTATTCAAAAAACAGGATACCCTATACATAATAAAATTTTAGATATAATTTTTTAGTGTTTTGCCTAAATACCAACTGTGCTCATAATTATGAGACACAGTGTATACCATGAAAAACTATTGTAACAGGTATCATTGACGCTCATATTATGTTAGAAAATACGCAATAAACCGAAAACTGAAAAAAGTTTTTTGTCGATAAAAAGTAGTACGAATAAAATATACATATTATGTTATAAACAACAAGAATTAAATATGTATACAAAAAAATTAATACAAATATATTTGTAATAATAAGAAAAATGTATACATACATGAGTAACACAGGCACAAATAGAACAAATTGTTATAAAATGAATAAATTTTTTTGCCTGAGTAATATTTTTTTGTTCCTGTCAGAAATATGTGTCGCAATAAATATCTGCAGTTGATTTGAAGTTTTTCTAACAAATGCAGTTTAAATTGGTACTGTTGAAATAACAATATTTTATGTATGTATATATTTTTTTTCAATCCGCTCTCAATACTCTGCTGAAAGTGTCTGATCTTATCAGCGGTGCAGGAACTACCTTCCTTGAGATCTGCAATAGCTGCTAACATTATCGTTGCGATGAATTTTCCAAAATTATAGTGTTAAGGGGGTAGATCCATCCATTTATCAAGTTACATTCATCCCTGATGAATGACGCGTTATACTTGTTTCCTATTAACCTAATCTTATTTTTCATGTCTCTAATCCTTACCAGCATATGCAACGCGATTCAATCAAACAGAGCACAAGTTCTTATAGTATCACCTGCACGTCTCTTATCCAACTCTGCCTGAGGTGATTTGAAAGATGTATTTACCAAAAGTTTTACTATCTTTAAGGATTAATTAGACATGTGAGGAGTTGGCAAACAAAACTAGACTTGTCCTCAGTAAATGACAAACGTTTGAAACAGTTCGATACTACCTTAAAATAGTAATGAAAACTGACTTCTTTACAAAACCAGACATTTGTTCGTAACGGATAAAACCTAGCATGTTCATTACAAAATAACTAACCAAATTTTAAAGAAACGAAAACCTTGCCTAGCCTCTATCTGGAAACTTCAATTATTGGTTTTTCCTTTACAAAACTGTTAACAGGACTTGTCTGGTTTTGTTAGCTAGTTGTTCATGTGTTTGCATAAATATTTGCATTAGGTTCTTAACTTCAATGTAACGAATAAAAAGCATCGATGTTGATCGATAAAGAACATCGAATTGTTTCTATGTACCCATAAATTACATCGATTTTTTTAATATCGATCTATGTATATCGTCCTCCACTATGGCCAAGGCATGATTTTATATATATAATACTTTTGGAACTTAAAATCTATCAATAGAAGTAACTAGTTCTTTAAGGATTTAAAGTGGTGTTGTTTTTTTCTGGTTTTTACTCTGCAAACGCTATCGAATTAAACAATTAGAAAACATTGCCAATTTGGTCGAACTTGATTTGCTTCTTGAAATCTTTATTTTTAATATTTGTCAATTTCCATCAAATTATAATTGTTAATTGTCTGAATTTCTTCTAACAAAAATAATGTAGATCTAAAATTTTTTTTAACTTTTGTTTGAAACTCCAAATATTTCTAGGGATAAGAAATTTGAGAAAATATTCAGTAGTTTTTTTTTAAAGCATTTTAAAAAAAAAGTTATTTGGCGGTCCCTTTACATTCAGTTTCAAATTGAGTAAATCAATGACTAATATTTGCGGACACACTGATTTATTTTAAAACCTGCCTTTAATTTTACTCTAAGACAATGAAAATTAGGATTATATTGTTAGGAAAATAAAAAAAATTTAGATACTGGTGTTTGGCTTTTACATCGCTTAACATTATAATTATAAGCAAAACAATGCATTAAAAAATCCTGTTTACATATTATCGTATTGCTTCATATAGCAACAAACACCAGCATAAAAAATGGTGGACAAGTAAAGAAAAATACACACAACACTACAAGAATAAATGTAAGCAAAATACACAAACAATACTGCAATAATAAATATAAACAACGATGTTTTCATTTAAAGAGATTGCGAGAAAGCGAAATCATGAACATTCGCCTTCATGAACATTCAACATACTGTTTACTCTGCCATATAAAATGCAACGCAAAGCATGCGCCTGAGTTAGTGAAGTTTAGTCAGTCTTGTGTGAAGACGCGGCGTCTTTGAAAAGAGTAATCGTGGTTTGAAGATCTCCTTTACAATCTGCCGAATAATTGTCTAGCAATTGTTATCAGAGGAATAACAAAAAGGCAATTGTTGTTGTTTACATAAAGTTGTGAGAATGGCACACAGAATTGTGGAAATAATAAAGAATTTTAATTAAAACTAAACACAAATTTATCTTTATATTATTTGTAAACTACGAGCTTATGTTTTAAATGTTTTTAAAAGGTAAGAACGTAACAATATTATTAAATTTACTTTACTTTGTTGGTATGTGTATAATGCCTTCTAATGCAATGAGTTTATTACAAATGAACAAATTGTTTATCAGTATATGTGCAGACATTTGTGGACTATATACATATGTATGCACTTTTTATAAAAACAAAATTCAATCAAAACTAAATGCCACAGAATCTGGCTGAAGCCTTGTTATATTTCGTTTTCTGTGCCAAGAGAAATTGTCTAAATTTCCCTTATGCACTAATTTCAAATTAATTAATTTCTTGCAAATAGACACATCAAATAATGACATGTGGTCTAAAGTTGTGTGATGGTTTCAATGCATTAAATTCTTAAACAGTAAGTCTGACTGTTGCATATACAGAGTTGGAAGAATTAATAGATTTAGTTTCATTTTTCGACATAACATATCATGATTAATACAACTTTACACCATTTAAACTTTATTAACATTTAATAATGGAACTCTCTGTAATATTATTTAAAAGTTTATTGGGTATTCATAAAAATCAAAGATATTAAGAACTGTAAGTAAACAAAAAAATTCGTATCAATTAACTTTTTATAATGATCTAGGAGTGTATCATAGTAGCGCAAGCAGCCGTTCTTATTATTTTTCCATCACTGAATATATTTATAAATTTGCTTGACAAAATAGAGTATAACCGAAATCGAAAATTTATTCAGTTAATATCAATACGTGAAATTTCTGAAACGAAATACAAACGCCTTAATCAACCCCATTAATTTAATCAACATTATCATTATAAGCAATACCATCAACTATCCTACTCATAAATGAAACAAGTTTATAGATCTTTAAATGTAAACACCCCTTATAATTTAAAACACAACATTAGTTACAAAGTCATCAACAACGTGACTCCTTCTTACACAATACATTAGACAAAAGCACACAATGACGCTTAAATAAACTTGCAATTTAAATGTTAATTCAAATCAAATATCCCACTAATATTAAAGTAGGAAAATTCTAAGCAAAATACAGATGTGCCTTAAGTAGTTTTTCGAAAAATTACAGATTTCACTTCCCATAGAATGCGACATAAAGTGAAATATTGAGTTCCAGCCTTTGTTAACTATTTTATTTTTCTTAGAAAAAAGTATCAAACGATTTTGTTCCGAATATTAACCAACAACAAGCTAAACAAAGCTACACCCTATAGAGGAGGCAGAAAATGAATAAAATAATATAGTGGATGTTTATTCATTTGAGTCAACACCGTAGAATGTAAATATGTAAATTGTGTACAATATATTCGGTTTTTGGAATTCATTAATGTGCATGATTCAAGAACATACATATTGTTACGTTTTTACCTTTTTAAAATCGTTTAGACTATAAGTTCGTTGTAAACCGAGTAAAAACAAATATGTGTTTTGTTTAAATTAAACTCTTTATTATTCACACTACTTTTGTGTGCCACCGTATAGAACTTCACGATACAACAACAACATGCTGGTTCGTTATTATTCTCTGCTTACAACCTTTTTGTAAGCAACAACACTTATACTAGTGTATAGATCTATAGCGGAGATATTCAAACCACACATACCAGATTAAGGGATTTATCCCCAAATAGGGGATTTTTTTTAGCCAATGGGGATGAAAATTTCAGTTTAGGGACCTAAGGATTTTTTGGGGATGAACCAACACTGCTGGGGAGTTTTTTAGGATAAAAACTATAGATTTTTTTTTTACATATAAAAGTCGATTTAGTAACATAATGGAAAATAATAAAAAATAGTTAAGTGATAGAATTTCTACTCTGGCAAGTCTATAGTTTTCTTTTGTTAAATTTTACCATGGCGAGCCCAAATTATTAATAGACTAATGTGTAGCGAAGAAAACAGACTTTATTTATTGTTTATGTGTCCAATTCTAAGTGAAATGAATAGATTAAACATGGACTTTCAAAGCAATAAAATCGACGCAGGAAGTATTTATGAGAAGCTACGAATAACTCTTTTCTCACTTTTATCAAGATCTTTAAAGTCTAACTTCTAAATTGTATAAAGAAGATGATTTAGAAAAAATTAAAGAAGCTGTAGATGTGGATACATCATTTTTGCCATTAGAAAATATGGATTTTGGATGTGATTTTGAAAATGAATTTAATGTTCAAATACAAAAATCTTAAGAAAACCTGCTTCTTATATCTGAAAAATCTTGTGATTCAAATGTTAAAACGTTTTCCAACAAAAATGATGTTTTTTAAAACATACAAACAATTTTCTCCAAGTATATGCTGTAATTTAATGGACCAACCAAATTTTTGTTCTATTGCTAAAATACGGACGTGGACGTTCGGAAAAAAAATATTAAATCCTGTATTAAAGGCAAATATCCCAATAGACTTATATGAAGAGCAATGGAGAAAAATGTCATTTGTAAAATGGAACGATTGTTTTGGAGCAGAGGTCGGACAAAATTTAAATGTATTTTGGAGTAATGTTTATTGCTACAAAGATTCTGCAGATTCTAAACCGTTCAAGGAACTTGCTGAACTAGTTTTAAATATTCTTTGTGTGCCAACAAGTAACGCTTGCGTTGAACTCGTTTTTTTCAATAATGAATCTTACGAAAACAAAAATATGAAATAAAATGCAATATGAATTATTAGAAGCTCTTTTTAGACTAAATATATATCGACGCCTCCATTCTATAACGTTCTATGTGTACTTAGAACGTTTTTAATGTTCTTGCATTTTTAAATTCTACGTTCTCTAACTTAAATACTGTCAAAATTTGGTTAAGATGCGACGATCCGTTTCGAAGTTATAGGGGAAAATCTACTTAGAATACACGTATAGTCGTATGGCGCGTGAAAACTTTGAGAGCTCATAACTCAAAACACACTTTTTCGATTTAGAATGTTATAGAACGGAGGCGTCGATATCGGGTTATCCATTTCGTGGTTTCAAAAGTAAACGTAAATAAAACACATATAAAATATTTTTTTCATGATATTTCTTTTTTATTGTAAAGTTTGAACGTTGACATTATGTGTGAAACACTACATCATTGAAATGACCTCCACGCGAAGTTTTGCAAGCATTAACACATATTGGGCGGTATCTCAGCCATAACTTGACGAATGTTGGTTTTTAAGTGCTCAAGAGTTGAAGGTTTATCTGCATAAACACGGTCTTTCACGTAGCCCCACAAAAAAGTCTAATGGTGTCAAATCGCATGATCTCGGTTGCCAGTTGATATCGCTACGACGTGAAATTACGCGGCCAGGAAATGTCTCTTGCAATAAAGCCATATTCGCTCGAGTTGTGTGGCATGTGGCACCGTCTTGTTGAAACCACATATTCTCCAAGTCGTATTCTTCAATAGCAGCCAAAAAAAAGTCGGTTATCACATAACCATAACGCTCCGAATTGACGGTGACAGTCGTTCCATCGTCGTTTTCGAAGAAGTAAGGTCCATTCACACCTTCGGACCAAGAGCGCACCAAACAGTGACTTTTTCTGGATGTAATGGCCTCTCTTCAATTACTTGAGGATTCTCAGAACTCTAAATACGACAATTTTGTTTATTAACATACCCACCGAGTGTGAAATGTGCTTCATCACTGAAAAAAATTTTGTTCGAAAAATTGCCGATCACCGCCTGTTGTTCAAGCACCCATTCCACGTATCTACGACGTTGTGAATGGTCAGCTGGCTTCAGTTGTTGCGTGAGCTGGACTTTATATGGATGTAGGTGTAGATCTAAATGCAAAATACGCCATAATGTGCCGTAAGACAGTCCTAATTCCTGAGAACCATGAGGAATCGACACATTCGGGTCTTCATTAACACTTTCACTTACAATAGCCATATTTTCAGCGGAGCGAGCGAAACGATGATGCACAGGCCTTTCAATATTTGTAACCACTCCAGTCTCTTCAAATTTCTTCACAATTTTGCCAATTGCTTGCATAGTTGGACGACTATGTAAACCAGTAGTGCCCAAGCCCTATACACTTCATGCACATTTGTTTTTGTAAATGCGCTTAGCAGTAAGCTGTGTATTTTATATACGTATATGGCACACTCAGCACGAGAAATACAAAAACACAAGCAACTTTGCTTTGTTAGTGTTTTCGTCTTTCTTCGTTGTATACAAAGCAACAACACTTTCGTATACTTTGCTGGTAAACATTGACAACAGCGAGCATCAATGTAGATTTTGTTTTTTCTTTGTATGTATTAGTTTTCACAACAAAAAATATTTAATAAAAATTTGTTTTTCTTAAAATGTATTGGTGTTTGCACTTCCATAAGGAACTTTTGGGCACCCCTGATGTAAGCCATAATCTCCTCTTAAAGCACGATACGAGGCTGTGGCAGAATCACCATTTTTGTAGTAGGGTTTGATAATTTTTATGCGTTGTGTGATAGTTAAGCGATCCATTTTCGTCAATGTCAGACTTTCAACTAAAAATAAAAAAATTGGTTTCACAACTTAGTTTGACTGATGTAGAATTCCAGTCCCATACTTTTGAAACCACGAAATGAATAGCCCTTTATATAAAAAATAATTCTGTTTGCTGTGAAAAGTTCGAACCATCTCCTGAAATGTTGAAACTTTTTAACTCAAATACAATGTACAATAAAGTATCTGAAGCTAATGAGTCGGAGGACTTCGATAGCGAAATTTTTTAGGTAGTCAATATTGGTAAATAGTCGGGTTTCGTAATAACCGCATTTTCAGTAACCGCGGTTATCGGATAGTAATTTTCCAAATAACCGAGGTTATCGGTTAACCGAAGGATAATTTAAAAAAATATATAACTTCAGTAGAAATAGTTTATTTCTAACATATATTGCTTTAAAATACATGCATAAGTACTTAAAATTATTTTTGCTGGTTTTCATGGTTAGTATAATAATGTTTTAGAAACACTAAAGCATTCGGTGACTTACAAGATAAACGAGAACGAATTTTGGTGCAAAAATTTCCTGAAACTGAGAAAGTTCTCTCGGAGTCTGTTGATGTTGGCTTAACCGTTTTTAGAGCATTTCAAGATTGGGAGTTCTTTTCAGTGTTCTTTTGAAAATGAATGCTTGCCTCAAAGTGTTATCTGAAGGTTTTCCCAAGTGTTTTATATTTAATGCTTTTGTTATGTAAGAGTTCAGTTCTTCTACTAAATCATCTTGGTGATCAGTTACAGCTACTTTATCCTGACTTTCGTTGTCCGGATCTTGAATGTTACTATTTGGAAAAAGTCTTTTAATGAGAGTATTAGCAAAAGCAACCACGGAATTGGAATACTATCTACATAATAATTTTTCATAATGTTTAATTTTCTGTGTATGTTTTTTTCACCAATTTTATTTTGCTTCCACTTGGTGCGCAATGCGTCGAATATTCTTTCTCAAAATTTTTTGTTTACAAATGACAAGCATTCAACAAAACTTCTTTTACAAATAAAACAAATTTAAAACTCATGGCCTACTACATATGTGTGCATATTGTTTTCAAAAAATTGGATTTCATTTCAGATTGCATATGCATTTTATGAACTCTTTGCTTCTAAAAAATAAAATTGCTTGTGACTGCAAATATATTTTTATGTATGAACATTTTTACAAATAAAAAATTTAAAAAATCATGGCTTACTAAATATGCGTATGTGTCCGATTTTCATCCGTTTACGGTTACGGTTATGAGCACAAATAACCGCGTTTACGGTTACGGTTATAAACGTTTACGAAACCCTAGTAAATAGTTTCTTTAATTACAAAATTTTTATATTATTAAATATTGTAATTAACCTAATTCATTTTTACTTTTGACTAAAGTAAACAACCTTTATAAAAATGAATTTAAATTATTTTTATTAAAAGTAGTATGTACACTTTTATATACAGATGTATATGGTAATATTGAACTCGACATTAATTTGTACTTACATACATATGTGCACATAAAATAAATTAATTTTTAAATAAAATAATGGATTTGGGGATGAGAGCTGAGTGCTTCAAGCCACGTTTGTTTACTTCGAACGCAACGCGTCTTCACACAAGACTGGCTGAACTCTTACTGACTGCTGCCTACTAAGTCTCGCCTGTTTATGTATCCCCAAAATCGGTACGATGAACGCTCCCTAAGGGGAAGGTTCCTGTTCTCGCCTTCTCGAGAATTCTATCGCGACTGCATTGTTGTTTGTGTATCTGGTTGACCTTGCTTGTTTGTTATTGCTTTCTCTCATACTTGTCTGTCGCCTTCTCTTTCATCCCTATGTTGATGCTTTGCTTGTAACATGTTCGTTGTATGTATTTGTGTGGCTTTTGTTTATCGTTGATGTTAAACGATGTTTTCTTGTGGAACGATATTAGGTCGTTTCCATTTGTGTAACAATATTGCAAGAATGAAGTATCGAAGAACAATATGATTCATAACCTCTAAAACGGAGTTATTTTTCGATTATCTCTACATATACATAGCACCTCAGATGCTGTCAATAAAAAACAATGCTTAAACCTGATTTTAGCATTAAAACCATAATCAGCTGAATTTGCGTTCACACTGCAAGTTTTCTTAAATCAGGTTTTAACTTTCATGACATTTATGACAGGGCAACAGCTGTTTTTGTTTAAGAAAAAATAACTAAAAATTAAGAAATGGAAAATAAATTAAAAATTGTTCTAAATATGTATTGTTAAAGAATACTTTAAAATAGTGGATCTATTTATAAAAAGTGAAGACGTGCTTGGAAGTCAAGTAGTTTTATATAAAAAACGTAAAAGGATGCTCAAAGAAAAATGCACCTTCTATTAAAACAGCGGTGGGTAATTTTACAACTGCTAGTGGAAACACGAGATGAGTGGACTTTGGTAAGTACATTAAAGTGAATTCAATAATTCTCTGTTACATTTTTATAACATAAATTTGTTTAGAATCGAACTGACACTTTTTGGGAAAAATGGTGGAAATTATTTTTTTTTTCAATTCATTTTTATTTGCAATCTATTTTACAAAATTAAAATAATAAGCAAATTAGATAATAATTAAAAATAACTTATTAACTAAGTTCCAACGAACTCAATATACGAAAATACAAAATTGTATTGGTAAATTAATATATACATATTTATTTACATATTTCTATTTTCTAAATGGTAGGTCAAGTACATGAAACCTTTTTAATATTTGTATTTCTTCACTATCATTTAATAGGTTAATTGCTAGCACATTTGTGTGGTTACTTAATCTATTAAGGTATCTTTCTTTAACTTTTGCAATTTTTAGATCGTTGTGTATATTATCGTTTTTCACAAACCAAGGGGCATTTGTTATTATCTCTTAAAGTTTTTGACTGGTATCTCTGTAATATTTCAATATTCGAGTTACTAGCAGTCCCCCAAAGTTGAATACCGTATGTCCATATCAGCTTAAGAATTGTTTTATATAGTAAAACTTTATTTTCTAAACTTAACCCAGATCCAGGTTTTAATAGCCAATACATTTTTCCTGTTTTAATGTTCAGTTGCTTTCGCTTATTTTTTATGTGAGTTTTCCATGTTAGCCACCTATCAAGATGAAGGCCTAAATACTTGACTGTATTACTTGTAGGTACAATGCATCCATTTAAATATACTGGAGAACATTCTTCTTTTCTCAAAGTAAAGGTTACATGAACCGATTTTTGTGTGTTTACTTTTATGTTCCACTTCTGCAACCAATCTTGGATAAGATTTATTTGATTTTGTAACAATTCCGAGGCTATAATTGGGGAATAATTAGATGATAATATAGCAGTGTCATCGGCAAATGTTGCAGTAGTTAGATTCTCCATTATCGGCATATCAGACGTAAAGGCAGTATATAGTACTGGGCCCAAAACACTTCCTTGTGGAACTCCCGAGTTGATGAGATCAAAATCTGAGTATTCTTCATTAATACTAACAAAGAAGTGTCTTTCATGGAGATATGATTTTAACAGCAAATAAAATGGTGCTGGTAGAAGCATTTTAAGTTTAAATAAGAGCCCAAATTGCCAAACCCTATCAAAGGCTTGTTCAACATCTAAAAACACAGCAGAACAGTAGTTTCTTTTCTAGAGCATTAGAAATGTGATTAACAATACGATGACATTGTTCATGTGTGCAATGTTTGTGTCTGAAACCAAATTGATAATCGGGAATTATGTTTTGTTTCTCCAGAATAGGCAGTAGTCTTTTGAGAAGGAGACGTTCAAAAATCTTTGAAAAACAGCTTAATAAGCTAATTGGCCTGTAAGATGAAACAGCATTTTCAGGTTTGTTGGGTTTCAGTATCATAACTATTTTTGCAAATTTCCATTGCGATGGGAAATGATTTAATCTTAAAATTTAATTAAAAATGGTTGTAAGAAAAATTATGCCTTTCTTTGGAAGAGATTTGAGTACTTTTGAGTCAATATTATCGTATCCTGGTGATTTCGTGTTGTTAAGTTTATCAATAGTATCTTTTACTTCTGTTGGACTTATATGTTTAATAGGACGATCCATTTGACAAGGTATATCCAAAAAATTTAAAATATCATTTCTAACTGATTGACTGTTTAAGACAAATGGACAGAATGTTGATTTTAAATGTTCTTTAAATGCATTTGCTTTACTAATGTCTGATCTACACCATTGGTCATTACTATTTTTTATGGGAATATTTCTTTTTATTGGCCTTTTTAGATATTTTATAGCATTCCATAGTTTATGTTCATTATCATTAGACACATTTAGATTAATTAAATAATTCCTTAAAGAGTCATTCTTATAATCCTTTAAACGACTTTTTAAGTGTTGTGATGCTCTATTAAAATTTGTTTTGTCTAATGGACTTCTGGTATTTTGGTACACTCTTCTTAATCTTCTTTTATTATCAATGAGTTCCCTTATTTCAGCCGATAATCTAACAATATTACCACGAGGTTGGAGAGATTGTTGGGGAGTTGATACAAACGCTGCTTCGTGAATTACATTGGTAAAAGATTCAACAGTGTCGTCTAAGTCATAGCTATCTTTAATTCGTACATTCAAATTTAAATGTTCATTAATCCAATTTTCAAAATACTGCATATTTGTTTTAGATGTGATTGTTTTAACTTTGTTGACTACGGTTTGAAATAATGTACTGAAAGTCAAAATTACAGGGCTGTGATCAGAGCTTAAATCAGCACTATCAGGAATATCCAGAAATGATCTTGGTATTCCTTTGTAAACATAGAAATCCAGAAGATCAGGTATTTTGTTATGGTCACTAGGCCAATATGTAGGGTTACCTGTAGATAAAGTTGAGTAATTGTTTTTTGAAATGCATTTATACATATAACTCTCTTCCTTTAGGGTTTGCCAATCGGGATCCCCACCAAGTGTGCTTGGCATTATAGTCACCACCAACAATGAATTTGGGGCCAAGATCTTTAAAAAAGTTTTCATATTGTTCACATTTAACACTATGTCTTGGTGGAAAATATACCGAATATATAATTATACTGTTATCACATGTTAGTTTTACACCTGCAGCTTGAAGAAAGTTTTCTTCAATAGAATTCACAATTTCATATTTTATATTATTTTTGATTAAAATAGCTGCTCCACCATGAGCTCTTCCATCAGGATGGTTAGCAGTAACAATATCATAGTCTTTTATCCTAAAATAGGATCTATTTTTAAAATGCGTTTCAGAGACTAAAAAGGTGTCGATATAGTTGTTTTTTATAAAGATTTCAATTTCATTTGTATGGTTAGATAAACCGTTAGCGTTCCATATTGCTATCCTTAAGTTTATTTGCATAATTTAGCCATTAACATTGACATCATATTCATTAAATTCTCCATCATTTTTTCAAGTCGATCCATACGAGTGTTTTCGCTTGTGTTTGCAGATTTGACTGCTTCTGAATATGACATATTAAAATGATTTTGATTTGGCTGATTAAAATTGGTATTATTTAGTTGTGGAAACTCTGTAGAGTTTAAGTTTACATTAGATGTTCTTTGACACTTAACACATCTGAACGGTTTTTTACAGTATGCCTTTGTGTGTCCAAATTGTTGACAACGATGGCACTGCACTAAATCATGGGTTCTTCTAGGTGGTTCAATTTTAACAACTGCCCGATTTATAAACTTTATTTTATATATGGTTTTGTTGGTAGGGTTTGGATCCAAGTGAAAGTGGTTCTTTTGTGACACGACTCCTTACATTTGTCACAGATCTTACTGAATGACCTATTGCTAAGAGTTCGGCTTTAATATCTTCCGTCGGTGTAGTAGGATGAAGTCCTTTAATAACAACTCTGAATTATCTTTCATGCTTTAATTGGTATGTATGAAAACTAATATTAGATCTATTTAGATATTCTATGACTTTCCTATAAGAATCTACAGATTTAATCGTTAATCGAACCTGATTTTCTCTCAATGACTTATAGCTAAAATCAGTAGCAGAAATAACTTCGCTTAATTTTTTTACCATAAGATTAATATTTTCCACATTAGGAATGTAAATAGGAGGAGGTTTTGGTATTGCTTTATGAGCTTCATCTGCTTCTTCGTCATTAGTATCAAGGGCTGAGTATCTATTGTTGTTGGATGATGTAAATGGTACTTCATTTATATTAATTATTTTATTATAATGTTGAGGGGATTCAATTCGTTTTCGTTTTATTCTTACACTTTGCCAAACCGGTTCAGCTAATTTTTTTTTTTTGTTAGAATAAGTAAATGTTTGTTTTTGTTAATAACTGTAGTCTATTATGTTTTTGTTTTGTTTTAATTTTTTAAGAAAAATTAGCACACTATACGTCTGTTTGCGATCGCGGTCAAACCAAGACTGGAAATTATTTTAAGTTGCACATGCGAATGAACCGGGACAATTTTGATAAATTATGTGTCTTACTAAAATCCTTAGAGAAAAAATACACTAATTATCGGAAGGCTATTAGTTTGGAGAAACGCATAGCTATTGCCCTGTATGCTTTAGCTTCATCCGCCGAGTATCGTACTATCGCAGCAATTTTTGGTGTTGGAACATCTACAGTTTGCGAAATTTTAATTAAATTTTGTGAAGAGGCTTGGAGAGTACTTCGTCCACTATGTATGAACTATTTCCCTCTTGACAAGAATACGATTTTACATTCTGTGAATGGTTTCTTGCAACTCGGGTTTCCTCAATGCTTAGGAGCAATTGGTAATATTGTAATTTGTTCATTTATTATAAACTAAACTTTGTTTATTTGCAGATGAATGTCATATTGAAGTTCATCCCAAAGGTGAACATGCCACCGACTATTTGAACTATAAAGGCTGGTATTCTGTTGTGCTTTTTGCTTTAGTAGATGTAAAGTATGTAGTAGCGTTTATTATATCAATATACATACATATTATGTATGTATCTTATATCTTATAATAATTATTTTATAATAATTTTACTTTTGCTCTCCAGTTATAATTTTATGTACATAAACGTAGGAAGCCCTGGACGGTGTAATGATTCTACGATTTATTAAAAATTCGACATCAAAGCAACAACTGCGTGATACAACCCTTTTAAACGAATTGAGCTTACCAATGGGCTCAGTTAATGTTCCTATTATCATTTGAGCAGACTCAGCTTTTCGATTGTCGACTTCAGTAATGAAACCTTATCCTTTTCGTACTGATAAAACAGAAAGTCAAAAGCAATTTAATTATGCTTTATCGAAAAGTCGAAAAATAGTTGAAAATGCTTTCCGCCATTTAAAGGGAAGGTATTTAAGTATATGTATTTAAAATTTGTTAAACTTGTTTAAAAAGAAAAACATATATTTCTAGATTCCGGCGCATTGGAAAAGCCGTTGACAATCAGATTTCTAATGTCAACAAAATTGTTAAGGCATGTTGCATACTGCACAATTTCTTAATAAAAGAAAAAGATGAAATAGATTCGTCTTGGATTGGTGATATTTCTCCTTCAATAACAGAAAGGAGACATGGTCCCTTTTACCACGGCAATAAGGAAGGCGAACAAATAAGAAACGCATTCTGTTTACATTTCTGTAAGTTCTTTTTATTTGATATTGTCTGCTATTCAACAACAATATTAACAAAATTAAACAACAACTTAAACTAAAAAACAAAAATAACATATAAATTCAATATTTACAAAATTAAACAACAACTTAAACTAAAAAAACAAAAAATAACATATAAATTCAATATTTACTATTATTAAACAACAACTTAAACAAACAATATTTACTATTAATTCAATACAGTAGTTTTGATTTAGCTGCCTTTTATTTACGTGCGCATTGGCTTTACCTGCACAAAAATTTTGAGAGTGTAATTAAAGTAAAAAATTTAATCTAGCTGCATTTTTGACTTATCTGCACAAAAACTCTTGCTAAAGTTAGTTGTGCTGGTAAGTCAAAACTACTGTATTTACTATTATTAAACAAGAACTTAAACTAACAAACAAAATATAACACATAAATTCAATATTTACTATTATTAAACAACAACTTAAACTAAAAAAACACAAAATAAACTTAAATATCTTATTTATCTATTTTTTTTTTAAATCCAGAATTGCACTAGTTAGTTTTTCTGTATTGTCACTTATGTTTTGGAATATTTTTATTTTTTCACGTTCCAAAGCCAGCAATTCTTCAGTACAGTTTTTGTCGTCATTTACTGCTTGTTCAAAAGCATTTCCGAACTTCTCAAATATATCAATTAACTGTTTACTTTTAGCTCTTCCGCGAGATGAAGTTGGTCTTTCGGCAGACGATATCGACTGAGACGTTTCGCTATCCGATACCATTTCCCGCACATCCATATATTCATTTTGAGAGTCTTGTATATCTAAATTTAAAAAATTAATAAACAAAAATATACTACACATATAATAAAACAATTATTTTCATTTTATTACCTTCAATGTTGTGGATAGGCTGTGACCCAATTACCCTGCTGATCCTTTCATAAAGAGGCCAATTAGATGGGGATCCCCCAGAAGGCCCAATACAGGATTTGCACTTCCTGCTGAACGAATTTGATTATTGCACATATGTATATGAATTAAAAATAATTAAAGTTTCATTTACTTACCGAAATTTTGTGGTCAAGTTAGTTATTTTGGCCTTAACTTCCTCTGGTGAAATGTTAAGACCATTTTTGGCTAATTCGGCAGTCATTTCCTTGTAAATGTGGGAGTTCTTCCTTTTCCCCCTTAAATCACCGATCTTTTCCTCCCACATCTGTCTGCTTTGTCCACAGACTTCCTTTTCTTTTGATTTTATTTTTTATTTTTTATTTCATTATTCATTTTTAAAAACTTTTTTCACAACCGGCTGCTTATGAATATTGTTGTTTTTATTTTGTTTACTTTTATCAGCTGTGTTCAACATTTCAGAGCTGGTAGCTCTGATTTAGTACATAAAACAAGGTTGTATTTCATAAAATCTACTTATAGCCCATTTACACTACAGCGAAATCTAGTAGATTAGATTTCAAATCTAGCTCAAAATCTAGATCGTTTACATTGGATTTATTTGACAGTAGGAAGATTTCATTTTAATAACAAAAACAGCTGACTGAAATTTAAAAGAAAATAATAATATTTCCAAATTTAGTTTAATACCAAATAAAACTGAAAAATATTGGACATTTAGTATTGTTTTCATCAAGACCAAATAAGATTCAAACAGAAATAATGTTGTTGCGAAAAAAAAAACGTAAGCACTTGTTGAATATAAGATTTCAAAAAATAATGCAATTGTATTACTACACACAATTGTTAAATAGTAGAATGGAATGGATACATGTAAGTATATATATAGTTAATAATAAATAAATATTAATTCGCACTTTAATACAGGTTCGTAATGGGTCATTCTGGGAGAAAGATGTTCCTAATATGTCATGTGATATGTTCATCGAAAATTTTAGAATGATCCGCCAAACTTTTTAGTTGTTATGCTTAAAGCTAACATCCATGAACAAAACTGATACAACATTTAGAAAATGTATACCACTTCAAAAACGTATAGCTGTACCCCTTTATTGTCTTAAGTCTTCTTCTGAATATGCCTCAATATCTCACATGTTTGGAGTATCCAAAGCTTCTGTATGCCTTATACTACTACAATTTTGTAAAGAAGTTTGGCAAAATCTTTCAGAAGAATATTTACCATCAAATTTTATAAATGAAACTAAAATAATGGAATGCGTAAACGGTTTTAATCAAATTGGGTTTCCACAATCAGGTATGTGATGAAAATCAATTAAGACACAAAAACAATTTGAAAACGACAAAACATGTGATGTGAGTTCTGTTTTCGTTTGGTCTTATCGATTTCATATTCCATTTTGTTTCAAGTAAAAACGATCGTTTTGCTATGTGATACAAATCTATAATATCAGTTTGAAATTGCTTTCAAAACAAGATTGTATCGTGTCTTTTTGTATTTTGTTATTCATTTGAAAAGGTCAAGGAAATGTAAGTAAATTTTTATTTTAAAAAAAATATGATAAAATATAATTTTTCATTTGTATATAAGGGGAAGACACAAGAATTTACGCCAGGAAGATGCTTTAATTGATTTCATGCAAAATCATACTGATGTGGCTCAAGGCTTCACCAGAGGCGATAGAATTAACGCAGAAAATCTTTGGAAGGATTTAGTCAAAGACTTAAATAGTTTGGGTTCTTAGAAAAAATTAATAAAAATGTTGATATATAACTGCCGCCAATGTTAGACGTGTCTACAAATCCGTAGAAACTTTAACAGACGAATTTAAGCGCCACCACAAAGAAATGGAAAAGGCTACGAATGAAAAAAATAAGCTTAAAGAAAATTACAAAGCGGAAGCAATTTAAGTTGGAAGAAATAATACACAACTATGAATCTCAACGTAGATCTCAATGAAATTTACAAATTTTTATGTTTAATTTTAGTTTCAATAATTTTTTATTATCATACATGAATAAATCTGAATTTATTTGTATTTTAAAAATTATTTTTTTATTTAATTGCTTAAGCTATCGGCAATACTATTTCTTATTGAAATTAAATTTCAAACTTATTTCACTTGATAGTATACAAACACAGGGTTGCATGTTATAGTTATGGTTGCATTTCTGTAGAGGAATGAAGCGGTATAAAACAAAAATGGAATATGAAATCAATCTAAATTCATCACTACGTTATCGTTTTCAAAATTGATTTTACTTTTCAAAACGATAATTTTTCATCACATACCTGAATGTTTTGGAGCGATCGGTATATATATTTTTCATAATCTAAGAACAAAAGAAGAGACTTTATATTAATTTTTTGAGTTATTTCTTCGATTTTTTTTTCAAAATAGATGGATGCCATTTTGAGATTCATCCTCCTGCATCGGAAGCTTGTGATTATTTCAATTACAAGGGGTGGTACTCTGTTGTTTTGCTCGCTGTTGTTGACTACAGATATCGATTCTTATACAATAATACCGGATGCCCAGGCCGATGTAATGATTCGTCCATATTTGAGAGATCTCAATTCAGAAAAAAAATGCAAAATCCAATATTTTAACAACAAGCAATTGTTTACGATGGGATGGAAATTCCTGTTTTGTTAATAGGCGATTCCGCTTTTCGTCTATCTGAATGCATGATGAAACCTTATCCATTTCATGTAAATGCATCAGAAAAACAAAAAATATTTAATTATAATTTATCAAAATCTCGTAGGGTTGTTGAAAATGCATTGGGCCATTTAAAATCGAGATTTCGGCGTCTCGGTAAGGGTATTGACAACAAAATTGATAATGTAAATAATTTAATCAAATGTTGTTGCGTCCTGCACAATTTTTTAAATAACAACAACGAAATATTTAATGACACCTGGCAATGCAATAGTACAACAACCAGAGATCAGCCAAATTGTGAAAACTTCACTTATGATTATAACCCTAAATCTGAAGAAATAAGAAACGCAATTGCAAACTTTTTAACAAAAAATTAATTTAGTAAACAATAACAAAAATATTCTTTTATTCTATTCTTTAATAAAAAAAATAAACAAAAATTCAAAATTTTTTAAATACATATTTCTTAATAATATCTTATGTACATATATTACTCTCGATTTATGGAAAACGTACATACAAAAAAAATTGGAAAATGGAGGAGGAGTCTCTACTCATAACACTTTGGGGAGACTATATTGATGATTTTAGAGGGTGCCGCAAAAACAGCCATGTGTATCAAGACATTTCAACTGGGATGAGGAGCAATGGGTTTGATTTTAATTCAGAGGAAATAGGAATTTATTTGGTTACAAGGGCCTTCAAAATGTCATTCCTTTCTCTTTCAATTGCTACGAGGCTTTCTTGTAGTTGCAACATTTTTGCGTCGACCTCAGCACTCTTTTCCAACTCTTTCCTTATGATGTCGTTTGACTCTTGAATTTTCTCAAGCATGATCGATTGGAAGTTTCTTTTTCTCTTTGCAGGAGGGTCATCGCATGATTCATTTAATACATTTTGCGATGAATCGCTTTGAGATTCTAATTCCACCTCTCTACTGCTGTTGTTTGATGTTTTGGGAGTGTCTACAAAAAGATTATGATCAAAAGAGGGTAATTAAAAAATATTTTTGTGCGAAAGTAACTTACCTAAACTTTCATCCATAATTAACTCAATAGAGTTTGATTTAAAGGTCCCCAAAATTTGGTTGACCCTGTCAAAGAATGTCCAACTTGATGGCGACCCACCTGAGGGCCCAACTTTTCGTTTTTCATCCCTAAAAATATTTTGGTTACATATATATGTTCATCCATAGATATTTATTTATTCTGTATAACCTGTATTTATTCGAAAGGTTGTGTATTTTAATTCTTATTTCCTCTGAATTAAAATCAAACCCATTGCTCCTCATCCCAGTTGAAATGTCTTGATACACATGGCTGTTTTTGCGGCTCCCTCTAAAATCACCAATATAGTCTCCCCAAAGCGTTATGAGTAGAGACTCCTCCTCCATTTTCCAATTTTTTTTTGTATGTCCGTTTTCTATAAATAAAGAGTAATATATGTACATTAGAGCGACTCACCAAAAAAAGTGCTCGATGTACCCTCCTAAAAATGAACCTTGGACTTTTTTAAGATGACATTTAAAATATTTCGGCTCCAGCTTTGACCTCTCGTGAGCTGGACCATTTCGAAAAAGGGTATATTTTTCCATGTTTTGTCAATTTGAGAATCTGTTTCTGTATATACAATTTGTCCAAGGACGATCATCCATGTCCTTTTTTTTAATGATATTCTGTTAAAAAGAACGGTTTTTGAATTTTTTTCGGGGTTGTTTGTAATAAAATAACCAAATTAACAAATTTTAATCTTTAGTTGATTTAATTAAATACGGGTCTTAGCTTTTTTTGAAATTCGCCCTAGTTTGCGTTTTTTGAGTATAGTTTTGTAAATATAAACAAAAAAATTTAATACCTTTTTTTAATTTGGGAAAAAAATATGCCCACAAAAAGTCGTGGATCATTTCTTTTTTCTTTCTTTAGTCCTATTTTCATCCAAACATCATCTAGAAACTAAATCCGCCATCATATTAGAGTTAATTTGGTTAGAAAGGAAGAAAAGAAAAAATTAAAAAACCGTTTTTTTACAGAATATCCTTAAAAAAAGGACATGGATGATTGTCCGTGGACAAATTGTATATTGTTGGTTAGGAAACAAATTCTCAAATTAACAAAACATACAAAAATAGACCCATTTTCAAAATGGTCCAGCTCACGAGAGGTCAAAGCTAGAGCCGAAATATTTTAGATGTCATCTTAAAAAAGTCCAAGGTTCATTTTGAGGGGGGTACATCGAGCACGAATTTTGCTTCCATACAACTTGAGTCGCTCTAATGTACATATGATATTATTTACAAATATGTATTTAAAAATCAGCTCACCTTTTATTACAAATTATTTCTTCTGCCATTTTTTTTAATTTATTTTACCACTTCAATAAAAACTTTACACACTTTTTGTTTTGTTTTTAAGATTGAAATGTCATTTTTTTCCTGCGCAGCGTTGTATTTTTAAGTACTATTTGGGAAAACACATAGTTGCATTTAAATTTTTACTAGATTTTGAGTAGATTTTGCCGAAATCTACTAAATAAGTAGATTTTGTTTTGTATGGGAAATCCAGTTAAAATCAACTAGATTTGGCTCGAAATCTCATAAGTACTAGATTTCGCTGTAGTGTAAATGGGCTATTAAAACCAATTCAAAAAAGGTTTTAAGTTGGTTTTAACACAATAATTTTGTATTGTAAAAGCAGGTTTTATTTATGGTTTTAACGTTAAAACCAACTTTTGCGTTAAAACCACTCGGTGTGAAAACACTATAAGCTGTTATAATCTTTAATTATTTTTATTTAAATTTCATTAAACAAAGTGTCAAACTCTTGATAAGAGAATATACTTTAAGAATATCACCATTAGTTTTGAAGTTTTTAATTAAATTTTCCAATTAGGAAGGGCCAAACTTTTAAAAATATGAAAAAAATAATATTTTCCAAATTTACCCCATCAAATCTCATAACATATAAGTTTAAACAAAACGTTTTTGTACACCGCTTTAAATGCTAATCTCTCCCTTTTCTAAAAAACTTTGCATTTTAAAATAGGTTCAAGCATATTTGTGTTATCAATAATTTTGTGTGAAAAGATCAAAAAAACCTGTTTATGTCAAATAAATCAAGTTTGGAGGGTTCGAGAAGAATAAAAAAAGTATTTTGACTTTTACTCAACTTAACTTAGACTATGTAGTTACTCGGGTGTATTTTCACTGTCGCACCTTGTTATTAACATTTATGTATTTCAAAAATTTCAAAGAAAAGTTAAAATTGTTCACTTTTTCGGTGTTGACAAAACAATGGAAACTTATTATTTGTTTTCAAAACAAAATCCTACTGAGGGGATATATTTTAAAAGCAAAGCTTAGGGAATTTATAAGACGCATTAATATTGGTGATGCTATTTTCAGAATTATCAAATTAACGTATTTTTAATCAAAATGGGTATTTATTTCTTGAAATGGAGATAAAAAATATTTTTGGAGATAGGGATTTTATCGGGGATAAACTAGACATTTTCGGAGATATTGAAATATTTTAGGAGATTTAAAAATAAGTGTTTTATTACTACATATTTACTTCTTGTACTTTTACTTTTATATCGTCCATGCAATAAAAACCGTTTTGTGCTGCAGTCAAAATATTTCAAACCCCGATTAATACACTTTTACGTACCATTGTTGTTTAGAATTATTTATGGTATTTTCTCCTTACAGATTTGGACAAAAGAAATCTATAACTATTTTAGCAATACCCTCTATAAACATTAAATACATAAACCATCATTTGATCCGAAAAATTTACGATCTTATTAAAAATTAGGAAGACTGATACTTTTTTGTCCAATGTTTTGAGCGAAATGACTTATTTTCACTTAGATGTTCAAAGTGATAAAAATGATGGTAGTAGTATTATTGACTAAGTTAAGAAGCCCATAATTATTTCCTCCCTAAAAACAGACTACTTAGGGATAACATAAATGATTGAGTCTTTAGACTCCTATAACTGTTTTTCAGGAAACTTCCCAGGACGGAGTAACGCAAAATCTTCAGTTCCGAGACGATCAAATAATGCATAAGTGTGAGTGTCGTGTGATTGACGTATGAAAGGAGACGTTCAAATAAATTCGCCAATCATCATTTGCATTTTGATTTTGTAGTGAGCGCTTCGCAAAATGCCCTTATCGGATGACGATTTATTTATTCCTTTTAACATATTGTACAATTTTTTTAAGATAAAAAGGAAAATATGAAAGAAAGAAAAATCTTTGGATGAAAAATTTCATATTGTTTTCTTTTTTCTTCTCTATTTCTGTTTCTTCCAGTCTTAAATTCCACAACGCTGGTAAACATTGATATTTTCCAATTAATTCTAATATAATTTTTTTTCATCTTTGCATTTCTCAATGATAGTACGAACGTTTACCAAACACAATTTAACTTCTTAAAAATATAAAAAGAAATAAAATATACACACAAAATATAAAATATATATTCACAATAAAAAAATAATTCTTTGTTTACTATTACATTATTCGCAATAAAAAAATATTTGTTTGTTTATCCGCGCATGGAGGATGTGTTCATTAAGACGATATCTTAGCAAATGAGATAATGCTTGTCAATCAGAGTTGGAGACGATCAAATGAAACTTCATCAAATGAAAAAATCAAAATCTTTTGATTTTCATCAATCAAAGCCGACAACGTATATGTATATAACGAGAACACGCACACATATAAGACGGTGATGGTTTTATTTGATCGTGTCCAGGCGCCTTTAAAGTTTTTAGATAAATATGTACATATGTATATGTATGCTGAAATACACCTATACGTATGTAATCCCTGCAGATAATGGGAGTACTCCATACACGCGTGTAAAGAGTACTCTACAGGGGAGTAGGACTAGTCTTCGGCCTAACCCACATGTATTGAAAAATATGGTCCATTTACCATTGCGATGTCCTAGGAGTGGACCACGTAACCCATAGGACTAGTCCAAAAACTACTCCATGGAGCACATCACAAGAGTAGTTTGAAAACTACTCCATGCCATACTCTATGGAGCACATCAAAAGAGTAGTTTGAAAACTACTCCACGCCATACTCCATGGAGCACATCAAAAGAGTACTTTGAAAACTACTCCATGCCATACTCCATGGAGCACACTAAAAGAGTAGTTTGAAAACTACTCCATGGAGCAAATTAAACCATGTAACAGCTTGATGAAAGAAATACACAATCATTGATTTATGCTGTAAATTTTTATTTATTAATAACAAACATGTTTGAAATAAATAAATCTTAAATACTAATTTTTAAAAAAGGAACTTTAAAGTAAATTGAATTCACACATATAATAATGATTACATTTAAAAGAATTATGGTTTACCGTATAAATAAATATTAAATAATTCAAATTTGTTTACTAATTTTTTTTATATTAAAGTAAATGTTATTTGTACTCATATATTCATATTTGGTAGTAAATAGTTAAACTAAATTTCAACTCATTTAAACTAAAAATTCAGTTCTGATTTATAGTTATTAATTTATAACATAAAAAAAGTAAGGCACATTGTATTGGGTTAAAATTAATTTAGTAATTGTTTGCTTCTTTTTTTTCTTGCTTATAAGGCGAAAATGTCGTTTTTTAACTACTTGAAGTGCTGTTCTAAATTCTTTTTCAGCATTTGAGGAGTAGTTACCTATTGCAGCTGAAATAAGTACAATGAATGAAGTGGAATGCTATCTTGTAATGTATACACTTACCTATAATAATTTTATATATTTTTTTGTACTCTTTAAGAGATTTTTTGCCGAAGATTCCGTCCATATTATACATCATGCAGAGTTCTCGAGATAAAATTCGTTCCAAATTTTTAATTATGTTCCCATCTATTAACTTTGTTACAGCCATTACCTAAACAAATTTTAATAATTGACGGTAAATAAGTATACATATACATATATTGTATATTGCTTCAATTTGGAAGTTTTCTAAAAGTTACTTACATAATTGTCTTCGTTGAAACCATCTATTTCAGATTCAAGCTTTTGAAGATGTTCTTCAGTAGTAATTGGAAATGCTTTTGTGAATGTGGTAACGCCGTGACAACTTTTGTTCAGCATTTGTAGCTCAATTTTTAATTCGGCCAACATTTCCACTATTACTTTGTTTTGCTGTTCGCTTGTTGCTAAAAAAGAAAAGATAGAAATAAATAGAGAGTCATGATAGGTAATAACTCAAAAAATTATTCTGATAGTAAAATCAAACACTACCTTGCAATTTAGAAAATTGGTCTTTTAAGACTTTTTGATCGGCTATTATATCAGTGAGAAGCTGATTTTGTTTGTCAATTCTTTCTATAAAACAAATAATTTCATTAGCATGAAAACTTTTTAAATTATTTTCTTTACTACCCACCTTTCAGTTCGGTGCACATGTCGCATGGAGGCTTTTTTGTATGGTCTGTAATAACAAATACAAAAAACAGATACGTTTATGAGTATAACACAAATTTGTATAAAAAAATGTATACTTACAATTTAAAAGTTCACTGCAAGCATTAAATCTCTTTAAGTTTCCTGGTTCCATTTTACTACTATTCAGATAAAATTTTGTAATTGGGATATGTGTATGTACTTATAATGAAAATTAAATTTGAAATGAAAATTAAAGGCAGCTGTGAAGAATTGGTATTAAAATGATTTTATTTTTAAAAGGCAATGAAAGCAATTTGCAGTGAATTGTGTTGGTATTAAAGGTTTCCTCTATATCTTCCAATACATTATCCGCAATACATATGCCTAATGCCGATAATGAGTTTATTGGGTCTTCAAAAAGTGGCTTTATATTTTTAAATCGTCGACCTGTGACGAGGGTTTCATTACTCTCCTCCTTTATGAATTTCACAATTGATAAAGGTGCAAAAGGCATTACAAGGCACGTGTTATTTGGACTTTTAGCACTTAAAAAATATTCCTCGCTTAAATAGCCATTGATGATTCCATTTTTTTCCTTTAATCCTAAAGCTTTTGGATCAATAATTAAGTTACGGTGCAAATTTCTTTTGTACAGTTGCTGCAGAATAAAAGTTGGTTTCCGAACATCTTTTTTAATCATTTGCAAATGATTTTCAAAATCGTATGCAGAAAAATTATACAACAAGCCGTGCTGTTTGACGCATGCACATATGTGGAGCAAGCTATGGACATTATGAGTAACGCTCTGAGGACCAAAAACAGCACAGAAATTTTCAACAAAAAGTTTTAGTAAATCTTCGGCGGCTGGAATGTTATTTTGAAAATTCTTTGGGCATGACAATAGCCTTATTGCACAATGCAGCAATAAAAATATGTAATAAAAATCGTCACTTACATTATTTTTTAAAGCTACAATACCCGTATATAATAAAAATTGCCGAAATTCTGTGGCCTTCCATTTAGGTAGTTCATCCAAAGTTCTAGGCGATCTTATAAAGTCATTGGTCATGTGTTTCTTAAATGAAGTTAGTAGTTTGGATATTACTAACTTATTAGAATTTAAAATTTGTTCGTTCACCTTACTATGGAAAAGTCTATTTAACATTTTTCTAGTAACACCCAAATCAATTACGTGCATGGGGTCTAGAGGTACTTGGCTAATCATATTTATGTTTATATTCTCCAAAGGGGTTTTAGTGTTAATAAACTTAATTTGATGCAGTTTTTTATGTTTTCTTTTGACAAAATCTTCATCGGTTATAAGATCACCAACTTCTGTACTATAAACTAAAACATTATTTACTTTTTTAGCTATTTGGGTGCACTTTGAACATCCATTCGCGGATGAATGATAAGCTATCCCACATGACTTCTATACCATTTTGTTGCAAATACGACACTTCTACGAATTGCTCTAAATACTGGTTAATATCGTATGGCTTGTGCTTGCCTACATATATACCAGCGGGAAACACTTTTATATTTTTAATATTAACGACTTTGATTAAGATTGGCCAAAGTTGTGTATTTGAACTTTTGAAAATAGGCAAGCCGTCGATATTAATGTCGCAAAGTACTTCGTTAAAATTTTGCAATATATGTGCTACCTTCAATAAATTTTTTCTTATACCGAAGTGCATATACCGACCAGGATGTACAATCTCTATAATTGGGATTTTATCAGTATTTTCTAGAAGCGTCAGTGGAGATAAAGGCACATCTAAACCACGAGCTCGTAGTATAATCAAAAGATCGCGCATGTCCTTCATTGAAGTTCTACTTTTCAATTGCCATTGCGCTAATTCCTCAACTAAATTGTTTATACCTGATTGCAAATCCAAATTTTGATTATCAGTAATTTCGGTAGCTGGAGATTCGGTGTTAAAAAGTTCTTCACGTGAGCACTCAACTGAATTATTTGCAGTATTTAGTCGTTTCAAATAATTTTCTTTTTCAATTTTTACTAGTCGCCTTTTATGGCGCTTACTACACTGCATTTTTTGTTTTTTAAAAAACTTTAATATTATTGACGAGTATAAGCTTACCAGTTTTTTCTAAATTTTTATTTATTTTAGGTTTTTATTTTACCGCAGCTTACTTTGTTATACACACACGAAATTCACAAATAAAGTAAGCAAATGGCTAACGGAGCTGCCATACCTTAATATTTCAGTGAAGAAATAATACAGTTACTGGCAACACTGTATGCGAACATGGTACACGAATACTTGTCGTAAAGCAATAACTTGTTGTTTATTAACAACATACTCCACATCCGCATTACATTGGACCATATTTGTAACTACTCCACTTCACATAAAATGGACCATGTAACCCAATATTATTTGCAGGGATATACAGAGATGTGAACAGAATAAGTACACAAAAGTGACGCTTAGAAATTCGATGACAAAGTAAAATGAGAAAATTGTTGATAAGTAAATGCACTTATATACCAAGAAAAAAAAGAAGACAAATATCATTGCGGCATTATTATTTTCTTATTTCTCTTATTTCAAAAATGTTATTTAAATCAAATTGAAATAAAAATGTCCCATGTGAAAAAAATAAATAGTTATAAAAAAAAATAATAAGAGAATAATATATTTGCATAAACTTTGTAGAGATTCGAGACATTTTCTCCTGATATTGTTTTTACTAGATTCCACAAGTTCACGATCGGATTTGGAATTTCATATAGTGCAGGCAAGCATAACGATTTACTGATGTTGTTATTTTCGAATAATTGCTTGGACATTTTTATAATTAGGGTCATTATCCTGCTACAACACGCACCGAATAGTATAGTAAATAGGGGGATGGTTGACGCTGCAATGCGACCCATGACAAGAATCAATCGGACGTTTTAGATACTTATTACCATTATACAGCTCAAATTCTTGGTTCTTGTTATGCGGTTTTAGATGTTTTAAAAACTGACCAATATTTTCATGTCTTTCTTTCGCCGAGATTTCTGAGCGCAGCTTAATGGCCCGATTGCAGTTTGTTCTGTCAATTGGATTAGTCGTACAATACCAAACTTTTCTCAACCGTCTTGATTGTTTTAATACCCTTGCTATTGCCGAAGCGCGAGAGTAGTGTAATGTATGCATTCAGCCATATGTAAAAATAAAAATATAAACAAAAATAAAATAAACAAATACAAAGTGACTTAACAAAATATAAACGTAATATGCAGACTATGCAATTTCAAGTGGCTTGTGTTGATTAATATGGGTCACTAGAAATGTATTACAAACGAATTTAATATTACTGTTTATATTGTTGTAGGTCACTCAATCATTAACAAATTAGGAGAAAAAAAATATAGAAACATAGAATAAGTAGGGGAAATAGTTTAAGATTATTATAAGAAACATAGAATAAGAATAGTATATAAGCCGTAATTTTTGTAAATAAAAATCAGAATCAATTCAGAACTCAACTGTTTTAATTCTCAGAAACTTCGTCAATTGACTTTGCCATCTTATAGAGCCGACTACTACTCAAAGGCTCTTAAAAAAAATAAGGGTACTATAGGAAACTATAGGAGACTTACACATACCAGACAAACATATTACATGGCGATCCTGCGATCTCGATCCTGCCATCTCAAGAAATCGTTACTTTTTTTAAAGAAAAAAATAAACGTATTTCAAGTAGAAATAGAAGTAAAGTTAATAAATATTAAAAAGTTAACTTTACTAGACAAAATGGAATCATATTTGACGGAAATTAAACAAACACGTATACCACGCCCCAAATATGAACCTAGCGGTAATAGGCCACCACGTAGCGGCTATTATCCTCTAGATAGACCATATACACCACCACTTGACTATCTAGTGACATCAAATGAATCGATTTTAATTAATCACCATCACCAGCAATCATATCAAGAGGATGGTGGGGATTTTCGACCAACATTACATCAAAGAGATTAAATAATTTTCTCTTTAGTTATAATTATTAATGTCCACAGATACTTTTAATTAGAAAAGAAGAGGAATAATAAGAGTAAATTGTTGTTAAAAAAAAATTTCGTTTTAACAGAGAGTATATAAACAAACAAAAAATGTGTAGAATGTAAGTAGCGATTTAAGTGTTTAATTTTATAAAAATATAATTAAAGGGTAACCCCATATAGAAATTTGATTAATAAAAAAAACAAGGACAATTAATATTTTTTTTCTAAACTTTATTCATTTATTTAAATTTAATTATGTCCGTATTTAATTTTGGATCTTTTCACTTTGAACTTTACTTCAATATTAAAACTTAAATTCTAATTACACGTTACAATTTCTTAAACGTTAAAGAGAAGAGATAGTAAGAATACTGGTTTTATTAAAGCTACAAAAAATAGTGGTACTTATTTATTAAAAAGAAATTCATGATAATTATAATAAAAGAAATTAATAAGATTAAGACTAAAGTAAAATATGTGATAAACAATCAAACATTAGAAATGAAAGAGAGTAACAACAGAAATTATAAAGAGAAATTAAGCATTGAGGGAGGAGAAAATACTATGATTATTTGAATATATAACTATATGTATGTACATATTATTGTATGTTTTAAAATGTAAAATTATAAAAAGTATTAGTATGCTATAAAATATATATAATAATTATATATATATATATATAATAATTATATATATATATATATAATAATTACAAAAGTTATACATTAGACATACAATTCTTTAGACGGTATTTACATATATGAACTTTATAGGAACTTTATACTATTATATAATGGAACTTTCTGACTAATATACATACAAGAAAGGGAAAAACTAACTACAAACAAGGAAGAATAAATACCAATGCTGATGCCTTATCAAGAATCAAAATAGATTCCAATAACTTAAAGGAAATGATGCCAAAATCTATAAATATAATGACTAGGAAAATGACTGAAAAATTAATTGAAAAGAAAAGTAATCAAGACAATACAGTAATGAACAAAGATGAAAATAATAAGAAAAGAGAAAGTTATGAGATAGAGACTAATAAACTCTGTATGTGGAATAGTATTTCGTTTTCACGAATTAAAGGCTACCCAAGATTAAAATTTGTTATAAACAAAAGTAATAAAAGCATGCCAAAAATTGAGGTTTTTGAAAATCGCGTAATAGTATCTGGTAATGAAAATGCATACTCGAATTTAGGTTCAGTCTTGCAGAAGTTAACTAAGACTTTACGGGATAATCAAATATTTGCAGTAACGCTAGCAAAGGATGATAAGATTTTTAAGCTCATACGTGAGGAAAAATTAATTAAAATATATAATAGCATGCAGAATAAGGATAAATGTAGGCAGAGACCTATAGAAATTATATTATTTAAACAACCAGAAAGAATACTGGAAAAGGGTAGACAAGAAGAAATTATAAAAGAATATCATGGCGGTCACGCTGGAGTACGTAGAGCAGTCATTAGATTAAAACAGAAATATATATGGAAAAATATGTATAAAATGATTAAAGATTTTATCAGTCATTGTGAAAGTTGTAAGAAGAATAAAATTATTAGACACACTAAGGCACCAATTCAAATTACTAACACACCTACAAAACCATTTCAATTTATACAATTGGACACTGTAGGTCCTTTAAGAGTATCAAACGGTTATAGATACATACTTACAGCACAATGCGAACTAACAAAATACATTGACGCATTCCCAATAGAAACTAAAGAAGCATCTGAAATTGGAAAAATCTTAGTAGAAAAATTTATATTAAGATATGGATGTTTTGACACGGTGAAAACAGATAGAGGAACTGAATTTGTAAACGAACTTTTTAATAGAATATGTACTCTTATGAAAATTAGACATGTAACTTCCACAGCATACCACCATGAGACTTTAGGTAGTATTGAAAGGAATCATAAGGTATTAAACGAATATATGCGTTCTTTCAATTGGGATGAATGGATTCCGTACTATTCATTCGCGTATAACACAACACCACACACATCCACAGGGTTTTCTCCATTTGAACTCGTATATGGAAGATTAGCGTCAATGCCAAACGAAAAATTTTATAACTATGAAGATTATGTCACAGAATTAAAAATAAAACTAAAACATGCCCATGAAATGGCAAACAAAAGATTATTGGAAAACAAAATAAAACAAAAACATATTAAAGATAAGAATACTAATGATATTCAAATAGAATTAGGAGATAAAGTATTTTTAAGAAAAGAAAACGCAAAGAAAAGCGAAAATCAATACATTGGCCCTTTTAATGTAATAAACACACAAGATGTAAATATCACAATCTTAAAAGATAATAAACCAATGACGGTACACAAAAATAGATTAAAATTAGTTTAAGCTATTATGTATATGTAAATTGTCATACTTCCACTTTAAAATTCTAAAAATTTGTAATTTAATACTTTTATACAAAAAAAAAATATATATAAATATAATATTTTTTTTTCTTTTGAACGGTAGGGGTGTAATGTATGCATTCACCCATATGTAAAAATAAAAATATAAACAAAAATAAAATAAAAAAATACAAAGTGACTTCACAAAATATAAACGTAATATCCAGACTATGCAATTTCAAGTGGCTTGTGTTGATTAATATGGGTCACTAGAAATGTATTACAAACGAATTTGATATTACTGTTTATATTGTTGTAGGTCACTCAATCATTAACAAATTAGGAGAAAAAAAATATAGAAACATAGAATATGTAGGGGAAATAGTTTAAGATTATTATAAGAAACATAGAATAAGAATAGTATATAAGCCGTAATTTTTGTAAATAAAAATCAGAATCAATTCAGAACTCAACTGTTTTAATTCTCAGAAACTTCGGCAATTGACTTTGCCATCTTATAGAGCCGACTACTACTCAAAGGCTCTTAAAAAAAATAAGAGTACTATAGGAGACTTACTCAGACCAGACAAACATATTACAGTAGTAGTCGACAGCAACTTCATGTTTCGTGGAAGTAAGTATTTCGACAGCATCATCCAAATTATCCGCCAATTTGATTATTATGTTAAGGCTCAAATTACTTTCTATTTGTACGACTAAAGAGGTCCAAGTTAGTGTGTCTCTTAATTAATTTAATCTTATTTGGAATTATCATTATGTTTGCATTGTAGTAGACAAGAAGTGGGGTATGATCAGAACTGAAATTGTCATTATTTAAGATGTCGAGTGAATACCTGGAAATACCGTCATAAACTAAGAAATCAAGTAGACTCGGAATTTTGGTGGGGTCTGAGGGACAGTAAGTTGTGCTATTTCCTGATAAGATTTTAAGGTTGTTTCGAAAAATACATTCATACATTTTTAACTTTAGGATTAATTAGCCTAGAGCCCCACCAAGTATGTTTTGCATTAAAATCCTCTGCAACAATAAAACTAAGTTCCAAACCCCTAAAAAACTTTCATAATTATTACTTATTAAGTCTTTTCATTAAAACTACAAGGTGAACGTATATACAATTTTCAATTTTATTGTTGTTTCTATTTTTAACAAATTGCTTTCAAATTATTTTTGAATATCGAACTGTTTTTTATCGTTTTGTTTTGAAATTATTAAAGTTACAGAAGACGTCTGTCCACTTTGAATACACAAACACGAATCGATTTGTAAACACAATTTCACTTGTTTCTGCTTGTTTTTCAAATATGTACGTATGTATATAATAATGTTCGTAACTAAAACAACCGTCTGCGTTGAAGTTTGAGCAGAAAGAGAAAGATTTTATTTATTTCAATTATCTTAAACCTAATGTAACATAATCTTAATTCTATTTTGTCTCTTATCATAATAACACTTATTCTAATTGCTCTTATTATAATTATGCTTACTATAATTTCTGTTATGACTAAGTTTAATAATAAAATATAATATTTAGCTTATCGGAAGTCGCCGTGGTCTAGTAGGTAGTGTTTTGGCTTATTAGACGAAAGGCCCGAGTTCGAATCCCAGGTCAGACATCAAAACGAAATATGAAAAAAATATTTCTTTGGCGACTTCCTCTCAGCAGACTTCTGGCAAAAACTCTGAGTAAAAATTGCCATGAAAAGTTTCTCAAAAAAAATCTGTCTTTCGGAGTCGGTTTTAAACTGTAGGTCCCGCCACTCATGTATGAAATTAACGCACACAACACGAGTGGTGTGAGAAGCTAGGACGTTGTGCAATGGGTCAATTCGACCTCCGGGTACTGTACTTGTCACAGTTGACAAGTACACGTCCTCTAACCTAACCTAGCTTATCGTTAGTGTAATTATTATATTAATAAGTGAGGCAGCTTCATATGTGCGAACATTTATGTCACTCCTCCACCGCTTAAATAAGCAGTCCCTGCTGATTCAGGCTCCGTAGCCTATGCTTATATAAGTATGCATACATTTTCCATTTTTCTCATGTTTTTCTTTTTACCTATGTATTACATATTTTCTTATATCTGTTATCATTAGATACTAAATAGTTTCCAGTTTGTTTATAATTCACAATTTTCTTATATTTGAGCTTTGATTTGTAACTCTATTGTTTTTCACTATGTTGTTGGCAAAACTACTCGTTGCAAGTCTATTAGCTTTCTGGTTCAGAATATTAATTCGTTTGATTTTGTTTTCATGTATTTGTTGCGATAATTTAATTATTTCTTCCTTTGGAATTCTGTTATTAAAAAGATCTACCGGCCGATTATTAGTTGAACAAACGGGTTATGGGATGAGGGTTAGTATGAAGGTAAGAGGGGGTAGGGTGTATAAATGTGTTGATAGTTATAATGAAAAAAAGGTTTCCAATGAGATTATAATGCTGCAATTGTCTGTAGCAGTTTTAATTCACCTAAGCATTGGTTAAAATGCTCAGTCAGGATATTTGAGAAATAATAATGATTTGTTTTACAATTCAAATTAGTTCTGATGTATTCAAAATTTCGTCGTGGTATTTATACAAATTTCTTTTGGTTACAATTCAATATGTTTATACATATAGTTGCTTAGTGTTACAAAAATTAGTATTTCTTTTCTTATACAGTAGTCTTGATTTAGCTGCCTTTTATTTACGTGCGCATTGCCTTTACCTGCACAAAAATTTTGAGAGTGTAATCTATAATTAAAGTAAACAATTTAATTGCATTTTTGACTTATCTGCACAAAAATTCTTGCAAAAGTTAGTTGTGCAGGTAAGTCAAAACTACTGTAATTCACAAAACAAATTATTTACAAATTTCTTTCATTAGTTCATACCTGTTTAGTGTTCCATATAAATTATTGTGTCATGTGTTTTGTTACATTTGTGTGGTCTACTTCTTGTTGCTATTTTTGTGATTGCTAGGGGTTTTTGAATTACATTAAAAATTATATAATTTTGTATTGTTATTATGTATATTAATGCATAAAGTGTACTTCATTATTAGAAGTATACTACACCATCGTCTTCAAGATTAAATTTATGGTTGAAAATAAGTAAAATGAATCTAAATAGCAAATATTAAATTATATTAATGTCTATGTAAATTGAGTCTTAATATTAAATGTTATTATTAACTTAATGTTTACACATGTTTTTTCTTGTATAACTTAAGTATATTATTGTGAAAAGGGTTTTCCACAGAATTTATGTCTAGTAAAGAATTTACTCCTTATCTTTTAACTATTTTATATGGTCCCTTATATGAGCTTTAATTCTTTTTCCTAGATTCTAATTTCACAAACCTCTTTTGATTTATGTTTAGCTCTGTCCATAAATTTTTTAGCATTCTCTAATGATTTCCTTAGTCTTATTTTTATTTCATTTGCGTAGTTTTCAATATCATAACTTATACTGTTATTTTATATTTTGTCTGTTGGTAATGCTGTTAATTTACCATAAATTAACTCGTAAGGTGAATAGATAGTGTCAATATGTGGTGTTGTGTTGTATGCAAATGTATAGTATGGTATCCATTTGCCCCACTCATAATCATCAACAAAGTTTAGTAAATATTCATTACACGATGATTACGTTCTATGGAACCTATCAATTGGTGGTGATGTGGAGCTGAAAACTTTTGGTTTATGCTAAGTAGAATGCATAATTCTTTTAATAATTCGTTATTAAATTCAGTACCTCTATCAGACTAAATTCCTGAAACATCCATACTTTAAAATAAACTGTTCAACTAATGTTTTCGCTATACTTCTAGCATTTTTTGTTTCAATTGGTTGTGCTATCACGTATTTTGTTAATCCACACTGCATAGTCAATATATATCTATAGCCATTAAATATTTTTAAAGGACCAACGGTATCTATTTCAATTGTTTCAAGACTAGTGTTAGGACTTTCTGTTATTACCATTTCTTTTTTAATATGTTTAGTTTGTTTATTACTTAGGCATTCATCACATTTATTAATGTAATCTCTAACCATCCTCCTCATATTTTTCCAGACAACGTTTTTTTTAACCTTAGAACTGTTTTTCTTATATCGAAATGACCTGATATTGGTGAGTTGTGGAATTCTTCTACAATCCTTTTTTATAATTTTTTGTATGTTATGTATTGTAAAGGTTTATATAATATTATGTTCAATTCTAAATTTCTATATTTATTCGATCTTAATAATTTCCTCATTATAAATTTTATTCAAATATTCCCTCACTTTCGATTTAACTGCCAAGTGAAACGGAATAAAAAAATATACGAAAAATTTTCTTTATAAATTTTCAAAAATATTAAATTTTTTTAATTATTTCGTAGATATAGTGGACAGACATAAACTCAGACTTCACGCAAGTCAAACATTTTCAATTAAAACAAAAATAAGAAAACAAGTGAAAAGTAAAATAAAAACAATCTAGTTGTGTTAACTAATTGTTATTGTTCTTAACACCATGGATGAAGAAGCTGATGATACTGATACTGAAGTAGGTAGCGAGTCAAACGAGAATCTAAACTGGCAGATAATAACAAAACGGCAAAGAAAAAGAAATCTGATTGAATCCCCAAAAATTTACAAGAACAAACGTATGGCATTCCATAGTGATGACATTCCATCGAGTAGCAACAAATTTACTGAGCTTCAGACTGATGATGCTGATGACAATGAAGATAATGCAACAATACCTAAACCACCGCCAATATACATATCAGATGTAGTTAATAGTATGATTTGTAATATAGGTAATATTATTTCAAAAGATAATTTTAGTTATAAATCATTAAGAAATAATCAAATCAGACTTATGGTTAAATCGGTTGATTCATATAGAACCTTAGTTAAATGCTTAGAAAGTCGAAATATAGGTTTTCACACATATCAATTGAGACAAGATCGTTCATATAGAGTTATTATAAAGGGACTTCACCATTCTACTCCTATTGAGGACATCGAGGCCGAACTAATATGCCTAGGACATCAAGTTTGTAATGTTACTAACGTGCGAAGGGATTGACCAAAGAATCATTGCCAATGTTTTATATTGATCTCGATCTTCAACAGAATATAAGGACATTTATAATTTAAGACACTTAAACAATGCTATCATTACAGTTGAAGCACCTAGAAATATAAACGACATTGTTCAATGCCACCGATGCCAACTTGGTCATCCAACTGCAGAATGCAAAAAATACTTAAATTCGCCAGCTCGATGTATTAACTGCCTAAAAATTCACACTGCCAATTACAAATGTTGCCAAATATATCAGAAATTAATTGCTTAACGAGACAAACCAACTATGCCCCAGACAATTCGAATGAATTTCCTCAATTTAACTCTAATAATAATCACCACCCTGCAGGAGATTAAACTAGTACTTAACTAGTACAAAAACCACCAGTAGTAGTACTCAACTGTCAACTTTTCTATAACATCTTAATGATCAAATTAGCATTGAGTGTGTTTGAAAAAGTACTAGTACCATTAGTTCCAGTGTCGTACTGGTATATTTGGATTCAATTGGGAGATTTCGAACCACTTTAATAGTAGTTCTTTTGTATGGAAAGAGTTGCCAATATTGGTGGGTTGCTTTGTTGGTTAAGTGAAAAATAATAGTTAAAAAACTAGTTTTTGTATAATTATTTATTAAAATATTTCTAAAAACTTAAAATAACCATATTCATTCAAATCACAGCTTAAGATAAAAAAGTAGGCCCATTTTTTCAAGGCTGGCTAGACCTTATCACAAATATGAAATTTTAAATATTTTAAAGCACTAAAAATAACTACGTTTTGTACTGAAATTCAAATGTGAAATTTTAAATCTTAAAATATTTTATTGCACTAAAAATAACTATGTTTTGTACTAAAATTCATTTAAATAATAGTTTAAAGCAAAAATTAAAAAACAGGCTCATTTTTTCGAGGCTGGCTAGCCCTTATAAAAGATGTAAAATTTTAAATAATATAGTTTAAAATTGTTTGTCATTGCGCAGTAGATTTTCATTTTGCTCATTTAAAATTTTTCCAAGCGGTTGGCTTTAAATATTTTTTTTTGAAGCTGGAAAGCTTTTCTTAAAGCTATATCGGGCTCATCCGAAAATACGGCAATAGCATCTAAATAATCAAAATTACACAAAGATTTTAACATTTATTACATTTATAAATCGGTAATTAACTTCCCTATGAGTGCATTATACAAGCTTTCAAATTGTTTAAAGCTTTGCTTTCCATGGGTACCATCAACGTTGAATTTATGTATTATATTTGGCCCCACAATTTCATTTAGATATCGTCCAACATTGCCTTTTAATAAAGATTTTATTCGCGGTAACTGCAAAAAGCAAACATTAAAGTGATTAACATCTTTTTTAAATTACGAGATATACTCCGGATTAAATCATTCAGCTCTCTTAATTTGTCCTCTGAATTTACGGGGAAAATTTGCATGATATCGTCTAGGGTGCTATTTTGGGAAACTATTTTTGATAACAACACCTTATGTTCCGCTAAAATTTCAATAATGGTGTTGTTTTGCCGCTCAATGGTATCTATTAAAAGACTAACAGTTATTAAACAATAAAAGAAAACTAATTGTACTAAAACAACCTTGCATGCTTTGAATTTTTAGTGAGAGCTCTTGGCAATGAATGCACTTTTTGTCGGCTAAAAGCAAACATTTAGAAGAAAAGAATGGTTAATAAAACATATACATTGATTTAAGTCGATTAAATGTACATACCTGTTTGGTAATATTTCAAGTCTGCCTTTGAAGGGAGTTGGTTGCAGTCTTTTGGCATTCTTGTGGTAAGCAGCTGTGCAAAAGAGGAAGAAGTACAAAATTATTTAAAAAAGGCAGACAAATAAACTTGTAACGGATGTCTTCAAATGAAAATCTTTCAATGCCACCTAATTTTAAATCTGTCTGATATATTCCAATCTCAATAGAGTCTAAGGGCTCTTCAAAAAAACTTTGTGTGTTTAAAATAGGCCTTCCTTCAACCAAATTTTCATCTCCTTTTATAAATTTCTCAATTTTTACTGGGATGTGTGTTCGTACAGAACAAAAATTATTAGGACTTTTTGTTGAAAAGTAGCAGTCGTTAATAAATGCTCCAACTATTTCACCTCCAACATACGTAAAGTCATCTTTTAGGATTTTTGCGAGTATTTCATGTTCTTCCTTATTTACAATTTGTTGAAGAATCCCAGTTGGCTTTCGTACGTGTTTCTTTAGAATCTGCAACTTGTTTTCAAATTCATAAGCGCTGAAAGGTGGGAGGGGTCCATACTCCTCTGCACAGGCTGTTATATGTAAAAGACTATGTACATGGAACGAAACACTATTTTCACCAAACACAATTGGAAAATTTTCCACAAATAGCTCTAAAAGTTCGTTTGCTTGATTTATATTGGAAAATATTTGGAGAGGACTGCAAAGTAGTCTATACGCGCAATGGAGAAGAGTAAAAGTATAGTAAATGTCTTCGTGCACATTTCCATATAGTGCAATTATGCCTGTATACGCTCAAAATTGATGGAACTCAGTTGCCTTCCAGTTGTGTATGTCATCTAAAGTTCTTGGTTTTCTTGGAAATTCATTTGGAATCCATTTGCGCATACTTACCAATTCTAAGGAGATGTTACAAATATTGGCTTTCGGAATTTTTCTTAAGGTTTTTTTGTTAATTATTCGAAGAAGAATTTTTTTCGTGACACCTAAATCAATTAGGCGCATACTGTCTAAAGGTGTTTGCGTAATCATTTTAAATCCAATTTTTTCAAGAGGGGTTTGTTTTCGCAGAAACGATTGACTGTGATGTTCGAGATATTTTCTTGCTGCAAAATCATCATCTGTAATTAGATTTCCCCGAACTGTGCTATATGTAAGAACGTTATTATTTTTTTGGCTACCTGAGTGCACTTTGTGCAACCGTGTGCGGAGGTATGTCCGGGAACACAGCAAACAAAAGATTTTGCTGGTGTATCACAGCACAAGTTTCTAAATTGTAGCTCAATAATTTTTCCCGCAATTTCGACTTTACCATCTAAAGAATTCACTTCTTCAATTAAGTCTTTGAAAAAGTCCTAGAGGCAATGTGGTTTACCGGGGCCCACAAAGATGCCTACAGGCATAGGCATTAATTTTTCTTTAGAGTTAACCACTTTAATTAAAATAGGCCAAAGCTGCACTCTGGAACTCTTAAAAAGGGGAATGCCATCAATATTTATTACAAGCTCCACTTTTGAATAGTCCAATAAAATATTTTCCACTTTTTGCAGCTGGTTTTGAATGCCTAAGTAGTGAAAACTGCCTGGTGGAACACTTCGAACTTAAATTTTCTTTTTTTTCCCAAGAAGTCCTTCTACTGTCAGCGAGACATTCAAACCTTCCTCTGATAAAATTGAAAATAGTTCTTCAGCGCAGGTTCTTGTGGGTATGGTTTTTATTAACCACTTTTTTAACTTTTGCTTCAATGTTACCTTTGATAATTCTGAACTCTTTTGCCACTTCGTTTTCTTTATTGTCTTCTTCTGTCAAGCACGGTTGAAGGCTAATGTTATTTACAATATTTTCACATTCTTTTAATTTTTGTTCAGAATTTTCGCGATGTAACACTCTTTTTTTAATTTCCTTTTAAAATATATTTTCGAACTACTCATTTTTAATGTTTCAAAATTACCTTTAAATAACTTTTTATTTTATTTTATGTTTACAAATTTTAAATTAAAATATTTTTTACACAATTCAAAAGACACAGCACATTGAAATGGACGCTAAAAATAAAAAAAATACAGGCTTGCCATATTATTTAGAGAACTTCTCGCTTTGAATGAGTGGCGATTACAGTGGCGTCATATGGCAAGTCTTTAAAAACCAATTAATTCAAATAGAAAATTAGCATTTTGCATCAAAAAATTTTATTTTCCACAATAAAATGGCGTGAATGAAAGATTCACAATTTAATTCCAAAAACAGTATGTGAACTTTTGTTTTGTTACACAAAAAATTCTATCAGTCTATGAATGATGTACTTAAACTACTTCTACTACTAGTGTTTTTCTATAAAAACTTAAAGCCTGTGTACACTAGTGCCAGCTCTACCAGTACTAGTACTAGTAGCTTTTAGATAATTGACACTTAATCTCCTGCAGGGCAGAGAAACAGCCAACAGAATAACAATCAATTTTATTCTGAAGTAGTGAGAAACAATAACTCTGAAAACATCAATTCCAACACAATGGATCGAATCGAATCCATGTTAACAAAGCTCCATTAACATGATTAATATGATTTGGGTATTAGCATCCAAATTAATCTACGGTTTGCAATATGGAACGCCAACGGTCTACCAAACCACAAAGAAGAAATTGAAACATTTATAAATATTAATCATATCGACATTTTTCTTATATCGGAAACACATTTTACCAATAGAACATATTTCAATATAAATGGCTTTGACCTAATTCAATCAATAAAATATACTATCCTAGATGATTATCAGAAACCTCATCTACAGGCTGCCGGAATAAGAATAAATTGCAATAATAATGATATATCAATATATTCAATTTGTTTTCTCCCCCAGACATAATGTTAAATATGATGATAATCAAGACTTTTTTGAAACGCTTGGTACAAAATTCATTGTTGGCGGCGATTTTAATACCAAACATCCTTGGTGGAGTTTCCGACTTGCCAACCCAAAAGGAAAAGAACTTTATAAAAATGTAATCGATAATAATTTTTATATTTTAACCTCTGTGTTGATTCAACTGATTTGCTGTTCGGTTTTGATTTGTCCGGGCGGAATAACCGGGACAATTATACAAACAACACAAGCACTTAAACTTGGTTGTAGTGGATTTTGAATAACACAAGCACTTGAACTTGGTTATTGCGGAGGTTTTGATAATAAAACAAATGTTGTCTTTTGTTGATCAATTGTTTCTCTCATTTATTTTGATTAAACCATAGCCTTAAATACTATTTTATTGCCAAATTGCAATAACTTATTTTTAATATATTTAAATCTATTTTGTTGCTGAATTGCCACAAATTATTCTTAATGTATATATATAATATATATAATGTATATATATAATATATATAATGTATATATATAATATATATAATGTATATATATAATATATATAATGTATATATATAATAAAAATGTATATATATATATATAATTGTGCTTTGGACTTATGCGTTTTCCCACACGCGTACGAAATTCCAGGAAACATGAAAGCCCAGACAAATGCAATGCAAATAAACAAAAAACTACAGCAAACATTGAAACTTAATCAGAAATTCAAGGTTTTTCTTTTATCATAATTTGAAGTAGCTGTTAAAATCAAAAATAAGGGAAATGCATAAATCCAGCAAAAATAAAAACAAATAAAAAATTATATGAAATCAGCAATTTAAGGTTGTTCACCTAATTTCGTGCAAGCATATGTACGCATGTATGTTTGTCCATTTATACAAACGTAGATGCGGACATATGATAGAAATTCATTGTGAAGGTCTGAACAACCTACATATTGGCATATTGGATATAGATAATGTCGTTGAAAATTTTACAAACCACATACATGAAGCTGCATATTTATCTTCACGGAATGAAGCTGTTGCTAATAACCGAAATAGGGTTTTGGTTTCTGCGGAAATAAGGGAAATGATTAGAGATAAGAGACTTTTGAACGAAATTGGAAAAGAACGAGAACCTTACTAAATAAAACAATACTTAACAGAGCAAATAAAGAACTTAAAAGAAAGTTACGTGAATATAAAAATGACCAAGTAAGTAATTATCTAAGAAATATTGGTTACAATCAAAACTCTGAACATAAACTATGGCATGCAACAAAATATTTAAAAAGACCCAGTAAAAGAAATGTATCAATAAAAGATATAAATGGTACTTCGTGTAAATCGGACCTCAAAAAAGCTCAAGCATTCTCACAATATTTGGAGTCAACATTTCAGTCATTCTCTTTTAATGATGATAGTGATCAAAACTATGTTAATGAGTTTTTGGATAGTCCCTGCCAAATGGATTTGCCTGTCAGACATATCTATAACCCCAAAGAAGTTGAACGAGAAATATCAATACTAAACTTTAAAAAAGCGCCTGGATATGACCAAATAGGAGCGAAATACGTAAAAATGTTACCAACAAAAGCTATACTCCTATTAACTATTTTTTATTTTATTTACAACTCCATATTGAGGCTAAATTATTACCCAGTTCAATAGAAATGTGCGGAAATTCCAACTGTGTCTAAACCGAATAAACCATAAAACATTATAAGTTCCTATAGGAATATAAGTTTACTGTGCACTTTTTCAAAAATATTTGAGAAAATCTTTCTGAAAAGACTTCAGCCAATTTTAGATAATAAAAACATCATTCCGGAATATCAGTTTGGATTCGTCATCAGCACGGTACGCCTGAACAATGCCATCGCATTGTTAATGTTGTTCAAAATAATTTAGAGAGGAAACAATATTGTTCTGCAGTTTTTGTGGACTTAAAGCAAGCTTTCGACAGAGTGTGGCATCCTGGTCTTCTTTTCAAACTAAAATTACTTCTAACTGCACCTTTTTATTTAGTTCTTAAATCATACTTAAGTGACCGTTATTTTTATGTTAAAATCAACAATTCTGTTTCGGATGTATGTGTAATAAAAGCTGGAATTCCACAAGGCAGTGTACTTCGCCCTGTTCTTTACACTATATAGATGCCTTTTATGGAAAATGTTACAGCTGCCACATATGCCGACGATATAGCATTAATTGCAAGTAATGTTTGTCCAACAGAAGCATCGAATGTAATTCAAAACAATATGGCTTAAAAATGGAATATTTGTGTTAATCCTGATAAATCGGAGCATATAACTTTTGCATTAAGAAAAGGCGATCGTCCTTCAATTTTTCTCAACAAATACCAAACTCTAACTGTGTGAAATATCTCGGAATGCATCTTGATAGAAGATTAACTTGAAAAGACCATATAAAAAGTACAAAAAGAACAGCTTAATATAAAAACAAAACGCATGTATTGGTTACTTGGCAAAAAATCTGAGCTAAGTTAGCATAATAAACTGTTGCTCTACAAAACTATCCTCAAATCCATATGGAATACAGTTGTGGGGAACTGCGAGCAATTCGAATATTGAAATTCTGCAGCGTTATCAGTCTAAAACTCAAAGGCCCGTTTTCTCAATGTGTCGAAACACTGCCAGTTATTAAATGTCGATATAAATTTATTAGACTGATAAACTGTCCGTTAACAATTTAGGTTTTCTCAATATACCGACAAAAACATTTTCATTTGGCAATACCTCTCAAAATTGTTGTGAAAGTTGGGAACCCTGTCTTCAAGTGACAACTTATTAACATAAATCAGCGGTTTTCCAATAGTGAAAAAATAACACAAAATAAAATCAAGAAAACAAATATTTTAAAAACTCATTATCATCCATGTCAGCCAGGCAGTTAGGCCTGGCATGATAAACTCTTCCAATATTCACTTGGAACTGATGTTCTTCGAGTTCATCCTCCATCAAATTAGTGTTTATTGCTCTATTAAACATTTTTTCAAAAAATTATTATATTTTTTCAAAAACTCAAGGTACTGCCACATAAAAATATGAACAGCAGCCATCTGATGAATTTATCTGTACAACAAATAAATAACCGGCAGATGAGGGCTGGTTAGTTTTGCGACAAAATAGAAGCAAATGAGACATTGAGAAATCAAATCTCTTTAATCTGCAGTTTTTAATTGGGAAAAAAGATAATCGCCTAATGAGAAAACAGCCTTAAGAATGATATTAGATTCCTTGGTTTATTACTAACGATAATATTCATAAAGATTTAGGAATATCTAAAGGAAAAAATGAGATCAACAAATTTAGTAGGAAATATATTGACAGACTTAGTAACCATAGTAACACTCTAGCGATTACTTTACGAGATGGAAGCGAGTAAATTGTAAGGCTTAAAAGGTTTCATGTTTTAGACCTGCTATTTAGAAAATGTAAATATGTAAATATTATTTAGGAAAATTAATTTATTTTATTTTAATAAGGGTGCCCTGGTAGTCTAGTGGGTAGTGTGCTAGACTATTAGCGTGAGGGTCGTGGGTTCGATTCCCACCAGAGACTCTGGTCTGTGACACTACACCGAGCATATGGTCAAGTTACTTCGCCCGTATATAATTAGAATATAATTTGTAATTGTATTGTAATTAATAAAATAAATAAATAATTGGTCAATTCACACAAGCCGTTGTATCGTTGTATTCATTGTATTGTTGGAAGAACATACAACAGTGTATGCTTGTTGTTAATAATTTTTATGTAAAAATCCGATACATTTATACACATTTTTTTATGTTTTAAAAAGTTGTATTGGTTTCGTGCTATCAAATTGTGTGAATGAAAAAAATGTGTATATGTTTCCATATGTTTTTAAAAAGTTGTATTGGTTTCGGGCTATCAAATTATTTGAATGCCACGAAATACACTATACAGCAAAGCATTGAGCGTTCACAAACAAACAAATGTATTCAATACAACATACACGGTACAAAGTTGTGTGAATTGCCCAAATATTTCAATAAATATTCCCTAGATATGAGCTCAAAAATATTATCTTCGCATGATAAAGCGAGATTATTTATATTCTGCTTGTGGATATAAATTATTAACTTCTGTAGTGTCAAAACGTATTTTGCTAGATCTTCGTCAACATTTATTACAAAGCTATTATTCTTATTCTGTATGGTACCATTCTTAGGTACATCTTTTGTATTTGTACCGGTTTTAATAATATTAAATTTTAATTCATGAATATTCTTTATATCTCGTAACGATGTACATACATACATAATTGGCCATTACAACCCTTCAGTCAGGATTACGGCCTAGCTTCTCAACACCACTCATGTTGTGTGGGTTAATTTTATACATGAGTGGCGGGACCTACAGTTTAAAGTCGACTCCGAACGACAGATTTTTTGAGAAACTTTTCATGGCAATTTTTACTCTCAGAGTTTTTGCCAGAAATCTGCTGAGAGGAAGTCGCCGAAGAAATATTTTTCATTTTGATGTCTGACCTGGGATTTGAGAAGCTAGGCCGTAATCCTGACGAAGGGTTGTAATGGCCAATTATGTATGTATGTCTGACCTGGGATTCGAACTCGGGCCTTTCGTCTAATAAGCCAACACACTACCTACTAGACCACGGCGACTTCAATGTACATTCTCACATATTATTTTTATGTTGGCCTTGGGATATGTCATCCTCACTATCTATCTTCATATTTTCCTTTGCTTTCATTCAATTGTTGTTGCTAAAATTTTCAATGGTTTGCTGATGTTTTCTTCTACAGGTATCACATTTCAGAATTTAATTTTATTCCCACAAAGCGTCTGCGTTAGTATTTATCTTTCCCTTCTTATAAACAATTTCAAAATCATAATCTGACCTAGATGATGAATTTTTGTAAGAAAAAAGTGAAATAAGTGGTCTTTGATCCGTCACTACAATAAATTTTCTACCAAATAAATACGGTCTAAAAAATTGTGTGCCTAATGTATAAGTTTTACAATTATTATATAATTTTTTTTTGTTTTTTGATTACATACCAATAGTTTTTACAGTTTTATTAAATTTATTATATTTAAAACATACAATAATATACACATACATACATATGGGGTTACCCTTTAATTATATTTTCATAAAATTGAACACTTAAACCAAAAACAATTTATTCTTATTACTCTTGTTCTTTTCTAATTAAAATTATCTGTTTACATTAATAATTACAACTAAAAAGAACTATTACTATTACAACTACATATTTCGGATACTATTTAAATTTGTTGATGTAATGTTGGTCGAAAATTCTCACCATCCTTTTGATATGATTGCTGGTGATGGCTATTGATTAAAATCGATTTATTTGCTGTCACTAGATAGTCACGTGGTGGTGTATAGGGTCTATCTAGAGGATAATAGCCGCTACGTGGTGGCCTATTACCGCTAGCTTCATATTTGGGGCGTAGTATACATACGTAATTGTTTAATTTCTGTAAAATATGATTCCATTTTGTTTAGTTAACTTTTTAATTTTTATTAACTTTACTTTTATTTATACCTGAAATACGTTTATTTTTTCTTTAAAAAAATAAAGTTTACAAGGATCTAATTATGAGGCAGGATCGTTATATAATGAAAAAAAAAGGTTTCCAATAAGATTATAATGCTGCAATTGGCTGTAGCAGTTTTAATTCACCTAAGCACTGGTTAAAATGCTTAGGGCCATTATTACAACTTGCCGTTAACTAAAGGAAGGATTTTAACAGGCAGATAAATTGTTTTTCGTTATTATGAGTACCCAATGAGATGGAAGTGATCGTTAAACTAAAGGGAGGATCATCCTATCTTTAACATTTAAAGGTCAATTTATGTTTGAACTTGCCATATTATATATTATTTTCATATGGCAACTTCAAATTTAAACAAAATGAGCATATACAACAAAAAAAAAATAACGAAGCCCGCGGTTGCCACTGCGTTAAAAAAGACTTGTATAATTGAGCAGTCTTATCGACATTGCTCCGGCACTGCCACATTTTTGAAAAATTTTATCGAATAACGAAAATAAGTTAAAGGTCACTTTCCAGTTCCCTTTAGCTAAAGGTACCTGTTCGATTGTGGACTGTATATAAAGGGATGGGGAGTTGTGGCGACTCCTTGGAACCAAACTTCTGCTCAAATTTCTGTCAACAAAAAAAGGCGAAAGAAGAAATAAATTCTTTCGATATTTAGAAAACAAAAAAACAACACTTTCCTTCTTATGTTCCTTTGGTACATGAACAATTTCCTTTTTTCTTTCCACTCACTTCAAATAGCGATAGCACAAAAAAAAACGATCTTATTTGATATATTCCATACACAAATTTAAAATATTTTATTATTATATTATTCACTTTTTGTTCAACACAATTTTAGGTTCTTTTCCTTTGATTGAATAATATGTATTAGGTTATGCAGGTTAGCAAGCGAATGATAATAAATAGAAAAAATTATATGGACTAAAGCCCTAATATTACATTAAATTAAATTTATATGTTAATTACAGAAAGCTTAAATGTAACATATAGCGCCCTCTGTTGGTGACTTCCCATCATTAAAACAATTCCGTTTATGTCACCAGTAATGGGAAGCGAGGATCATCAGACATAAACATGCCGGCGCCCTTGCAGTACTGCAACCAAAAGTAATCGCCTCCAAGTCTATTTCTAGAGAAGCTAAATCGAAAAAAAAGAAAAACTTTTGGATTAATATGAACACCAAATTTTTGGCAGCTTGTACCAATTCCAATTCAGTAAAAAAAAAGTTAGAATGGAAGGATATATTCAGGATTAAGTATCATGGTCTAAAATTAGGTATCGAAATCTTGAGTCTTATTGTTCCACTACTAAATCGGAACTAGAGCCTCCGACGAACTAGGTCTTCGGCTCTCACGAACATTGAACGAACTAGGTTCCCTGGTGAAATATTAGGACGAACGAGGTCCGATATTCTTCCTGGGTAGTGGGCGGGTTATCCTCCTCGACGCTTCAGTTTTGTAATCTAACCTTCCTATGGACAGACGGACTAGGTCTATTGCCCGGTAAACAGAAGGTTTCAATTCAGCGGCCCATATCCCCACAAGCCCACCAGGTATGATCGAGGCTCAAGCTACCTTATAATTCGTCGTCTTTGACATATTCACCTCTCTTGGATTTCCTCGGGGTACCATGATACTATACGCTACAGTTGTTCATCAATTCTTCGCTGGGAGAATTACAAGATTTCCATTCGGTCTTGTAATTGTGCCACGTTCAGTCACCAAATTCACAGCTTTCACGGAACCATTATTTCCGAAATGCAAATTACGAACGCGACCTAAACGCCATTTGGAGGTATGCCCTGTATCCTCTCTTATGGCTACTGTGTCACCAACATCAACATAATTACCTATATATTGGCGGTAGGCCATTCTACGAGTACCGGAGTGGGGCCTAGGCCCATTTCGCAACAGTTTATGCCCCTGATCATACGGCTTCACAATTCCTCTAGATTTTCCACTGACCTCTATTCGCGTGTGACCTGACGCATAAGTTAAGAGCTCCTTCGAATGCAGCTCTGGTAAAGGCCCGGTTACAACCCAGCCAAAAACGCTTTCCTGTGCCATTAGGTTCCCAAAAATATTCTTCCTGACACCTTCTAACAAAATGTCAGGGTATATGTCACCACCAATAAGAATGTCAATGTGACCACTCTTATCGAATTTCGGATCAGCCAACGAAATCCCCGAAAAGGCCGCTGATCTCGAAATATCAACCTTTGAATTTGGCAACATGCCAATCAATTTGGGTAATACTAAACCCGTTGCCTTTACCCTAAATCTATCATCCAAAAGTGAAGTCAGGACAAACGAACATTGTCCCTGAGCTATACCCGTAGAAGCTCCGTTCAGACCCGAAACTTTGGCACTCATTCGAACCGTTGGCAATCCTAATTTTTTCTGCAACTTTTCCGAAATAAAAGTTGCCTGAGATCCAGAATCTATCAGGGCCCTAGCCTTAAACGTTTGCCCTCGATGGCAAATACCAACCATGGCTGTCCCCAAAAGTATCTGCGCCGATTTAGCAGCGAAACAATTCTGGACCTCACCATTCGACGTGACTGCACGGCTAGAACTCGACGCATCTAAAACGCCCATTTCTGAAGAGGATTCAGACACCTCTCGATGCAGTAGTGTGTGGTGTTTAAACTTACACACCGAACAACTAAATGTGCTCTTACACTGATTGAGTCTATGACCACTTGTGAGACAGTTGATACAAAGATTGTACCTCTTCACAACCAGAAACCGTCTTTCAGGAGATAAATCCAAAAATTTCGGGCAAATATTTATCAAATGGTCCCGCGAACAATAATTACAAACTTTCCTATTCAACTTAGTGGAAAAGGATCGAACTCTCCTTTTCGGACTATAAAGAGTTTCAGGGGCAGGCCCAGAACTATTACCAACTGGTTCAAAATTGCGAATTTCGGACACAGTTTCCAGAGACTGAAACCGTGAGGTCAAAAAATTGTCCAAATCCTTCCACTTGGGAATCTCCACCTTGTTTCGAACTGTCTGCTCCCAAAGAGACAAAGTCAACACTGGCAACTTGCTGGAGCATAAATAAACGAAAATTGGATCCCAATTAGAGATATCAATATCATGCATCCGAAGTGCTGATATCGAATTATTGATATCTCTTTGGATTCCCTTAATCGCCTGAGCTGCTTCTAATTTTATAGGTTCCAGTGTCAAAAGAATCTTCAATTGAGAATTCACCAGTATTCTCCTGTTCTCAAACCTATCCCTAAGATTGTTCCAGGCCTCTTGGAACCCATGGGTCGTCAAAGGTGATTTTTTGACTATTTCTAATGCCTCACCTCGCGTAAACTGCCGCAAATAAAACAATTGCTCGACAGGTGAAATATTGGCACCATTCACATACACCGCTGTGAACATATCCCGGAAAGATGGCCAGGATTTGTAGTCACCATGAAATACCTCCATGGTACATGGTGGTAACTGTATGTGATTCCTATTTCGATTTTCGTTACTGTGGCCAGGAGGGCAATGAGTGGAGGTCATCGCGCATCGATTAACAAAAGCTTGTGAGAGCTCACTCATTAGGGCAGCTACAGTAATGTAACCCAAACGACAATGGCCGAAAAGTTCCCGCGCTGCCTCTCGATCACCCTCTAACTCCTCCTCATCTCCTATGGCAAAAGCTTCATAAGCGTTCTTGACCTTTGTCCATAACAACTTAAATTCTTCCCTCTGAATTTCTATAGAGAAGGCCGTATTACCTTCCTGAGTCGCATTAAATTCCTTTTCGAAATCTAGAAACATTTGGGCAAATGTCTCAAAAGTCAATAATTTCCTTGACTTGGGCATATTGATTACAAATCCCAAAAATTGATCAAATTTACAAATTATATTATATACGCCTAAATTTAGTATTTCGCGTTCAAGTGTGATGGTAAACGTAAAGCAGGAAACAATGAAAGGACAAAATTCTATTACAAAATATTCAAATTTTCCCAAATTTTATCGCGGACACCTTGGCGGTTAATATCGAAAAGTTCGCTAATCTACAATGTTAAGCGCAATTCAAAATTGAGCCAAAATGACGAGTTTCCAATGACAAAAGCTCTGCTAATCAAAAACCACAAGGTACAAAATTGCAAAAACATCCAATAAATCGCGATTTCCTTTTTGATTTCAGTTTCGTATCACTATTTATTCTCTTTCTTTATCCAATAAATCCAATATATTTAAATTTAATAGAAAGTTAAAAGTAACATTAAAAGTAAAAAGACCAAAATGTCCAAAAATACGAAACGAAACTCACAAATAAATTTTGCTTAGTTATTCAATTTAAAAATTTAATCAAAAAATTAACATTTATGTATATTCAATTAAAGATCGATTAAAAAATCCAGATCTATCAATAATAAAAAAAATAACATTTATTTACGGCTATACCTGTCATGTAAAAGGTGGGTCCTAAGGATCGTTATTAATGGTAATAGACTTTGCTAACCACCCACCCAACGCACAATTACCAATTATTATAAAACTTTGGACAAAAATCAAATTAGGTTGTTGAACTCGATTTTCAACCATTTATTCCCACCCTAATTTGATCCTTTTATTTACAAATTCATTTCCCTATAAGCCAAGACAAAAGGGATTAACAGTGGATATTGAAACCAGCTCGGTTTTAATATTCGATAAATTCCTAAAGTATATCTGTGCTATGGAAGTTATAACACCAATACTTTATGAAACCAAACACTGTTATATTATATACAAGTAAAGTTCTGTTAGACTAGACAACAAAACTTTACAAGTATATGAATCACCACCAAATAGAACTTTAACAAAAAGTAAAACAAAAACAACTTTACCTTGCTTATATTGGTGGCATAAAAACGATCAAAAGGTTCCAAAATCCGGGTCGTCTGGACCAAATGTTCGATTGTGGACTGTATATAAAGGGATGGGGAGTTGTGGCGACTCCTTGGAACCAAACTTCTGCTCAAATTTCTGTCAACAAAAAAAGGCGAAAGAAGAAATAAATTCTTTCGATATTTAGAAAACAAAAAAACAACACTTTCCTTCTTATGTTCCTTTGGTACATGAACAATTTCCTTTTTTCTTTCCACTCACTTCAAATAGCGATAGCACAAAAAAAAAACGATCTTATTTGATATATTCCATACACAAATTTAAAATATTTTATTATTATATTATTCACTTTTTGTTCAACACAATTTTAGGTTCTTTTCCTTTGATTGAATAATATGTATTAGGTTATGCAGGTTAGCAAGCGAATGATAATAAATAGAAAAAATTATATGGACTAAAGCCCTAATATTACATTAAATTAAATTTATATGTTAATTACAGAAAGCTTAAATGTAACATATAGCGCCCTCTGTTGGTGACTTCCCATCATTAAAACAATTCCGTTTATGTCACCAGTAATGGGAAGCGAGGATCATCAGACATAAACAGTACCTTTAACTAACGCCAAGTTTAACGACAAGTTGTAATAATGGCCATTAGTCAGAATATTTGAGAAATAATAATGATTTGTTTTACAATTCAAAATTAGTTCTGATTTATTCAAAATTTCGCCGTGGTATTCATACAAATTTCTTTTGGTTACAATTCAATATGTTTATACATATAGTTGCTTAGTGTTACAAAAATTAGTATTTCTTTTCTTATAATTCACAAAACAAATTATTTAAAAATTTCTTTTATTAGTTCATACCTGTTTAGTGTTCCACGTAAATTATTGTGTCAAGTGTTTTGTTACACTTGTGTGGTCTACTTCTTGTTGCTATTTTCGTGATTGCTAGGGGTTTTAAATTACATTAATAATTATTTATTTTTATAATTGTTATTATATTAATGCATATAGTTATGGACTGCCGCAACACATCCTACCTCTGCTTCTTGAGCGTCTACGCCAGTTGGCCACACCAATCGATGACAGGGCTTCCTCGGTTTGGTCCTTCCAACGGATACAAGGTCGTCCTCTTCACCGACTTCCGCAAATTCCCGCATCAAATACCCGTCTAGCCGGAGCATCCTCCTCCATTCGAACGACATGGCGGAGCAAGCGCCTCCGCTGGATATTAATACCCTGTACAACGTCTACGTCGTTAAGGAGCTTATTCAGCTCACTGTTGGATCGGATACGGAAATCATCGCCAACTCTCACTGGACCGAAGATCTTGCGTAGTACTTTTCTCTCGAACACTCTCAACGCCGCTGAATCTGTACTTAATAGGGTCCATGCCTCTGCGCCATGAAGAAGCACGGGTAGGATGAGTGTCTTGTACAGTGTTAGTTTTGTCGCATGAGAGAGGTCTCTGCTACTCAATTGCCTATTGAAACCAAAGTAGCACCTGTTGGCAAAAGTGATCCTGCGCTTGACCTCCAGACTGACATTATTTCTGGTGGTAATGGCGGAGCCAAGATAGGTGGATTCCTTGACCGAATCAAAATTATAGTTATCGGCCGTAATCTGAGAATCAATACGCCGCGCGTCTCTACTTGTCGATAAAATATACTTTGTTTTGCCCTCATTTACTGCCATACCCATCTTGGTAGACTCCCGTTCAATAGCACTAAAGGCAGCAGTAACATCTCGCTTGGTACGCCCTATGATGTCAATGTCGTCAGTGTACACAAGCAACTGGACACTTTTTTGAAAAATAGTGCCATTGCGATGCACTCCCGCCTTTCGCAGAACACTCTCCATGACGAAGTTGCAGAGGTCGCATGATAAGGGGTCACCTTGTCTGAAACCACGCACGGTATCAAAAGGTTCGGAGAGGTCCTTTCCTACCTTGACGGAGCTGCAGGAATTGCTCAACGTCATTCTGCATAGCCTTATCAGCTTCGCAGGTGTACCGAGCTCAGACATTGCGGCAAAAACACGATCCCTTATGGGGCTATCGAAGACTGCCTTATAGTCGACAAAAAGATGGTGTGTGTCGACTTGTTTTTCGTGGGTCTTTTCCAGGATTTGGCGTAGTGTAAAGATCTGGTTGATGGTGGACTTGCCTGGTCTGAGGCCGCACTGCGAAGCCAATCAGTGTTTTGACGAGGGGCTTCAGTCGTTCACACAATATGCCCGTAAGAACCTTATATGCGAAAGGGAGAAGGCTTATACCCCTTTAGTTGGCGCATATCGTAGGGTCTCCCTTCTTCAGGACAGGACAGAGGTCACTGAGGTTCCAATCGTTGGGCATACTTTCCTCTAGCCATATTAGTACTAGTACACTGGAGACGTACCTTCCGTCAATCACAATATGGTCAATCTGTTTGGATGTTGATCGATCGGTGGACATCCAAGTGGCCTTATGAATGTTGAGATGCTGAAGCGTAGTGCTATACACTACCATGTTACGTGCTGCGGCGAAATCGATCAGCCTCATACCATTGGAGGTAGTGTTCGCGTGGAGGCTGAACTGTCCGACAATGGGGCCAAAGATACTTTCCCGCCCGATCTTCGCATTAAAATCTCCGAGGACGATTTTGGCGTCATGGGCGCGGGCACTTATCGTATACGTCCTCGAGTTTAGCATAGCAGGCATCCTTAACATCGTCCTTTTCTTTCGTCGGGGCGTGGGCACATATTAGGCTGAAGTTGTAGAATTTTGCCTTGATGCGGATTGTGGCTATTCTTTCGTTCACATGTGTGAACCCAGAGACAAGATGACGAAGTCTCTTATTAAACACAAAGCCGCATCCGAATTCGTGCTTATCTTCATGGCAGCTGTAGTATACATCACAAGATGCAAGCGTTTTGCATCCTTGTCCTGTCCATCGCATTTCCTGTATGGCAGTGATGTCAGTCCTACATTTAATGAGGGCATCCGCCAGCTGGGCGGAAGCGCCTACCCTGTAAAGGGTGCGGACGTTCCAAGTGCCAATACGTAAATCATAGTCCTTTATACGTTTGCCGTGGTCGTCAACTTTTAAGGGGATCTTATCGGAGGATTCTGTTTTGGTTTTCATTGGAGGGGAATTTTTGCGTGGTGGGTTCCAAGCCCTACGCACAACCCAAATTTATAGCGGGTGCTAGAATGCCATCCAGGAGGGGCCACGAGGAGGCTGCGTGTCAACTTGAATACAGCAAGACAAGGATCGTCCTGGCTGTCGCCTCTTTGACCACAATCAGAAACTTTACCTTGTTTGCATGCATTCCTCCCCCCCCCCCCCATATTGTGTATATAATGACTGAAATATTTTGTATAGTTCAAAGTTTGGGCAAAACACTGATACTGGTCCTCTTGCAGGTAATTTCTCTTTCATAAAATCTAGAAGGCTATCTTCATTTGTAACTTTTAACATATGCCGAATTTTATTTTTAAATTAGCTATTCTGTCGATAGCCTTAAGTTTCTCAGGGTTGGGTTTGATTCCTCTAGGAGTGACAACGTGGCCTAAAAATTCAGTTTCCTTTGCTAGGAATGTCCATTTATCAATCTGCAATTTAAGATTGGCCTGGCTTAAATGGTTTAATACTTTTTCAATCGCTTCTAAATGTTCATCTATGCTTGTAGAAAAAATCAAAACGTCATCTAAATAAACTAAGCAGATTAAACCAATGGCGCAGTTCACAATCTTGGGCAAATGGTCTGGCATCATGGCATTTGCAAATGTTGGGTATTCCTTTACCATACACTAACAAAATACACAGAAATACCCTTGTCATGGTTTGGCAAATATCCCACACTCAAACCCGTAGTTTATATTTGCCATACTTGAGCAAATGAACAGCTGATCATAAAAATAAAAACATTTCAAAATAAAGTCACAAAAAATGGAAATGTACAACATAAAAAAATGAATTAAAAGAGAAGAGCCGAATAAAAAATATACAGAGGAGGAAATAAATAAAATTATAAATAAAATAATATATATGTATATATAAAATAAGAAGTTTGCAATAAGTGTTGCAAAGTTAAACAAAATAAAACCGTTCACAATTAACGGCAAATATTTACAATGGTATAAATTTACCATCTAAATGCCCAAGATTGTGAACTGTGCTAATGTATTGTTTCAATGCATTGTTAATCAGCCGTTGAAATGTTGCTGGAGCATTACGAAGACCAAATGGCATACGCAAAAATTCATAATGGTCCGTAGCTGTGGAAAATGCCGTTTTGGGAATGTCATCAAGATGAACTTCAATTTGATAAAAATCCTTTGGCCAAGTCCAGGGTTGAAAAGTATAGAAATTTTCCAAGTTTATCAAAAATATCATCAATATTCGGCATTGGAAATCGGTCTTCAATAGTTACATCGTTCAATTTTCGGTAATCAATTACTATTCGCCAATTTTGTTTATTGGAAGCATCTTATTTTTTTTTTTTGGGACTATCTATATCGGACTACTTGATGGCCTAACTATACTCTGCCTTAGCATGTCCTCCATTTGTCTATTGCCTGCACCTCAAGGTATTTGTATATTTTCGAGTATATCGGCATGTCATGTTTTGTTATAATTTTGCGCTGTATCTCATTAGTAATTGTTAAATTATCTTCTTATCTTAACATAAAATACATGTTTAAATTTTTTTATAATTTTGATTAGTTTTTCCTTTTTATATTCCTTAAGATCATCTGTTCGAATATGGGCAATAATATTATCAATTTCGCCATTGAAGAAGTATCCTTCTTCATGGGATATTTCATCATAGACTTCTTCTTCCACGTAAGAACAGAGGTGGTTCATACACTTAGGGCCATTATTACAACCTGTCATTAAAGTTGGGGTTAGTTAAAGGTACCTTTAGCTGAAGGGAACGGGAAAGTTACCTTTAACTTATTTTCGTTATTTCAACTTACAGATAAAATTTTTTTCAAATATGGCAGTGCCGAAGCAATGTCGATAAAACTGCTCAATTATACAAGTTTTTTTTAACGCAGTGGCAACCGCGTGCTTCATGTTTTTGTTGTATACGCTCATTTTGTTTAAATTGAATGTTGCCATAATGAAAATAATATGTATATAATATGGCAACTTCAAATATAAAGTGACCTTTAAATGTTAAAGGTAGGATGATCCTCCCGTTAGCTTAACGATCACTTCTATCTTATTGGTTACTCATAATAATGAAAAACAATTCATCTGCCTGTTAAAATCCTACCTTTAGTTAACGGCAAGTTGTAATAATGGCCCTTAATTTAGTTTTAACATGTTTTAAAAATATAGAAAGTTTTGATGGTACCGATCCGAATCAGTTACCGGATTATATAGATCAAATTGAAAACATTCTTCCCTCAATTTTAGAATTTAATGAATCTGGTAGGAATATATTATTTGGATTTATAAAAAATAAATGTGTTGGCAAAATTAGAAAGGCAATTCAGACACCCTAACGTAAAAACATAGCCGGTTTTAAAAGATATTGTGGCAATATATTCCCTGTCTTCATATGTTTTGTTCATACTGTACCACTCATTGTATTCTATATTTCTACATTTTATACTTCTCGAATAGTCTTATATATTTCAGGATAGCGGTATTTATTTACGTATACGCATTCTTTTTGAAATATTTACTTTATTAAATATATTTTGTAGCAGTGTATTCCTTGTCTTGATATATTTTGTTCATGCTGTACCACTCATTGTATTTTATATTTCTACATTCTATACTTCTCGAATAGTCTTATATATTTCAGGATAGCGGTATTTATTTACGTACACGCATTCTTTTTGAAATATTTACTCTATTATATATATCTGCCTCTGTTCTTTCATATTGTAACGTAGACAATAAGCTGATCATAACATAAGTTTGTCTTATATGTAATTGCTATGTCATATATATTTGTCTCTGTTCCTCTTCCATATTGTAAAGTATATAATAAGTATGTTATTATACATAAGTTTGATTTGACATTGTAGAAGAAACAAGCATCATTAATAAAAGAGACGTCAAGGAAAGAAGTTGTGTTTTATTTGTCAGTGGTAATATTCTCGGCTACATGCATATATTAATGGCAAATTTTGGTGAGAAATGCAGCAGCAATGATTTAATGGATGATTTAAAAACATGCAAATTACAGGGAACTGTGGAAAATTATTATTTTAAATTGTATTATTGATTTGCCCAATAGACAATTACTTACCAGCAATGCAGTAATAACTATATTTTTTCAGGGAAAATACCGTATGCTAATTTTCTTGCACAAGATTGTTTATTCAGGGGAACCTAATTATCTATTTACTAGACTACAATTTTCCAGGACAAACAGGGGTTATAGGATATACTCCGTAAGATTCCTAAAACAGATGTCTGAGAGGCACTTTTATATTAATGCAATTCGTGCGTGGAACCAACTTCCACCAGAAATTCAATTGAAAAGCAATGTAATGCAATTTAAAACTGCAATCTCAACACACTTCTCTCTTCTTTAGAATTCACGATTTAATTAATCCAAGTTGAGGCTAACTTAAATTTAATTCATATAATTCTGCTTTCTTTGTAACACTTACCTATACATATATAACTATTAACTTAATCATAACACTGTATAAACAGTACTATTAAATAAGATTAAATGCTTGTTGTACTGAAGTTAATCAACAAATAAATAAATAAATAAGTCCATTCATTAACTGCTTTTAAATTATTTTCTTCACAGTGAAGATCATAAAAATTAAACATTTTTTTATAGTCAGTTCAGGATGAAGATATTTTCTGTCGGGATTATGGTCCCTAGTATAATTGGATTCAAATTTCGGGAAACTGTTAATATGGTTTTGAACAATCATATTTGCTTCATCACATATTTTTCTCTACGATCCAGGCAAACGCCCACGTAAATCGTTGCCAACGTTTTTAGATGTTAATACACGTTTCAATCGTCCTTCGCTTATTTGAAAAGTATCTAAAAAGAATTTTTTACAAACAGCAACTTTGCCTGTTTTAGAATTTAACCAGTACGTAAAACTCTCATTTCTACATGAACCTTTTCCGTTTCTCTGGCGTCGTCTTTTTACAACACTGCGTCCGTATAGCAATATATTTTGCTTATTAAAGTCTTCTAAGTTCCAAAACATTTCGAAAATACGTTTTCTTTCTGTTTCATTTAAATTTTTCAAGCAGTCTTTTCGGCATTGGCAATCTTCATTTTGAAAAACTTTGGCAGGAATAAGTTTTTCCGATTGTGTTGTAAACAATTCCGAAATATCGTATATTTAAATCTATTATGTAAACTCTACTACTCCTAATTTACTTCTTCTTTATTTATTGTACTAATTATTGCTATCCTCTTTTTGAAAAAGGAATGACATTGAGTTGTCATTGACATTAATACCTGAAACATACATACTTTGAAAATAATATGATAATTTCGTAAAAGTCAGTCTAAAAAGATTCATCAAAGAGAAAAGAGTTTAATAAAGAGTTATTTTATTTTCTAAAGAAATAAACGAGTTTGAGGTTATTTGGAAAATACTAGATTTTTCCACAATCAGAAGTGGGATACATAAGAAAAAAATTATACTTTTCTTATTTCTACGTCCGTAACATGAATAAAGAGGTCGAAAGTCAGTGTGAAGATGAGGGTGCTTCAAATAATCCCTATATGAGTACCCCATGTGGTAACGAGGATACTCCAACCAATATTCCTAACTTGAGTGATAGTGGTTTACGACTGTCTGCTGGTGAAAATTCCATTTTATCATTGCTGCTGCAACAAAATCAGATGCTGATCAACGCGCTACGTTCCGATAGAACATCGTTTCACGTTATGCCAGACTTAAACAACACCATCAAAAAATTCAATGGCAAAAGGTCACCTTCAGAAGCTAAAGATTGGCTAGCCTCCTTTAATAGTATTGGTAATATGAATAAATGGCCAGATTCTTTTCGTCTACAATGCGCTCGAGCTAACCTAGAAGGTGCTTCCTTAAATTGGAAAGTTGGAGGGAATTCGAAGAAGAGTTCAAAGATACGTTTATTGGGCGCCAATCAACAGCTGAACTATGGGAAAAAATGTCTCAAAGATGTCAACACGTTAACGAAGATATCACTGATTATTTCTTTGATAAGTTGCGACTTACACAACAACTTGGCTTGGAATTTGATGACGCAAAAAAATGTATCATCAGTGGTATAAAATCAATTGATTTAAGAAAATTTCTATTACAGAGACAACACAACACGTTTAATGATATGATATCCAACATATACGATTATATTGATGTTGGATGTGCAGAAGGAGAGGTAGGAGAAGGTAAATCTCGACCACAGCGATTACAACAACCAGGTAAAACGGATAGTATGCAAACCTGCAGCAAGTGTGGAAAGCAAGGTCATTATGCGCGCTTCTGCAAGACTGAATTTCTACGCTTAAATGTTACCGCTGCGAAGGTATTGGACACGTCAAAAGGTTTTGTAAAGCGCCCATTAAATGTCTTAATTGTCACCGAGAAGGCCACATGCAGAATGCTTGCCCTGATAAAAGCAAAAACGTTCCATCAAAATCAACATCAAATTCCCACAGCGCCACCACAACTTCTACCACCACCGCTACAATAGCCGCCTCGTCCGTCATTGATACCACCACCAACAGTAAGTATTTCCAAAATGCCTTTATTAACGGACAAATAGTCAAAGCGTATGTCGACCCTGGGAGTGCTGTAAATATGATGCCGATATCAACAGCACAGGAATTAGAAATAATGTACAGCAATCCGAAATCTCTAGTGAGAATACATGGTTTTGGTCAGGGATACGTAGTTCCAATTGGTGTATTGACCGCAAACCTTAAGGTCGATCAGGCTGCAGCCGATGTTGAAATTTTTGTGGTAAAAGATGAAGAATTAAATATTCCTTTACTAGTTGGACAGCCATTCACAGAAAAGGAACACATAACTATGGTACGACGAGGTAAGATTCTGCGTTTCTTTGAGGAAAATATTAACGAAGAGCCAGATGATTGTTTGCAAAATATGGAAGTGCCAATCTTGCCAAAAACCGATGTAAAACTATGGGCTAAGGAAGATACTTATCAAAACTTTGGTTTTGATAAGATGCAAATTGGCAAAAATGTAAGTAAAGAAGGAAGAGAAAAACTTAAGAGTATTGTTGAAGAGTACATTTCTTGTTTTTCTTATAATTTGAGTGATTTGGGAACAACAAATAGTGTTGGGTTTAAAATCGAGTTAACAAAAAATGACCCAGTTACTTTTCGTCCCTACCGTTTGAGTTATTCTGAGAGAGAGTATGTAAGAAATGAGATTGAAACAATGAAGAGTGCGGGAATAATTTGTGACTCCGAGTCTAATTTTTCGAGCCCAATATTACTTGTAAATAAAAAGAACGGTGAAAAGAGAATTTGTATTGATTACAGGGCATTAAATAAAATAACAAAGAAAATGCAATATCCATTGCCATTAATTCATGATAACATTGATCGTCTTCAAAATAAAAAATATTTTACGGCTTTGGATATGAAAAGTGTAATACCTGTAAGTAAAGAGTCTAGACATCTTACTGCCTTTGTCACACCCGAAGGCCACTTTGAGTTTTTACGTATGCCATTTGGTGTTTGCAATGGCCCAGCCGTTTTTCAACAATTAATTAATAAAGTACTTGGGCCCTTACGTTTTACAATTGCTTTGGCTTACTTCGATGATATTCTTATACCAGCTGATACGGAGGAAGAAGGTTTGACAAACTTAAAAATCATTCTCGAAGTTTTGAATAAAGCAAATTTAAAATTAAATTTTTCTAAATGCAAATTTCTTTTTGAAAAAATAGAGTACCTCGGTTTTGAAATACAGTGTGGAACTTTAAGACCGTCTGAGGAAAAAATAAAAAGTGTTTCTGAGTTTGCATCTCCAAAGAATGTGCATAATGTAAGACAATTTATTGGCCTCGCAAGTTATTTTCGGCAATTTGTACCCAATTTTGGATTGATGGCTCAGCCCTTAACAAAACTGACCCGGAAAAATGCACAATGGAATTGGTCGCCAACAGAAGAGAAAGCCTTTAAATTGATTAAAGAAAAACTTATATCTCGTCCTACATTAGCTATGTATTCACCAGAAGCAAGAACGGAGGTACATACAGACGCCTGTCAACTCGGTCTTGGCGGAATTCTGCTCCAAGAACAAACCGATAAAAAACTTCATCCGGTTGCTTATGTTAGTAAACAAACTACTCCAGAAGAAAGCCGATACCATTCAACGGAACTAGAAGCGCTTGCTGTTGTGTGGTCTTTACAAAAACTTCGTGTGTATTTAATTGGAATTCAATTTGTTGTTATTACAGATTGTAATGCTGTAAGAAGTACTTTTTCTAAAAAAGATATGATACCTCGTATTGGGCGTTGGTGGCTTCAACTCCAAGATTTTAAATTTGAAATTATGCATCGTGCCGGAAGTAAAATGCAACATGTGGACGCACTTAGTCGCACCCCAGTTGGTGATGCACGGGAATCCGAGACGGTGGCTGATGTTTTTTCTCTCTACAATACATTAAGCGAAGGTGATTGGTTAACGTTACTACAAAAAACAGATCCTGCTGTTGGTGATATGGTTAAATCGTTAAAGAAAACAGCTGATTTAGATGAATTTGATAAAAACATAAAATCAAACTACGTATTGAAAAATGGTGTTGTTTTTAGAAAAGATGGTGATGAAGAAAAGTTTCATGTTCCTCGGAAAGCAAAATGGAAAATTGTTAACAGCTATCATGATAACCTAGCCCATATTGGAGTGGACAAAACCGTGCAAAAGATCAAAGAGTACTACTGGTTTCCTAGGTTGAAAAACTACGTTAAGAATTATATAGGGGCATGTGCCGAATGTTTATACCACAAACAACCAGGAGGAAAAAAAACAGGTATGTTACATCCAATTGACAAAATAGGAACTCCGTTCCACACCGTATATCTGGACCACTTAGGCCCTTTCGTAAAGAGCTCAAGAGGTAACTCCTATATTCTGGCTGCTATTGATGGTTTCACAACATTTTGTGTGTTAAGGGCGGTTCGCAACACAAAATCAAATACAACGGTTCGTTGTATTGAAGATATGATTTCTTTATTTGGTACCCCAACGAGATTTATTACTGACCTCGGTACTAGTTTTACAGGTGCCGCATTCGTAAACTTTTGTAAAAATAATAATATCGTTCATATAAAAAATGCAACAGCCACCCCTAGAGCAAATGGGCAGATTGAGAGGCTAAACAGAAGCATAACCCCTATGATAGCAACTATGAGCAAACGACCAGATAACAAAGATTGGGACAATTTTGTAGGCATCACACAATATAGTTTAAACAACACTCTTCACCGCGCAATTAAAACCACTCCTTTTAAATTGTTGCTAAATTACTCTTCCAAAAATGCTTCTGGTAGTGTATTAGAAGATGCAGTCCGACAGCAGAAAAACGTCAACATAGACAATGAACGTAAGAAGGCATTACAAAATATTATTGAGCAACAACAAAAACAAAAGAAAGTTTATGACAAATCGCGATCCAGCGCTGACGTATATTTACCAGTGATTATGTTATGATAAAAAGAGTTACAATGCCAGGTGTTGGTGAGTCATCAAAACTGCTTCCACATTACAAGGGAACATACATAATTACAGAGGTTTTGCCGAATGATCGCTACCGAGTGTCTGACATTCCCGGACTAAAGCGAACACAGAGGTTTTATGAGGGAGTTGTAGCAGAAAACGATGATAGTGATGACAATGAAAATATTTATGAGTCAACATCATCAGACGACGTCCTATGTACACTTCGCAAAAGCAAACGTTTATTGGAGAAGGCACAGAAGAAGGTGTAAATCGAGGGCGATTTCCATTGAAGGATGGCCGACTGTAAACAATCCCGAAATATCGTATATTTAAATCTATTATGTAAACTCTACTACTACTAATTTACTTCTTCTTTATTTATTGTACTAATTATTGCTATCCTCTTTTTGAAAAAGGAATGACATTGAGTTGTCATTGACATTAATACCTGAAACATACATACTTTGAAAATAATATGATAATTTCGTAAAAGTCAGTCTAAAAAGATTCATCAAAGAGAAAAGAGTTTAATAAAGAGTTATTTTATTTTCTAAAGAAATAAACGAGTTTGAGGTTATTTGGAAAATACTAGATTTTTCCACAGTGTATCGTATATTTTCCCTGAATTCCATTTAATTTTACGAATTTCTCATTCTCATTCATTACGAAAAAATTCTCATTCTCAATTACTTCCTCTTCCTCTGTTGAGAAAGAATGAACTTTTAAAATACTCCTTTTTTAAATCTGAGTTTAATTCCTCTTCACTTTCAGAATTAAGTAATCTTGTTATTTTATCCTTTCCCATGGGTTTAATAATTTCTTTAAGTCAAATATTATTTTTTAAATTTCAATTTAATATCAACACGTAATTTAAATTACCTTCATCACTGCTTTCAACATTTTGGGCGCACTTTTTGACATCGTCAATAAAACGAGGACTTAGGTCACTTTCAAAATTAGGATTTTCAGTATTTATATTATTTTGAAAATGTACGTGATATAAAATTTTCAAATGTACTAAGTATATTTCAATTCAATTCAATTTTTTGACAGTTCAGCATAAATTATAAATGTCACAAGTGCCAACTTGATAAAAGATGAAAATAGACTTAAGCCACTTTCAAAATAAACGGCTCAAATAATAATTGATTATTTAAACTAATATCTTTGTTTTTATTTATCCCTACTTCTCGCATAATATTTTATTTTATTCTCCACTTCCTTATCCCCACAGTAATGAATCCATTTTTAAATAGTATAAAGTATGACAAAATATTATTAAAATAATGAATTAAAATACAAGAAAAAACATATATTGTGTATCGCTTTGTTTTGAAATTATTAAGTTGCAAAAGACGTCTGTCCACTTTGAATACACAAACATGAATCGATTTGTAAAGTTAACTTATTTACAGCATCCACTCGCAATTTCTGCTGTTTGTTGTATAATTTCAAATAAATATTGATTTTTGATATACATATGCATATATGTAGTAATGTTCGTAACTAAAACAACCGTCTCCGTTGAAGTTTGAACAGAAAGAAAAAGATTTTATTTATTTCAATTATCTTAAACCTAATGTAACATAATCTTAATTCTATTTTGTTTCTTATCATAATAACACTTACTCTAATTTCTCTTATTATAATTATGCTTACTCTAATTTCTCTTACGACTAACTTTATTAACCCTGCTACTATGTATGTTAGAAAAAAAATACACATGTTTTGTTCGGGTCATATTTTGACCCCAAATTTTTTATTGAGAAAATTCAAATTTATACATTTCAAAAATATTTTTAAGGCTTATGATCAAAACAATACGTCGTCGTTAGAGTGATTGTGTGTCAGTGTGACGGACAAACTGGTTTTTTACAAGTTATGCACTCAGTAAAGGTCTTTTTTTCCTTTTTCGACGGGCAAAATTTGCACCTTTTCCGTTCACTAACGCTTTGTCGTTTTGGAGAAGGCGAATACGTAGATGGTGATACACTGTCTTCTTCTCGAATTCTTTGTACCAATGATGCAGAGGCTTCTGCGCGAGGAAGACGATTACCACTCTTGATATACTTCACCGAGTTGCTCTAAAAATAGACGCCTTTTGTGCAGTTTATTTTTTTTGCCATTCAGGATATATTTCGGTCCATATTATAAAAGCGTTGAGAGCAGAAATATCTAATAAATTAGAGAACAGGGCAACGGGCTACCGATTGGTTTTTCTTTTGCACGAATATGTAGGAACCATTTGGTCCAATGTGTCGACTCCGCCTTTTGTCGAGTTGTAGTATTCAATTATTTCCGGAATTTTTTTGGATGATCTTCCAAAATGTTGTTGTTATGGTGAGAGCAAATAAACCATTTTGTATTTCTAAGGTACTTACAAAACTACAATTTCTTTTTCATGAAAAAAAAAATTACTTGAGTGTACTGGAAGCTTACGCAACTCTTGTGTTGTTGCATGAACAGGCAAAAAACGTTTATTTTTCCTCACTGTGCCAACAGTAGTAATTTTTTGCTTTAGCAGTTCTAATGCAAGATTATGACACGTAAAAAAATTATCGGTAGCCACATTTCGTCCACAGTATGAAGACACTAAGTCTAGAACAACCCGTTCGCCTTGGTTCCTTTCAGCATTATTTCCCCCTTTACCCAAATATATTTGGAACTGTAAGCAAAACGTCAGAATCTGCTGCTATCCACGCGCTCATGCCATATTTTCCAGGATTACTTGGAATGTATACTTTGAAAAGACATCTACCTCGGAACGGAATAAGCTGTTCGTCAATCGTTATATTAGCACTTGGAACGTAAAGCAGTTGCAAGTTTTGAGTCCATTGCTCATAAAATGTACGAATAGGAGCAAGTTTATCTCCTCTTTGTTCTGATCTTCTTCTTTGCCTATCGTCAAATGCTAGTACACGAGAAGTGTTGTTAAATCGCTCCAAAGAAATGATTGCTCTCAAAAAAGGACGTCCATGAAATTCGTCCCACAGGGAGTTAACACTTTCACCGTATGCACAAAGGGTTTTTGTTGACTCTCTTTCTACAACCATGCGTTATATTTTGGGCGTTTTGTCGGTTATTCTTATTTTGTTTGTTTTGTTGTCGTGTAAAACACCAAAGAGGTGAAAGACGAATGCAAAAAACAAATAATATAGACATATTATATTATATACTTATTACTCGTCTTACTAAAATGAAGGAGGATCATAAAATGACCCAAACATGATATGTGTAAACACTTGCAATAAAAAATTTTCTAAGCCTAAAATGGTGATAAAACTAATTGAATTCAATATATTTCAACAATTTATGCACTGAGTAGTAAGAACTTTCAAATATATTCCACCAGTTAGAAATACGGTAATGTTAAATACGATTTGGGTCATCAAAAGAGCCTAACATAGTAACAGGGTTAATAAAATATAATATTTAGCTTATCGTTAGTGTAATTAATATATTAATAAGTGAGGCAGGTTCATATGTGAGGACATTTATGTCACTACATACAATATGATATGCGATTGTCATAGTAATAATTTTAAATGGGCATTTTCATTACGAAAGAATACCATAGATGGGCACTTTGCAGTACCAGTAAAATTTCAGTAAAAATTGATTTTTACTGATTACTGAAAAAAATCTCAGTATTCAGTAAAATTTTACTGTTAATGCAATCTAAATTTAAATGAAATTTAAATAAAATTTAAATGAAAAAAAGTAAAATTTTACTGTTAATGCAATCTAAATTTAAATGACATTTAAATGAAAAAAGTAAAATTTTACTGTTAATGCAATCTAAATTTAAATGACATTTAAATGAAATTTAAATGAAATTTAGATTGCATTACCAGTAAAATTTTACTGAATACTGAAATTTTTTTCAGTAATCAGTAAAAATCAATTTTTACTGAAATTTTACTGGTACTGCAAAGTGCCCATCTATGAAGAATACATACAAATTTTACATTATCAAACCAGCTAAAGTGTATCAATGGCCTCATTAACAAAGTCAACTTTTCCAGCGTTGATAAATACAGCATCAACTGCAATTGCAGTTGAAATGGAATCTTTGTGTACAATGTTAAGCACAGTTTCTGATGATAAACAGACAACATCAACTTTAATCGACAATCGGTTTAAATATTTATATCAACATACCACTGCAAAGAAGATGGTATAACAATTACTTCGTAATCCCCGTGTTTATGTTAACGGAACCAAATATTGAACGAAATACCAAGTTTCAAGTGATATTATGAAGTTCATAGGAAATGCTACTAACAAGATATGGGAAAAGAAAACAAATTAACAGAAGGCAAATTGCTAAATCAACTGGACACATGTAAAATACAAACAAATATATGCAATCCGTTGACAATAAGAGAATTACTTTCGATTATTTTTAATTATTTTGTTCTAATCACCAGACCTTGCGCTGACCAACTCCCTCCTTTTCCCTGATTTTGTTGGAACTTGGTTAGTACAGGGACTGCGTTCACCCGTTGCATCACAACGGGCCGCTATGCGTGCTCAAGTGAGCTTTGTGATATCAGAGCTACCACTCTGACCAAACCTAACCTAATCACCAGTAATCCTGATTATTTTTCGATTACTTGTAATCGTAATCAAATAGTAATTAGAAAAAATTGTTCCTAGAATTAAATAATCATTACGATTCTTTTTAAAAAGTTATGTGATTGTAAAATCTTTTAACAATATTTTAGTTAAAAATTTAAAAAAAATTAAAGTAACCTTCATAAAAATTTGTTTTATTACCAGTAAGAAGTTAAAGCCCAATAACATGCCATACAACTTTAATAGCAACATTAAATGAATTTAAAAAACAAATACATTTTTTGTAAACAAAAAGCAAATCTCGAAATTTATTTGATTACCTAAAGAAATAACAAATTGTAAATGGGTTCAACTCGTAATCGACAAAAAGGAACAATGAATTTATGAGTCTGAGACGTATTTGAAACTGTTCAACAATAAATAAAAAACTAACTTATGCGTCGATCTATGATAATGATGAACCAACTTCATAGGACCCAACCATTGGCTAGCAAGTTTACGGTATCAGTATTGCGGGATGCTCATGGATGTACTACTATCAGCAGCGATTTTATATAGCGGTATGGAAGTGTTTTACCCAAAATATAAATCTCCCAAATTTATCTACACAAATCTTGTATATTTCATATATTATTACACTGGTGATCTGTAATTTTTTTTACTCATTTTAAACAATTTTATTACTAAAGAGATTTGTGATTTTAAAGCTATTGTTATAAATGTTTTATTTGATTAATAATGCTTTAAAAGACAATAAAGAAAAAAATGGAAACATGTTTAAAATTTTCAATTATTTTCTGAATTAAAGTGCACCAGTGCTCTTTTAGTTCCTCTTATATTATGGGAATTCAGTCAATAGCACTATTAAATAAAACCATTGGTATAATTGGCCATTATAACCCTTCAGTCAGGATTACGGCCTAGCTTCTCTCACCACTCAATTTGTGTGCGTTAATTTTATACATGAGTAGCGGGAACTACAGTTTAACGTCGACTCCAATGGACAGATTTTGAGAAGCTTGTTAATTGCAGGTTTATTTACTCTCAGCAATTTTGCCAGAAATCTGCTGAGAGGAAGCCGCCGAAGAAATATTTTTTTTCATATTTGAATTTTGAAGTCAGTATATACGGCTCATTTTATAAATTCATCACAACATAACATCATCGTGATATAAATTCAATTTATTATAACAGGGGGTGTGACGTAAAAAGTCGCCGTAGAATAGTAGATTTTTAAAGAAAGCGAGAAGCGATAACTTTGCACTACAAAAATAAAAACACTTAGGGCCATTATTCAAACTTGTCGTTAACTAAAGGAAGGACTTTAACAGGCAGATAAATTGTTTTTCGTTATTATGAGTACCCAATAAGATAGAAGTGATCGTTAAGCTAAAGGGAGGATCATCCTACCTTTAACATTTAAAGGTAATTTTATGTTTGAACTTGCCATATTATATATCATTTTCATTATGGCAATTTGAAATTTAAACAAAATGAGCATATACAACAAAAAGACGAAGCCCGTGGTTGGCACTGCGTTAAAAAAAACTTGTATAATTGAGCAGTTTTATCGACATTGCTCCGGCACTGCCATATTTTAAAAAAATTTTATCTGTAAGTTGTAATAACGAAAATAAGTTAAAGGTAACTTTCCAGTTCCCTTTAGCTAAAGGTACCTTTAACTAACCCCAACTTTAACGACAAGTTGTAATAATGGCCCTTATTGTATCAATATTATATTGTATTGATATAATACTCAATGAGAATTATAACACAAAGTGAATAATAAGGAAAATGATAAACAAAAGAAAAAATATAACTGTAAAAAAAACGTTTGTATAGATAGTATAATAAAAGCACGTGTTTGTGTGAATATTTGTAACAACAAAACACTAGGGTGAGAGTACATAGCTGTTATTTATTTTACCATACAACACAAATACGTGGGGTATACTTTGTTTTATTATTTGAAGCATTTCCAGGTTCAAAGTTTACTTTGCAAAATCTTGAGTTTATAGGGAAGAATGGGAAAACAAGCAGGGGCAAGAATACACACTTTGATGTGCTCGCCATAGCATGTTCAAAGTAGTTTCCAAAGTATTTTCACAAACTCTTGTATTTTGTTGATAAAGGCGTCTTAATGAAGGAATTAAAATTTAATTTTTTATGCTCCAGGCTTTGTACCAAAGTCTACCATAACTCAGTGAACAGTGGAGAATTTTCGGAGGAAAATTTTTTAACGATAAGGGGAATTATTAGAAATTCAAAAAAATATCAAGAAACTTGAAAACGATTGTTGTGTCAATTCTAGAGTTTTTGCGAGTGGGAAGAAGAGAATGTAAAGTGAATCTGACTTGACCTGATGTTTTAAACCCCTACAAACCATAGAATACTCAAAAAACCATTGAGTTTAAAATGGAAACTCATTTCCACAACAACATTATGAGTGTTTTATAAAATTCTTTTTAAGAAACCCTTATTTTCAACCCCTAAATTTGTATTCCATTTAATAATTTTCTAAAAACAATCTAATCTTATAATTCTCATTTAGTTCATACAATATTTACCATAAACTGTTTACAATTACAAAATGAAAATCACTCTGGCTTCTCTTCAGTTGTCGAATAAATCTTTCGCCTTTTACTAAAGATTTCCGTGGAGAGGAGCACTCTAATGAGTCTAAACTAAATTTTTTGTTAAGCCTGAGATCTCGCAAGAGATTTTGGGCGATGATTAAATAAATTTCAATTCTTGGTAAAAAGAAGACGGCGGTTCAAATTAGATCGCTGTGGGAATATAGATAGGTTTTTAAAGCTACTAAAATCGATTTTTATACACTTTTCTTCAGTGATGCCAACTTAGCAGGGATGATAAAGTTGATACTTTGGTATTTTTTTTGATACTTTCTGACGCTCCCAAGTACCTCGGTACCACCGCGATATACTTGATACTTTTTCTTAACTTACCTAAATTTCAGTTTCTCAAATGAGAATGTGATATGGTAACCCATGTTTCAACCGTATCTAGTTTAATACAAACGAAAGATTTATTAAAGTCTACAGATTCTTGTTGTTACAATATTAAAATTAACAACAAAATGTTATCCAAACGAAATTAAAGTCATTAAAAATGATTTTTAATATCGATCTCCTAAAAATGTACCTAATTTTTATATTCTTTAATAAATTATTATTTTTTTTTTTGTTCGTATGAATTGTTATGTTTTATTTGTTTTACATGTTATCAAAACTAAAAAAAAACATTAAAAATGTTTTATAATATTGATCTCTTTAAAATGTACCTCATTTTCATATACTTAAATGAAATGTTTTGTTTATTTTTGGCTTAAATGTTTATATTTTGTTTGTTAGCATGAATTGTTATGTATTATTTGTTTTGTTAAAGCTTAAATAAATTATTTAAAAAAAATTAAAAAATGTTACTTTAATATAATTTGAAAAGAAGGAAAATTTGTGTAAAAATCACGGACCGAAAATAACTGTTATTTTTGAATTTTTGATTAAAAAAAGCAACCGCAAGGAAATGTCGGAGAACAAAACCAAGTTGTATACCATTTTGATTGTCTTGGACCAAATTTTTATAAAATGCGATGCTTTTTAAAAACATGATTTTGACTTTTTAGAAAAAAAATAACAGTTATTTTTTGATTTTTATTTTTTCGAGCAAAAATAAAAGTTATTTTTTGACTTTTATTTTTTCGAACAAAAATAACAGTTATTTTTGACTTTTATTTTTTCGAGCAGGAATAAATGTTATTTTTTAACTTTTATTTTTTCGAGCAGAAATAAAAGTTATTTTTTGACTTTTATTTTTTCGAGCAGAAATAAAAGTTATTTTTGTTTCAATTCATGATGAATTCATAATATTTATTAAAAATTCTTTAAAAAAATTAAAGTAATTTATGTCAGAAAATTATTAGAATTAAGTTTTGGGTACATTAAACACTACTCTTTGGTTTGAAATAACCAAAATAACTTTTATTTCTGCTCGAAAAAATAAAAGTCAAAAAATAACTTTTATTTCTGCGCTTAAAAATAAAAGTTGAAAAATAACTTTTATTTCTGCGCTTAAAAATAAAAGTTGAAAAATAACTTTTATTTCTGCTCGAAAAAATAAAAGTCAAAAATAACTGTTATTTTTGCTCGAAAAAATAAAAATCCAAAAATAACTTTTATTTCTGCTTTTAAAATAAAATTCAAAAAATAACTTTTATTTCTGCTCGAAAAAATAAAAGTCAAAACCTAACTTTTATTTCTGCTCGAAAAAATAAAAGTCAAAAAATAACTTTTATTTTCTGACTTTTACGATAAAAGTTATAACACTTACGGTCCCTGGTAAAAATATGAATAATTCAAAATTTGATACTTTTCAACCCGAAAAGTACTTTTTTTGTTACCATTTCATTGGTGTCATTTATCATCCCTGCAACTTAGCACTTTTCGGGCTAGATTTAGCCTGTAGCATGATTATACAGTCGTGAATGCCCTTTTTGAAGTACCTATAACCCTAAACTAAAAAACGCGCAATTTTCAGGACTTTTCAGTATTTTTGTTTAGCCCTTTTTGCCCGTTTTTCCTTTCCGTGGACAAAAATGTCAGGCTGCGCTATCGTTATATACTGCAATTCATTCACCATTTGCTTCCATAGACCACTTGACAAAGACATGTCTCAATACCATATAGAAAGTGATTTATGAAATGAAGAAGAGGATGACCATGAAGTACAAATCGTTTTTAACAATGACCAACTTTGAAAGATTGTAATATAAATTTTATTTGAAACTAATCTAGTACCTTAATTCTATTGGATATAAAATGATCTCAAAAGCAATAATATCTATTAATAAATTGTTTTGTTTAAAAATTGTGGTGTTTTTATCTGAAAAGACTATTTTAATTTTAGCCCCCTTTTTGCGCTTTTTTGAAAAAAATTAAATTGTATTGTACTAAAAACGTAATTTTTTCAATTTAGCCCGTTTTTCAGTTTTGTTCACGCGTTTGGTGCCCTAAGAGTTGGCATCACTGCTTTTCTTTAGCACGCAGGGTCCCCAACAGTGTTGCAAAACTGAAATTTTTAAATGACTATAACTGAAAGAATACTTTTTTGCATCATATGGTACTTTTGTAACAAAAAACGTACATACATAATTGGTCACTATAACCCTTTAATCAGGACTATGACCTAACTTCTCACACCAATTATTTTGTCTGTGTTAATTTTATACCTTAGTGTCAGTAGGTCCCAATTTTTGAGACACTTTATCGTGGCGATTTTATTTCCTTTCAGTTTTTGCCAGAAGGAAGTCGCCAAAGAAATATTTTGCCATATTCGTTTTGATGGAGATGTCTGACATGGGGTTTAAACCGTGCGCTCACGTCGAGTAAGTAAGGCCACTACCTACTAGACTATACTTATTTATATTTCAAACACATACTGGACAAAAACAACTGATTCGGAACGTAACAAAACCTAAAAGCTCCGTTTAGTCAAACGTCGATGGAACGTAATGTACGTTTTTAATATATGAAGAGCAATCCAAATGCTTACCGAAATTACATTACGGTTCGGCAAGCGTTTTCCTAAGAAATTTTAAATAAAACAAAATATGATAAATATTTCTTCGGAGACTTTCTTTCACCATAAGCGGAGTGAGAAGCTAGGTCATAATTTTAACTAAAGGATTGTAATCACCAATTAAGTAAAAGCAAAGAATATAGATATAAAGAATGCGCATTATGTAGAAGTAAAATTTCTTGTGGCGGGTTCTAACATCACAACCCGCTCTCACCAAACATTACGACACGCTCTCACTAAAATCATTTCTGGATGAGGAGAGTGGAAGACAGAAGGAAAATAAACACAAACAAAGAGCGTAACAATGTGTTGCTCTCATCATGAGAGCGTAAAAATGCATTCAGTTGCTTTGCTTGTCAGCTTCTAAAGAAGAATGTTCATGTCGCTTTTTTCAGAATTCAATTTTACACCCAAAGCAATATTATAGTATGATTCACTAATATCAATAAGAAATGATTTCGATTTTTGGGAGAATACTTGCCAAGTTAAATACGGTGTTTTTAGCAGAGTACAATTTTTCTATATTTTTCGCTCACATATACATATAATTGGGTTGGGTTGTTGGACTTGAAAATATTACTAACAATTCTGGGTTAACACATGCCTCTCACAATTTTTATCATGTTCTCTTTGTGCCGAGAATAGTGTTGCCATTTTTGGTTATTTCTAACCAAAATTGGTTATTTTTTTGATCAATGTGTAGATGTGTAGATTTTTTGGTTTTGGTTATTTTTTTTTCTTATAAAAAAGCTATTTTTGGTTTCTTTTTTTTATTAATTATAATTTAAACTTGAAAAAAGTAAAACAAAAGTCTACGAATTTAACATTGGTTATATTTTTTCTTATTTGGTGATTTTTTTCACAAATGTTGGTTACAAAATTTGTCTTCGTGGCAACACTGTTTCAGAAAAATAAATAAAAATTAGCCAAACAACAAAAACGCACGATGAGAACAACGCATTGTTACGCTCTTGGTTTCTTTACCCTTCCCTTCTATCTTTCTCCCGCGTCTTGAAATATTTTTGAGAAATATTCCAAAATATGCCCAAATGCACATTCTTTATACTTTATTTTCTTTGGTAAAAGTAACTTAAAAAGTTCTTTATAGTACTTTAACAAATTTTTTAGAATAGAACACATTTCTCATGGTTTCCAATAAAATCTAATACAAGGAGAGAGTACTTTGTACAGTATATATGCCGCAACGTAAGAAAGAGCATTGTCTAATTATTATTTATTATTATCTTATATATAAAAATGAATGTGTGTTTGATTGTATGTTTGTATGTTTGAAGTTTATAGACGACTAAACGGCTGAACCGATTTTCCTGAAATTTTCACAGTATCTTCCTGTATGTCTGGAAGGAGTTATAGGCTACTTTTTATGTTGATATTCCAAATGAGCGAGGGGCCATGCCCATGTATACTACATACTACATACTTAATATTTAATTGCATTTGAAATATATTACTCATACGCATAGTTACCCCTAAAGTATGCTATCTATGATTCCTGATGTATAAAACCAAAGAAAATAAAGTATAAAGAATGTGAATTTTGGTATATTTTGGAATATTTTTCAAAAATATTTCACGACGCGGGAGGAAAGATAGAAGGGAAAGATAAAGAAACCAAGAGCGTAACAATGTTCTCATCGTGCGTTTTTGTTGTTTTGTAAAAGGAATGGATGAATAAAAGAAAGTTGTTTCTTTGCTGAGTGCGGATGGTACGCACTCTTGGTGTTTATTCAATAATTAATTCTTGAGGGAAAATGTCCCTTCTTTTATACTAAAATTTTGCTGACTTGACAATTCCAAGTCAACCCCTTAATTCTAATACAATTTTGTATTGGCTTAATACTAAATATATTTGTTTGTATGTTTGTTGAGTACTTAGCTATATTCTATATTAAATAATATTGTATTGGTTTGTGTGTGAGCTAACCATGGGACAAGTGGGTGCAATATGACACGCGCCCGTTGTTCATATAAACATAATAATTCCCATGGTAAAGCGTGAAGAGAGCCATACACGATCACCAGCAATGCAATACAACAACAACACACATTATAATAAAACCAATGCGGCTGGCGGCCTGACAACAAAGTATCAAGTGATCGTCGCATGTGCGCGACGGTCAATAACATTGAGTCAAGTGGCCGCTGCTCATATGCAATTGGATATTCTTTTGTTTATGCATATGAAATGTTGTGTTGGTATTGACAACTGTAAAATCATGCTACAGTTTGACTAATTTTTTATTTATTCTTCTGAAACAGTGTTGCCACGAAAAAAATTTTGTAACCAATATTTGTGAAAAAATCACCAAATAAGAAAAAATATAACCAAAATTAAACTCATAGACTTTTGTTTTATTTTTTTCAAGTTTAAATTATAATTAATAAAAAATGAAACAAAAAATAGGTTTTTTTTAAAAGAAAAAAAAACAAAAAAAATCTACACATCTGCACATTGATAAAAAAAATAAGAAATTTTGGTTAGAAATAACCAAAAACGGGAACACTGTTCTCAAATCACTTATTCTCAGACGTCGGCACAAAGAGGACATGAGAAAAATTATGACAGGCATGTTTAACCCAGGGGAAAATTGTTAGTAATATTTTCAAATCTACTTATTAACCCAATAATATGTATATGTGAGCGAAAAGTATAGAACAATTGTACTGCGCTAAAAACCTAAAAACACCGTATTTTACTTGGCAAGTATTCTTCCAAAAATCGAAATCATTTCTCATTGATATTAGTGAATCATACTGTAATATTTCTTTGGGTGTAAAATTGAAGTCTGAAAAAAGCGACATGAGCATTTTCCTTTAGAAGCTGACAAGCAACTGAATGCATTTTTACGCTCTCATGATGAGAGCAACACATTGTTACGCTCTTTGTTTGTGTTTATTTTCCTTCTGCCTTCCGCCCCCCTTATCCAGAAATGATTTTTTAAAAAGATTTTGGTGAGAGCGGGTCGTAATGCTACTTCTACATAATGCGTATTCTTTATATCCATATTCTTTGATAAAACTTAATGGAATTGGATATCACTCATACGTCACATATGTAGTTTTTTTAATGAATTTTACATCTATATAAACAAAAATTAATGTGTGTTTATTTGTTTGTGGGTTTGTTTGTTTGAAGTCTATAGACGGCTGGACCGATTTTCTTGAAGTTTTGACAGTACCTTCCTGTATATCTGGAAGGAATTATAGGCTAATTTTTAAAATTTCAAGAAGGCGGGGTGCTACGCCCACATATTCAATAAGTATTTAATGTCGCATATCTCATAAACTGCGAATTTTGTATGGACGACTTTGACGTACTTATATATAAACAAAATGGGCGGATTGGCTATAGTGGGTGTGTCACCTCCAATATAAAAAATATTAAATTATTATATCTATGAAAATATCATAGTTAGAGCCCTAAACTTTTTTCGAATCCACTTTAGTATCAATATGAATATTTTAGACAAAAATGGGCTGACTAGGAAAAGGGTGTGGTACTTCCCATATGAATTAAATTTAAAACTTCTTCTATCTCGGACATCACCTATATATAAAAATTAATGTGCATTTGTTTGTATGTTTGAAGTTTATAGACGACTAAACGGCTGAACCGATTTTCCTACTTTTTATGTTGATATTTTAAATGAGAGAGGTGCCACTCCCATATATACTACATAACCTACTATTGTAAGATAATAACAAAATGGATATATAGGAAAAACTATATCAGCAAGATACCTCAAATTTTGTACAAGTAACTACGGTTTTAATATAAATATTTTGGACAAAAATAGGCGACCTATCATTAGAGGACAATGCACCTTCCATATGAAATAAATACTAAAATCTGCCTAACTGAAGAACTTTAACAGTTAGAGTCCCCAATTTTGTATAAATAACTTTTGTTTAAATATAAATATTTTGGACAAAAATAGGAAGTTCAGCAAAAGCGGGCGTGGCACCCACCATATGAAGTAAATACTAAAATCTGCATATCTAGAACACCAGAAGAGTTAGACTGCTAAAATTGTGTACGAATATCTAAATTAATTATTAAAATCTGTATAAAAAAACTATAAAAGCTAGAGTCCCCAATTTTGTATTCCAGCTATAGGAAGGTGGTGCCTCTCTGATTTGTGGGTGTAGAAATTATTATATCTTGAAATATGCAATAGTTAGGTATATGACCCTTAAATTATTGAGTTTGAAATTTTCAACTCATATAGATAGTAAGTACTAAAGTTCATACTATTTAAATATTTATCTTGGAAAACATATACGTACATACATATGTAATAGTTATGTTATTGTTTACTTCTAAAAACGGGTAACTAATAAAACTATTATTTATTTGAAAAATACATTAGGTAAACTTTATAATAAGCATTTTAGTGGGCAATGAATTCATTACTTTTAATTACCTAAGTAATAAAATGTAAACTGTCAATATTTTTCCCAAATCAAATAAGTAGTTACAAAACTCATCAAAAAAATTACCTGTGACCGACGCAAACACAATTCATTGTTAAATTTTAATAACATTAATTTTCTTCAAAAGGTTTTTGACTTGAACCGATTTCATATTAGGTAAAATATAAAGAAATAAATATAACACGCATTCGGTTTTGAAATTCAGTTGAATCTTTTATTCTAAACAAGTTAAACGTTACCTGAGTGACATTTATTTTGCAACAATTTGTAAAAATGCCCCGAATAAAAGCTTCTAAAATGCATTGCGTTTGCAATCCCAGAGAGCAAATGAAAGTTCGGAAGACGTGAAAGTCGCCTCAGGACTGAAAGGAGTCGAGCTTCAACCTTTAGAGCCGCCGAAACGCCATCCCAACGTGAATAACGCCTTGAAGGCCTACGACAACGCGCCACAACAGCAAGGGCTACTGAAACACTTTCAGAAAGCCAAGAGCGCCTTAAAAGCTTCTGAAACGCCGTCAGAACGCAAAAGACGTCTTGAAGGTCTTCGACAACATGTCATAACCCCACGAGCTACCGAGACATCGTTGGAACATGAAGGTCTACTACAAAGCCAGCGAAATCGTATTGAAACATCACGAGCCACAGAAACACCTTCAGAACGTGAAAGACGTCTGGAAAGCCTTCGACAATATGCGACAACCGCACGAGCTACCGAGACACCTTTGGAACATGAAGGTACCACAACAGCACGAGCTAATGAAACAGAAGTCCAACATGAATCACGAGTAGAAAGTAGAAAGTCAGTGGATTCGAACATCAACAAGAAGAGCAGCAAAGAACAAAATCATAATCGAATGGCGGTGAATCGACGTAATGTTTTTCATGGATACTCAGGTATTGCATTTAACTACAGATCTAATATAGATGACCACATAATCGCAATTCATGCTGATAGAACTCCAGAACTCCAACAATGGCGTAACAATTTTGATGGTGGGCGATCCAGTTGCATCACGAGATATGTATTTAATTCCGATGGGGGTAGCGAAGCCCACCGGGTATTAGCTAGTTAAAAATATAAATAAAAATAATATATGTTAAAATCCTTTTTTCTTTGCAAAATAAGAAATTCAGAAAAATTGTGATATTACTGAATTATGTAATTATTTGTCATTTTGTAATCAAAACAAATTCTAACAGCTGTGGGTTAGTTAACATCGAAGACAGAAACACGTTTTGATTTAGACAGACTCAAAAAGTGTGAGTTAATTAACTTCGAGGTCAGAAAATGATCATCAGAAAACAAAGTTAGTTGTTTAGAAATGTTTACAGTTTCAAAAAAAAAAAAAAAAGAATTTATGATCATTATTACAACTTGCCATTTAAGTTGGGTTTAGTTAAAAATAACTTTAACTAAAGTGAACTCTAAAGTCACCTTTAATTTTTCTACTGATAAATTAAAGTTAACTTTTTTTAAAATATAGCAGGGACAAAGCAATATCGATAACTATTGCCAAATTAAACCTGTTATTTATAAATGCAGTGGCAACTACCTGCTTCCTTTCTATTATGTTTGTTCATTTTGCTAATATTTGATGTTGCCATATTGCAAATAATATGTATATATATATATATATATATTAGAGCGACTCACCAAAAAAAGTGCTCGATGTACCCTCCTAAAAATGAACCTTGGACTTTTTTAAGATGACATTTAAAATATTTCGGTTCCAGCTTTGACCTCTCGTGAGCTGGACCATTTCGAAAAAGGGTCTATTTTTCCATGTTTTGTCAATTTGAGAATCTGTTTCCTTACCAACATATACAATATGGGTGTCATAAGAAAGGGTTTTTCAATTCGCGTCCAACTGTATATACAATTTGTCCAAGGACGATCATCCATGTCCTTTTTTTAATGATATTCCGTTAAAAAGAACGGTTTTTGAATTTTTTCTTCGGGGTTGTTTGTAATAAAATAACAAAATTAACATATTTTAATCTCTAGTTGATTTAATTAAATACGGGTCTTAGCTTTTTTTGAAATTCGCCCTAGTTTGCGTTTTTTGAGTATAGTTTTGTAGATATAAACAAAAAAATTTAATACCTTTTTTTAATTTGGGAAAAAAATATGCCCACAAAAAGTCGTGGATCATTTCTTTTTTTCTTTCTTTAGTCCTATTTTCATCCAAACATCATCTAGAAACTAAATCCGCCATCATATTAGAGTTAATTTGGTTAGAAAAGAAGAAAAGAAAAAATTCAAAAACCGTTTTTTTTACAGAATATTCTTAAAAAAAGGACATGGATGATTGTCCGTGGACAAATTGTATATACCGCTGGACGCGCCTTGAAAAAACCTTTCTTATGACACCCATACTCTATATGTTGGTTAGGAAACAAATTCTCAAATTAACAAAACATACAAAAATATACCCTTTTTCAAAATGGTCCAGCTCACGAGAGGTCAAAGCTAGAGCCGAAATATTTTAGATGTCATCTTAAAAAAGTCCAAGGTTCATTTTGAGGGGGGTACATCGAGCACGAATTTTGCTTCCATACAACTTGAGTCGCTCTAATATATATATATAAAAGTTTAAATTGAAGAATGCAATAAAACAAAAACGGTTCGAAATTTTGTGAATTTTCGTTCTGAAGTACAATTGTTCCGGTTAGAAATAGAATATTATTTCATTCAAATTGTTGTCGCGGTTGGCTTCGCAGTACCTCATTCGATCGGAATTTTCAGCTCGTGATGCTTTGGCACATTCTCGAAAATATTCAAGGCGTTTTTACGTTCCAAAGCTCTTTCAGCGGGTCGCGTTGCCGTGGCATATTGTCGAAGACATTCAAGATGTTCTTCGCGTTCCGAAGGTAGTTCAGTTGCTTGTAATCTTGTGGCATATTGTCGGAGATCTTAAAGTTGGTCTTTGCGTACTGATTGCGTTTCGGCAGCTCTTGATGTTGATGATCTCGATCCTTTACTTTCAAAACGCTCCTTGCTCTGGTCAAATGTTTTCGATGTTCCGAAGAGGGTATCACATTCTTCAGAAGACTTATTTAATCTTTGCGGTTGTAAAGATACCGCATTCTTGGTGCGCTTTGAATGGCATTTAATTGGAATTTTTCACAAAATTTTCACTTAATAAACGTGTAACTTGCTTAGATCAAAGATTCTACTAAATTTCGAAATTAAACGTACGTAAAATTTATAATTTTTTAAATATAAGGTAAAGGATTAAAGTAAAGGTCAAAAATTACGGACAATTAAACCTAAACGGGTAATATTTTGCAAACACCGATAAAAATAATTATTCTAAATGAATTTAAAAATGTACATATGTATTTTAAAATATTGATTAACATTGTAAGAAGCTAGGCCGTAATCTTGACTGAAGGGTTTTTATGGCCTATTATGTATGTATGTATGTGATTAACAAATTTTTGTACATGTCAAAATTTTTCTTGTACGAAAAAATTTCAAGAAATTGCTAAGTGTTTTAGGATTAAATCATAAATACTTTAGTTCAATAATCTAAAAGTTTATAATACTCTCGATCCGCCCTAGATATTTTTCCTAAATCAGTTTCAAAAGAAAGTGATTGGCACAACATTTTAGGACTCTCACTCTACCAGTTCGGTAGACATTCTATAATTATTGTGAGCTCTATGGGGTTAATTTTCAACTAACCGTATCTCGTCCTATCCTTCATAAAAATATGTGAACAAAGATTTAAGGCAGACGCACTGTGGTCCAAAATAAAGACGTGCACAGTTACAACTGAATACACAAGTTTCGTAGTGCCTACTGCTGTGTGTGTGTATTGATGAGTAGTTCCTGTACAAGTTGGTTTTGTTACTTTCTCAAACATAGTAAGTATGAGTGAGTATAAAGAGGATAAGAGTAACATATTTGTTTTGCTATATTTTAGTCAAACAAATAAAATAGATCATGAGTGTGGTACAATAAGTAACTTATTGTATGCTGTATGCATATGGACATTAAACTACAAGCAGAATACGAACACTAATAAAACAACTATAAGGATTCTAAAACGATACGTTTTATTATGTTTTTTTTTTATAAAAAAATACAAAAAATGAATATAATTCAGTATTTAAAGATGGTTTTAAAACAAAACTAAAAATAAAAATTCAGTTGATAAAAATGTACAAAAAAATAATATAATTCAGTACTTAACCATGTTTTTTAAAAAAAATTAAATACATTCAGCTATAAAATAATACAAAAAATATAATTCAATACTTAAAAATGTTTTTTAAACTAAACTAAAAGTAGAAACTCAAATTCAGTTAAAATAGTATTATTCTTTGGAATTTATATTTACAAACAATATTTCGTTAAATGATTTTCCATTAATGCACTTATGTTTATTTAAATTTGAAAGTGCATTTTTATTGTACTTGTATACATTTTTACAATTTTATACGCAATAAAATTTATAATATACAGTCACACAGATAATTATACGTACCCGCCCTAAAAATAATTTTTTTAAAAAGTAACGAACTTCTAATCTAAAATTTCTTTACATTAGCGTCTGTAACGACACATTTACTTAAATAAAGAAAAAAGATTCCCAAAATCTATGAATTTTGTGACTGCAGTTTGCTTAAAACCAATATGACACCACAGAAAATTATACGTACGACGTATATTTCTAATACAATTTCTCCAAGGGTAGCCCGGTATATAAAATGTATTGTGAATAAAAATCCTAGCACTACAGCCGTAGAAATACGAAATACCTCGGAAAGTGATCACAATGTTATTGTGCATTCCGAAACAGTTCGAAGTGTTTTGAGAAAGAACGGTTTCCGCAGCCGAGTGCCGAGAAAAAAGCCACGATTGGAATTTGCCCAATAATATATGGACAAGTCCTCTGATTTTTGGGTGAATGTAATATTTAGTGATGAGAACAAATATAATTTGTTCGGCTGTGACGGAAAACAAAAAATTTGGCGTATAAATCAGTTGACTTGTCCATTTATTATCATTTTTAAAAAAATGATTTTTAGGGGGTTACGTATAATTATCTGTGTGACTGTACGAATCATTTTGATCTTTAACCATACCAAAGCAATTCCACATCTTGCTTCGTTCTCTTTTTTCGCAAATTTTATATTCACCAGACATAATTCTTTCTTTCATTTCCATATTATTCATTTTTATATTAATATGTACATATGTATACTTCAACTTAATGCACTAATCCACATTCGTTTTACTATAAATAACAATAAACACCAAAAATACTTGTAGTACAACAGTTATTTGAGAGGATGAAACAAATACAATACGATACTCAATGCAAAACCATAAAGAACTGTTATTGTTTTTGTGGGTAGAGTAGATGACAGCGTTGCCACTATCAAAAAAAATGTGTAACCAAAATTAAAATAAAAAATAACCAAATAAGGAATAAATTAACCAAAAATTTTTTTTTATATAAATGTATTTGTTTTTAAAGTTTAAAGTTAAAGCTTTTAAGTTTTAAAGTTCTTTTTTTATGGCTTATACCGCCATTAAAAGTCACTTGTATTTTTTGGTAACCCAAAGTTGATAATTCGTTAATAAGTAGTAATCGATGCAGGTTTGCAAAAATTTCTAGTTCTACATACAAAGTTCATGCATATAAAAATATGTAATCAGATGTTTAACTTACACCACCCTGTTGAGTTTGTACTTTTGTACTATTATTACGCACTTTTACTGTACTATCAATTGAACGTTATAAAGAAATAAAACGCTTTCCGAACGATTGCAAAGTTTATGATGTAAATTTTAAAATCAAATTAAAGAAGTGATTGCTGTATTAACGATAATAAAAAAAAATAACCAAAATGATAAAAAAATACACATTTACACATTAGAAAAAAAATAACCAAATTTGGTTAAAAATAACCAAAACGGCAACGCTGGTAGATGAGTAAAAGCAAAAGCAGACAATATCAGTTACACTCATTCTCTCATTTATACCAATAGTACATGGTATCTACCATGGTGTATTTGTTTTACAAATACTTTGTGGTGTACTACTGCACGTCTTTAGTCCAAAACCCCAATCTAGCCGGACAAAAGTAATTTTTTTAAATATTTAAAAAGTAAATTTTTGTATGGTAATATGTTGACAAGTGTCTGAAGTACATAACGGCATATTTTTTTTTCTTTAAACAGCTACACTAGCATTGACATATTGCTTCAAATACAAGTAATTGCTTCTTTGCTAAAAAATTAATATCTCAAGTGACATTTAACAGAGCGAGTGAAATTGTCGTGAAAAAATCATAAGAACAATTAGAAAAAATTTGTTCGTGCAATTAATATAACAAAGGTATGAGTAAAAATATACTGTTTAAATTTTTCATAAAATATGTTTTGTTTATAAATAAAATGCAATTATGTACATGTGTGTTTGAAATGTGAAATTTTTGTTTAATGTCCGAAGTTAATCAGAATTTCAAATGGTAATTTATCGTACTTAAGCTTTAGTTTTTATGTTGCCGTCATCTATATATATGCAGCTTTTGAATGTTTAAAAAATTTGCTGCCGCATTTAGCCCAAACGATTTTTATTTCATTTAGAGTTTAACATGTCCATTACAAAAAAAGAGCTGTATAATACTTGGCGTAATGAAAAACAACTAACTAAGAAAACTGAAGTTGTTGTTAAACACGTTGTTGCTAAGATTGGTATTAAGAATGATGAAACGGATAGCTATTACAAAAAAGTAAGGCAATCCGCTCGAATGTTTGTATGCATTTTAACGAAAAAGTGGGCGCAAGCCAGTCGAACAAGGCTCACGTTCGATGGTAAAAATAAATATTGGTTATAAGGGTATTTTAATATTACACCTAAATTTTCTTTATCATCTCGTGTTGAAGGATGCTTGGATGGACCTTTGACCTCCAATTATGGCAGGCCTTCTAAGGAATTTTTATGTAAAACTGAGAGAACAAAGAGACTTGGTCGGCAGGAGAACTAACTTTTGCTGCTGGAACAAGTCTTTATAAGTCCAGGAAACGAAGTGCTGCAAGCATAGTCAACACTATAAATTCTTCTTAGAAAATTCTCATTAGAAATAAAAAAAAATCAGCTTTTCTCCTCCACAACCAATCCCTTACACAAATGAGTTGGCGTTAGCTTTGTAGGTCGATGGTAGATATACAAAACAATGTATGATCTTCTTCTGTTATCTTCAGATCCTATTATATCCTCTTTATCTAAAAAGTCTTCTATTCATTCCCGCAGTACAGAACCTTTGGATGAAGAAGTTTTTGCCTTGTTATCAGATGCGTCAACGTCAGAATGGCATCTAGATTCTGAAAGTGAATCAGATATGGATTGAAATAAACATAATATATTTCTCGTTTTTTTTGTATAATTTTATTAAATATATTAAAATAATTTGAAATAATTCTTTCTAAAGATTCTTCTTTCAATTTACGTTATAATATATATAGAGACGAGCTATACCCAGCGAGCTTTGCTACTCTTATTAAAATATAAATAAAATTAGGTGTTCCCAGATATTCAAGATTTAGTATCCATGTGATATGGAAGGTGCTACGCCTACTATTGCTAGTCCGCCTATTGTTAACCAAAATATTAATATCGACACTAAATTACATGATTTAGGGATTTTTACTGTTATAGCTTTCCCATGTACGAATTTTAGTATTTTATTTATATGGGAGGTAACACGCCTACCGTAGCTAGCACGCCCATTTTCCCACAAATGTTTATGTGGATATCAAAGTTGTCCGTGCTGAATTCGAAGATTCTAGCTGTTGCACTTTCCATGATATAAGGCTTTTAATACTTTATTCTGAAGGTAGACGTGGCACTTCACCCATTTAAAACTTTTGAATAAAAATTAGCCTATAAAATCGGTTGTGTCGTTTTGTCGTCTTTAGGCTTCAAACAGACCCCCAAAAAACAAATTTCCATACATACACACACTCATACACACACATATACATTTGATTTTCTTTTTCTCTCTAATTGTTTATATTGATGAAATCTATAAGCGTACCAAGTTTCATGTCGGTACGGCTTTGCAAAAGCGAGTTATAACTTTTGTCCAGTTAGATTGAGTATTTGGACCACTGTGAGACGGCTAGACAAAAAGCAAAGACAAAAGTAAGGAAATGCGACTAAATTGACACCGTTAATATAATTTTATTTGCTGACAATTTAGTAACCATCTGACCATTGTCAGCAACGGTCATCGTAAACTTACATTATAAATTATCGTTTTACTTAAATAATTACGGGCGTATCAGGTAGGGATACTCAAACTCTACATAAATATTGTATATTAATTCTTTTAAAATGGAGCAATACGTCGATTCACTTAAGGTACCGTCGCATCTAAAAAATATTTGACTCAAAATGTAAAATATTTCTTTGCCATAATGTGACCACAATTTTTGAGGGGCAACCAGAAAAATCTTCAATTTTGCGCAAATACAATTATTTGCCATCAAACAAAAATGTTTTAAGTGCGAACACCCAGTGTCAAATATTTTCATAATTTTTGGGCAAATATTTATTTGCTCTTACATATTTTTCAAATAACACTTGTTTAACGCTGAGTTGTCTACTAGCAAAACTAAACCACCAAAATCGTAGAAAAAATATATTTGAAGTTAATAAATAATGTGTTTTCTGCAAACCTTTTTATTCGTTGTAGATGTATTCACTATATATGTATGTATTAATATTTGGGTGCCTGTATACATGTATATTAGGGTGGCCCCGTTTGTATGGAGAAAAATAAAGGTATATTTGTTCCCAACTAAAATGAAATTTTGATTCATTCTAAGACTACGTTTCTCAATTTTTTCGTCCTGGGGTCAATATTTGGTGAGCTGGATCAAAGGATAAAAAGGTCCTTTTTTGCGGTTTTTTGGATTTTTTTCATATTTCTTCCAAAGGAACTATACATAAATTTGGTATCATATGAAAGGTCTTTAAGAGGCGCTTTCAATAGGTTATCAGAAATTTAAAACAAATTTTGAAAATTCAAAAATTTTGAAAATATCGGACAAAATTTTTGTTTTTTTTAAATTTTTTCATAGAATTTACTTAACTAAATTGTTGAAATTTCTTGATTATAAAGACCATGTAATTTAACCAAAATGGTTTTTTCCGTTTTTCAAAATTCAATCTAGTTAAATTTTTTCCATTGATGTATAATTTCTTATACTTTTATTTTGTTATACAACGAATATTTCAATTTAAACCAAAACATTTGCGATACATCCCGCTATAATCTAATTTTCTTGTTATTCCTTAAGCAGCAAATGAAAAACTGTTTATTGTATATATTTTTACATTGTATTAGTATATTATTTACTTAATGATAAATATTGGTTAATAGTTGTAACTAAAAAATATAAATTCATAGAAAATATTTTAATATTAACATAATTTTTTTCATATACATTTATTAACATATGCGTTTACATGAGTTTATTCTGTTAGCGTAGATTTTTTCCGATTACTGAAAGCATGGATTGACTGACAAAATGTACAAATCGTTCTGTATTTTGTGAATGACATAGGAAATCTGAAATTAGTAATATTTTATTTAAATATGATGATTTTATACATAATAGCTTAACAAAAGATAAAATCATTTTCTGGTAAAAAGTTTAACTTTATTATCGTAATTTTTACCATAATATAATAAAGTATATAAAATGTTTTACCTGGAATATCTATGATGTTGCTTGAATCATAGTATTTCATCAATTGTTCTGTTGAGTGAAATTGAATGCATGGGGGCTATGAATATGCTACCTCATTCCAATCTATTTAATCCGTGTACGATTGACAATTAAAATTAAGTTTTGGAATGGTGAATTGGCGAAGTGGTATATTTTTATTGGTACGATACTGAAAAATTTTTTCATAACCTTTGTTACGAATCTCTCTTTTATCGTCGGTTATCATAGAGAGAATTATATTTTCCGGGTGGGCAAAAAAGCATTAATTTGTATAGATGATTGAATAACCACTTGAATTTCATTTGGCAATTCTCGTGTCCACTCAATATATTTAAATATATATCGACTGCCATGAATTGCATAAGGGTTATTTGTTATTAGAAACCAAAAAGGGGCATATATTTTCATAATAAAATTTTTTAACGTTTTTAGTTCCTTTGAAGCTTCTGTTTGGGTAACATACAGTCGCAGTATTCTTGATGCTGTTATCAGCCAATGTGAAAGATTGAGTCGCCCTGGCTTAATACTGGACAAACGTCCAGAGTCAACAGCTGTCACCATGTCGTAAAGATACTTTTGGTCGTCTCGAAGGTCCCAGTCGTTGATATTTTCGGGCATTTCACCCATCTTTATTGCTTCAAAATTTTGTACAATCTTATAAAAATCAAAAAGTAATTTAATGTATTTCGATATGTAAATGCTACTTACCCGAATGGTTTCACAAATTGGCAATGTCTTTCCAATAATACCTGGCCAATTTTGTGGCCCGCTTGCATTCCCAAGTAATGCTTTTAAGAGAGCAATAAACGGCAATTCATTACAATGAAATAAGCAAACCAACCATTGCAAAGGTCTCTGTAGACGTTCTTCCATTTTACATAATGCTCCATTATTTTTGCCATCACAATTAACTGCAACTAATTGGTTTATGGAAATTGTCTGTTCATTTAACAAATCTAAAATTCCATTTGCCAATGTAGTTCCCTTGCCATTACTAGGAGAAATGTAACCAATGAAGATTGAATTAGGTTCTTTTACCACAGTTATATGTTCCCTTATCGTATTTATATTGCGTAATTTACCATTAACTTCAATTTGCTCCAAACATTTTTCGCGTTTACCATCAAAAGAAATTCCTTCGAGCACTTCTATACATTTCTTACTGTTTACGGAGACTTTCTTGAGTTATAACTTTCATTATCAATTTTGTGTCGTTTTGTTATTATATTTGGCATATTTAAATCTCTTAACAAAGCAGTAGCTAATAGAGCTCCATAGCGACTAGATATACATATTTGCTTGATCTAAAACTGCACAAAAATTAAGCAACGAAATATCGCGAACATTTGTCTCTTCCTGACTATCATCTTCTTCCGCTTGGACCCGCAACTTTTTGTTCCACAATTCTCCGAAGGACAGCATTATTGCTGTCCAATATTATATTATCAGAACTAGATGAATCTAAAAGCTCTTCAAAAACAACGAAGTTTGGGGTTGTTGAATTCAGCGTTAGAAGTCGTGGACCAGATTGATCCACATAAAAATTCCAAACACTTGGCATTCGTTTGTCGATTGGACATTCACAACAGCTTTTCAATGTTGGAGTGCATTTGCATTATGAAATTACAAGTAGTTGTTTCCAACCAGCTTCATTAAGATTTGTTGGATTTTTAATAACATGTCCTAATCTTCACACAATTTATCAATTTTTTTTTTGAAGGTCTATTTATTGTTGGAATTTTAGCTGTTTTCCACAGATGCTGAACATCATTGATAACCTTACTATAGAAAAATAATTAATAACGCAGCTTTTAGTTGGCAGTTGAAGTTTATTTAATTCCAATGGATAAAACATGTTAGATAATTTTTTTATTTCGTATTGTTTATACTCAACCATACTTAATAGGCTTTTTACACTGAGCTTCATCTTTCATCGCTCATCAATTGGCAAGATGACAACATCTTCCCATAAGAAATATACAGAGCAAAAAAGCGTCAACTTTCATCATCTTTCGATAATTTTAGTGTAATCACTAAAAAAAATGACATTTGTTCATATGTATAAAAAAATTAAACGTCATAAAATTAGCGGGGAGGAGCACCATCCTCATGGGAATATTATCATAAGATTAATAATATTCTTGAGTCTTTCAGACTACATAACATAGCTGAAACTATGCATGAAAGTACAGGTACATAGATAAATATATAATAGGTAAAAAACAAAAATAATTTTAGTAATTTTAAATTCACAGACATACCTACATTTTTAGAAGATCCTCAAGGTGTTGTCGCGCTTGATCCTGAAGATTTAAACTTGGAGCAATCGTGCATCAGTTTAAAGTTCACTGAAAATGAGGACAGCCGGGGATCTCAGCCAAAAAAAAAGAAAGTGTGATGTGAACGCTGATGAATGGTAAGATTGGCGAGAGAGCGTAATGATATGCAACGTCAAATGCACCAAGATCGGAGACAACAATTGGATGAAATAGTTAAAAGCTTAAATGACATATCATCTCAAAATGCATCCTTTCAATCGGAAGAGCTTTCAATTTTGAGGAAGAAAAATAGATTATTTTTACGATGTTTATGAATTTTTGTGTGGTGCGCATTTGAAGGTGCTCATTAGTATTATTATTTATGTGAATAATATATTTAATTTTATTTATGTTTTTGTTTGTCAATTGTTTATGCGAATTAAATAATTTTAAGTTTTTGCGTTTAAATTGTTATGTGAATAATAAAATTTATTTTGTTTTTTTTTAACTTTTTGTTTTTTAAATGATCTCAATAAAAAAGATTTAAGTTTTTGGTACAAACGAATTCATTTAGCTTTTTATTGTTTTTTAAACGAAATTCAGTGGAAAACATTTATATTTCAATGACATATTAAAATTATCTTTCCGTAAGATATTTTGCAATGGCTTTTCTAATATTTTCTGCTGGTGCTGAAAAATCTCCAGATGTGTTGCTGTCTTCTGGTTGAGGGCGGGCTTCGGTCACATCTATATTCCAATTTTCATTTATATGGCTACTATTCGAGTTCAAAAAGTTATGTAAAATACAAGCACACATAATAATTTTGCTGTTGAACTTGTAGTGATTATCCAAACCCTTTTCCATGCGTCGGAATCTAGCTTTTAAAGGCCAAACGCATTCTTATCTACGCGCCTTGCTTTGGACAAATTGTAATTGAATGTTTGCTGTTCTACAGAGGCGGAAGTTGAAAAAGGATATGGCTTCATGATACTTCTTAAAATTTAAATACAGAGTCACCAATAAGGAGTACTGGAACTTCAGTATTACGTATTTGCCTGGATTTGTCTTTTAGTAGTTTTGATGACTCAATAATTCTATTTAATTGAGAATGTTAATAAATTTGTGAGTCATTACAACGTCCTGGGCAACCGACACACATTGGGGTTTTTGATGCCAAAAATGGATATTAATTGGAAAATGAAATTCTTGAGTACCAAATATTTTTGTACATGAGCTGAAAGTGCACAAAATTCTGCCCCACTTTCTTAAAAAAACGTGTCTTTAGGAAGTACCGTTACATTACTACGCCTTTTTGAAGTGTGAGATTTTTGATATTTTTTTATCGTTCGTGAAAAAACTAAATTTTCAGTGTTTTCAAAATTAGTTCTCGGCAAGTTTTTAAGAAAAAGTATTAAAAAAAATATGGAGGCTTCAACAACAGACGATTGAGGTTATATTTACTTCGTTGTTTTTTAAGTTTATTTAGTTTTGCTATTTTTAAACAAATTTTTTGTGAAGAGCTATAAATTTGCAAATTTTGTGGCATATATGGAAAAATAGTTGTGAGTTAAGCAAAGTTAAGCAAAAAAAATTTTCTTTTCTTAAACCTAAGATACCCTGTGAAATAATAGAAAAAAAAATGTTTTTGCACTTTCTTGCACCTGATTAAAAAAAATGAAAATGTATTTTTGCACCTATATAATTTTTATCTATTACATTTTTTGTATAAAATTATAAGAGTATATATATTTAATCATAGGTACAAACGTGGATACAATTTTTATTTCTCGAAGAGAACTTTATGAAATAATGGCAAGTTCTGCATTTGAAACCATTACTGAAAAAATCGAATTTCTTAAAGAAAAGATGCTTAGACGTTTATTGCCAAGCAATAAAAAAAATATTGACATTTTTAACGATACATTGACAAGTTTTATTTCGCAATTTAAGAATTGCTGGAATGCGTCTTATAGAGTTTCGGAGCGTTTTCTTCAGAACAACAAGTACTGGTTAGATTCGTCAATAAGTTTCCCGCGCCAATCTGGTGTTAAGCGAGGTAGATCGAAAATTGATTTTGAAGATTGCAGTGAAAAAACCAAAACTTAAAAGAGTTAAGGAAAGAAAATTCCTCATCTTTGCTGGCACATGCCGCACACATGAGCCTTCGGGCAGAAGGTAAAACAAAAGCTTCAAAAATGGTAAAAAAAATAACTACGTCTTCGCCAAAAAAAATTGAAAAATTATACAAATCTTTTTCAAACTGAAGCGTTTCGAGATTTTGCTGTAGATACCGCAAAATGTTTTGTAAAATTATATCCTTGGTATTATATGTCCCCAACCTTACACAAATATCTAATCCACGGACCAGAAGTAATAAACCACTCTTTGATACCAATAGGGCAGTTAACTGAGGAAGCGCAAGAAGCCCGAAACAAAGACTTCAAAAATTTTAGGGAGAATTATTCTCGGAGAAGCTCACGAGAAAAATCTAATGAAGATATTTTTAAAAGATTCTTAATTACTTCGGATCCTGTCATATCAAATATGAGAAAAATAAAAGAAAAAACCCCTCATAATTTGCCTATAGAGGCAAAGCGTTTACTGTTTTAATATTTATTTTTGTTTTATTTTAGCAAATAAAGTAGCATTTATACATCTAGTAAGTATGATAACTTATAATATAAAAAAGTAGCTTCAAAAAAATTCTAGTCACCCAATAATAATAATCTTTGAGAGTAGGATTTTAAAATTTTGTCGGAATATATATTTTGAAGCAATACATCAAAAACTCAATGTTGAATTTTTTGGCTGTTATGCCCTTATTCATTTCAGGTCACGATTTTTTTATTTCTTGTTTGGATTTATCTTCTTTAAGCGAAGTAACCCAAAAAAAGTTAAAAAAAGCAACCAGGAAAGCTCCCACGATTTAATATCCATTTTAGGCATCAAAACCCCCATTGTGCGACATTTACCTATAGAAATATGCAACTTTACTAAAATTTACATATTGAAAAATTAAAGGGTTTTTAACAAAACTAACCGATAGTCAAACAATGCAAAATTACCACAGAATACCAGCCCTTATAATTAAAATGATCTATAGCTTCTGAAGCTGGTGGCTTCACTTCAATATGACATCCATCTATTTAAAAATTTTCACACATTATATATTTAATTTAAAATAAATTTTATATATTACCAATCGCTCCTAGGCACTGTGGAAACCCCAAATCTTCGAATCCTTTGACGCACTCTTCAATCTTTGCAGCTGTTAGAAAATTTGTTGGAATGAAATTATTTGCCAGATTTTCAATCACTGCCCTACAAAACTCATGCAAAATAATGCAAACACTACTAGTGGAAACGCCAAAAAGTCTCCCTATAGTGCGATACTCAGATGAAGACCCCAGCGTATAAAGACCTATGGCCACACGTTTTTCCAATGGAATAGATTTCCAACAGTTTGTGTCCTTTTTTCTTAAACACTCCAACCGATTTACCAGTAATGAAAAGGTTGTCCTATCTGCTCGAATGTTTCTTTAAAAAATTCTGGACTACTATTTGGAACGTCTCTCTCCCAGAAAGTTCCATACCGAATCTAAAGTTATAAAAATATATGTGTATTTAAAAACAAATTTAAGAATTACAGATATAAAAAATAACTTATTACAAATGACCAAAAACTTCGTCGATTTGAGGCACGTGCAGTTGGTAAGATTTCTTCATCTTCCATAATAAAGTCATTGTCCATAATAACATCAAGCAGATCCGTATATTGTTTTAATAATTGATTTTGCTCTTCAAATGCAATTATTAATCCGATAATTGAAGAATTTTCCATTTTATTTTTTTCCATTAATTATAAGCACATTTTATGTATTTAAAATGAAAGATGAGGGATGATGCAAATGTAAACAACTTTTTTCATTTTTACCATCTTCCACTCATTCCTCTAAGATGATGCTAAGTGTAAAAAGGCTATAAGACGATTGATCAAGAATATCAATTTACAATTTAAATGAAGCTGCATTTTCTCAAAATATTATTGCACAAAAACAAATGAGAACAAAAAAAGTAACTGTACTACTATCACTTTCAAAATTAACTTTACATTTTGAAAAAAATAAAAAAGAGATTTTTTGGCATTACATTTTACTAGTTATCATTGGTTTAATACAATTAATTATTTTTTATTAATTAATTACTTTAAAAATAAACAACAACATTAAAAAACTTATTATTATTATTACGGAATAACAAGAAAATTACATTATAACGGGATGTAGCGCAAATGTTTTGGTTTAAATTGAAATATTCGTTGTATAACAAAATAAAAGTATAAGAAATTATACATCAATGGAAAAAATTTAACTAGATTGAATTTTGAAAAACGGAAAAAACCATTGTGGTTAAATTACATGGTCTTTATAATCAAGAAATTTCAACAATTTAGTTAAGTAAATTCTATGAAAAAATTAAAAAAAACCAAAATTTTGTCCGAAATTTTCAAAATTTTTGAATTTTCAAAATTTTTTTTAAATTTCTGATATCCTATTGAAAGCGCCTGTTAAAGATCTTTCAGATGATACCAAATTTATATATAGTTCATTTGGAATAAATATGAAAAAAAATCCAAAAAAGGACCAGCTCACCAAATATTGACGCCAGGACAAAAATTTTGAGAAACGTAGTCTTAGAATGAATTAAACTTTCAAACTTAAGTTAAATTTTATCTCATCATACATCCTAGGTCTAGGGGGACGCTTGGGGCCTACATAATAATCATCATATAATCTAACCAATCTATCCCTGTCACAACCATCGATATCATTCCCCACGAACAATGCAAGACTGTCCTCTATTCCTACATCGATAGACAAAATTGCCTATTCAAAGTTGTCCCTATCATCGGCCTCAGCCATAACGTTACCCTTTTCCAAAAAATTCCTACCTAATATACACTCAAATAACATTGATTCATCTGAAAGTACTCCAGATCCAAAACCTTCCCATTAGCAATCAAAAAGCACCTAAATTTCCCATGAACATTCAATTTCGATTTATTTATACCAAAAAATTAAGAATTACAATATAAAAGTTCATTCATATCCAATCTATTCGAAACACTTGACTTCCTCACGAAACTCACTGGGCTACCGGAATCAATTAAGTATTATATTCATGTTGGTCCAAAAATTGAACGGCTGTTTTACGTTTGGGGCAAACTGCTACACGGTGCTCCAAACTTCCACGTCCATAGCAGGAGCCTACCTGGCGGTTCGGCTTTTTGCATTCAGCTGCAAAGTGCCCAAAGGAGTTGCAGTTATAGCATCCCAACTTTTTTTCCTTCACCTCACCTATCTGGCCACAAATTATTTGGGTACTGCTTTATAGTAATTTTAGAAAATGCCTGCTGGAGTTGCGTCTTGCTTGTGTAACATTGCAAGTTAGCCTGAACTCTCTCATCTGGAATACCCTCAATAATATTATCGATTAACTCATCATCGGAAACATCAACCTGGTAAGCCAATATAATTTTGTCGTTATAGTAGTCCGTAAAAGTTTAGCCGAATTTCCATATCTGCACTTCAAGTTTACGACGCATCATTAATTTATTTTCCTTTGTACAATTTCCTTCATCTCAGCTAATATTTCCTCAGAATTTTCATAAATGAAATTTGGTTTTGAATGTAATCACATCTGAGCCTTTCTTCTCAGTTTGCACATTAATAAGGCTTTAGCTGTATTTTCATCCACACAATACACTTCAATAATACTTTTAAATTGGGTTATCCATAATTCAGGCAATAACCCACCATCATAATCAGGTAGCATGTCCTTTAATATACTGAAGGATGCACACTGTTTATTTTTTCCCAGACTGGAACTCAACATTTCTTCATCTAATGCACATACACTCTGTTTCTTTGCTGCTTTCATTTACCACAACATTTTCACTCGTTTTATTTTCACTCTTTTTTTCAAACAAAGCTATCTTTCTCAACAAATCACTTTCTCTTCTTTAAAGTTCCTTTCCCCGATTGACAATTTCCAATTCCTTTTTCATCAATCTTCCAAGTAATTCCATATAATTTTTTCTTTCTTTTGTTGCATAATTCTGTCATTTGTTTCGCACTCATTTATTTCACTATCTTTTTCAAAACCACTTGATTCCATTCCACCTGCATTATTTTCACAACTTCCCTCACTTAAAATTTCTTCACTTTCCTGTACATGTTCATTAGCCGGGTATTCCCCTCTTTGTTCGATTGGCACTTGATTTAAGCTTTGAAGCAGTGCATTCTTTGCACCTGTTGAGGGTAAACCGAGGTGTTGTAGCCAATGACGCAGCTGAGCAGCCGTATAGTTTCCGCACACACTTTCCATTTTCTTATATTCTTTTAAATGCACTCCTTTTTATAATAATATTCTGTTTGTGGTATAAATACTATTTGTCCAATTTTTTCACATACAGACTAATTTCCTTCCCGTTTAATAAAAAAATGTTTTCACTTATGAAAATGTTTGACTGCGGTCCTTTTCCAGTTTTTCTTCCTCTTCTTTCTTTTTCTTAGGTCTGCAAATCCCAATTTTATTTCTTTGATAAAAAATTTTTTTTTTATTTTTTCACTTATCCCACTTCTGAAGATTGTAGCAAAATCAAACACGTCTTTTCTTTTCAATCGCAAATTTATTAATGATGCTTGTTTCTCTTACAATTTGAAATCAAACTTATGTATAGTAACATACTTTTTATATACACTACAATATCGAAGAAGAACAGAGACAAATATATATGACATATCAATTACATATAAGTCAAACTTATGTTATGATAAGCTATAAAAGAACAGAGACATATATTTATATATATATATATAATAAAGTAAATTTCAAAAAGAATGCGGGTACGTAAATAAATACCGCTATTCTGAAATGTATAAGACAATTCGAGAAGTATAGAATGGAGAACAGTGTGACCATTTTTGCAGCTAGATTTAGCATTTTTTATTCTGATTTAGCTGCAAATTTTCGATTTAGCATTTGGCATTTTTTTTTAGCATTTTTAAATAATTTGTTTAGCATTTTCTAGCTTCAATTCATTTTTCATTTATACCCCTGTTACAATTAAAATTTGATTGATTGTACGTACATAGTTTAATGGTAACCACGAATGTGGAATATGTAGAAAGTTCATAGCAGAGTTAGTACGCCAACTAAGGCAAAGATTACCCAAAATTTGTTAAGTTTAAAAAATATTAACTTTTTTGCTATTGAGAATAGTTTAAAAATAAATAAAAGTAAATTATTTAAAAATTTCAAAGAAGAAATGATAAATTTTTCAAATGATGACATACAACTTTAGAACTGCAATGGTAAAAATTAACTTCATACGAGTGGGAATATCAGAAGACAACTATGTATTGAGTTTTGGATACAAGTTTATGAATACCAAAATACTATCAATGAAAATCCCTTCAAGGAATTGTCCGATTTTGTTATGAAATTTTTAGTTTTGCCATTTAGTAATGCAGAAGTTGAACGTGTATTTAGCGGAATGAATCTTTTAAAAACTAAAATAAGAAATAGAATGATATTATATACAATGAATTCACTCCTCTATATAAGATGTGGATTGAAAAGTTTGAATAAATGCTGCCAAAGTTTTCAAATAACTAAAGACTTAATCCAAAAATGTGATACAAATATATATAATATTATAACAGAGCCCTCAGAAAGTGCAAAATACACTTTTGATGACGTATTTGACAAAATTGTTTCATGTATTTATACATGAAGACATATCTATTTACATATATGTATAAAGACTGAAAAATATACATTTTTTGTTTTATAATTTTAGTTTACGATTCTTGAAGAGAATAAATAATTTGTTATTGAGTTCGATGTGGTTTTATTTATATAATCAAACTTAATTTGTGGAAACAGCTGTACAAATAGTGGAGAATTTCTTCATAATGTTATTAAAAAAATTTAGCATTTTTTTTGGCATTTAAAAATCCATTTAGCATTTGTTTTAGCATTATTTTGGATAGGATTTAGCTGCAAAAATTTTTGAGACCTGGTCACACTGATGGAGAAATATAAAATACAATGAGTGGTACAGTATGAACAAAATATATCAAGACAAGGAACATACTGCTACAATTATTTCATAAATTCTGTTGAAAATTGAAAACGATTAAAATGGAAAGCACTGCTGTTGATCATTTCAATTCGCTTAGAACTGTAAAATATATTCGAAACGAAAAGCAAATACAGCACACAAATTATAGTGGAATTAAAATTTAGTGTTACATTTAGAAACGAAAAAAAGCTCTGGGAATGATACAATTACTGCGAAATGTCTTTTTGAGTGCAAAGACGTTAATATTCCCCTATTATTGAAATATATTTCCTGTTCAATATATACAGATGCGTAAAAGGTACATAAAATTATACCCATTCCAAAAGAAAAAATAAGTACACCTAATTCTGTTTTTACACGGTTCCAGAAAAAGCGTGTAAAAAAAGACACTGATCGTATGCAAAAATAGGTGATTGGTTCCCAATCTTTAAAACCTATTAAAATTAGTGAAAAACATGGATTTTTAGGAAGAAGTATTCATGTTCATTTTATTAAATCACATATATAATGTTTATTTTTACAAAACTTAAAAAAAAATTAACTTAGAAATAATATAAATTAATTGTTCAGGCAAGTTAAGGAACTAAAAACAATTTAATTAAACAGCTAAGTTGTTAACGAAAAGAATAGGTAATTCAATTTTTAAGATAAAAAAATAAGTGATAATCATAAATACAGGAACATAAATTTAAATATAAAATATTTTTTGGTTTACCTTTTATCTTAATGCGTTAAATTTAATGTAACGATAGAAAAACTAATTTGCCAATAAAAAATTTCTTTACCAAACACAAAATATTAACATATACACCCAAACCTTTTTTACACGGCAGATGCGTTCCAGTGGATACCGTGTAAAAAAAACGCGTAAAAAAAAGACAAATATTATGTATGTATGTAAGTGTATAAACTAACTGAAAAGATATACATAGGATTGATGCAGCAGCCTACATATGCCTATAAAATTGAATAACTTTATAAAAACGCAAACGCATTGTCTTTTGCTGGGGTGGCTCAATATCAGTTTCGTCAGTAGAAATACTTATTACTTCTACGTCTTCAGAAGCTGCTTCTGGCGCTGGTTTATTTCTTTTAACAGCAAATTCTGTTATAGTGCGTTGTGATCCTAATTTGGAAAGCTCTTTATAGAGCTCTCTGTATCTAGTCATACATGTTTGCAGGTCTGATTGAAATTTCACAGCTCTTTCAATTATGTTATCACATGTCAAAAAAAACCGTGTTATTTCAAATTCGCGTAAAAAAAACCGTGTAAAAACAGGTTTGGGTGTATAACAAAATATTTCAATTGCTCTGAACTTTGTGCTTGTATGCACAAAAAGGGAATTCCCCTAAATTTGTGCCATTTACATTTGCTTTGTAAATTTGCTTGTACGCGCAAAAAGGGAATTCCCTTAAATTTGTAATATGAACATACTTTGCAAAAATTAAATTTGACAAAAAAATTTATGCACAAAAAATTTTAAATCGCGCTAAATGGAATAAAATCGTGTAAAAAAAATTAAAAATATTTTATTTTCAAACCGTGTTATATCAAACCCGTGTAAAAACAGAATTAGGTGTAATACTGTTGAAAAATTTGGACCCATAGCGGTTTTAACCACAATAGACAACATTTTTGGAAAGATATTGTATAAACAACTTTCAACGTTTATCGAAAATTAAACTTTAATATTTTCTAATCAATATGGCTTTAGAAAAGGATGTGGGACAGATGAAGTAGCATTAAATATGGTAAATTTTATATGCAATTTTGACAACAGCTTTACTGCAGTAGGAGGAATATTTTATGATATTACTAAACTATTTGATCTTATAGATCACTCCATTTCGCTTAATAAACTAAAATTTTATGGGATTCGAGGAAGCAATGTGGGACTTATAAGAAGCTATCTGACAAATAGAAAATAATTCGTACAGATAAATACAAGGAAGAGTTCGGTACAAAACATAAATTATGGTGTTCCGCAAGGTAGTATTTTGGGACCTCAACTCTTTGCTATATATTTAAAGGATATTAAATGGAAGAATGTTCATGTGCGCAGATGACATTTGCACATTGTACCCCTACAAAGAAAATTTAGTACTAAAAACTCATGTCGAACGTGATGCAGCCTTAATATCGGAATTCGCACGAATAAATAAATTAAGGTTGAATTCAAGTAAAACGAAAGTTATTAGATTCTGGCCAATTCAATAGCAATACAAGCATTCGAATAGATGGTAATGAAATTTTAGAAGTGGATTCTATTAATAACTTAGGACTAAAAATTCAAAGCAATTTAAAGTGACATCATCATATCGAACATATGTACATACATACATTCATAATTGGCCATTACAACCCTTTAGTCAGGATTACGGCCTAGCTTCTCACACCACTCATGTTGTGTGCCTTAATTTTATACTTGAGTGGCGGGACCTACCTACAGTTTAACGTCGACTTCAAACGACAGATTTTGAGAAACTTTTTCATGGCAGGTTTATTTACTCTCAGAGTTTTTCCAGAAATCCGCTGAGAGGAAGTCGCCGAAGAAATACTTTTTTTTATATTTCGTTTTGATGCTTGGCCTGGGGCTCGAACCCAGGATTTACGTCTAATAAGCGGACTTTCTACCTACTAGACTACGGCGACCACACTTCAAAAACGTTATGAAGTTAAATTTCATTCGCAGCAAAAATTTGAGGAAAGCATATTCCACGTAATTTCTTCGCAAACAGCTAAAAAGATCTTAAATTTAACGCACAAATGATGTGTTCTGATTTCATTTTATGTTTGAAAAAAGTTTTTTTTAAATTTTTTAACAAATATGTACCTTTTACTTGTGTGAAATTTACTTTTTTCAATTCTTTTTCAAAACTTTTACTTTTTGTGTACCTTTAGGATAGCATTTGGCTTTAATGCTTTTGAAGAATTATTTAAAATTTCTTGTTGCACTTTGCACAGCTTAGAAATGCTTATGCATTTTATTTGTGTTTTTATGCCATTTGAATACAGAGTATTTTCGGAAGTTATTATTGTTTCCTTAAACTTTTGTTTTTAAATGCATAATTAAGTAGTGTGTATTGTGCCAAGTTTCATTTTCCGTAGTTTGTTGTTTCTTTTCGCAAATGGTATCTGTTGAAACTTTAAACATAGCACAGTTTAAAAATGGATTGAGCGCACCAAGAAGTTAATAATTTTGGTATTATTTTCTTGTGAGTAGAACATATTTGGAAAAAAAACGCTATTTTTATACACGCTAGTGAATTTAAATACTCTTAATAGTCGCGATTTGCGTTATTTATGTGCCTTTGTGATCCTACTGAATTCAAATTTGTGCTCAGTCATGTAATTGCCGAAAAATTACATGATTTTGAAAAAGGAATTTTAAATTTTGCAAACTATTACGTTCGTGCTTTCAACAGTTTTAGCATTAAACATTTTTAATATGATTGAATGTATTTATAGTTTATCTGAGCATTTAGAGATCTTTGTACAAATAAATAATCATATATTTTAAGTATTAAGACATAGCAACTGCAGTTAACCCTTTCGCTATTTTGTTGCCATATGGCAACAGCCACTTTCGTGACCAATATTTTTGTATATTTGTGACCAATATTTTGTACAATATATCTTAATTGTTTTTTATTGATTATTATTTTTTAATATCTTAGAAATACAAAATTTGTGAAATTTGGACATTTTCAATAAATTTTCATGAGAATAATCCAAATCTGGCTAACCTCAGATATACTTTACAATTTTCAGTAAAAAAGTTGATTTTTTGTAAATTTTTTAATAATATTCTGAAATATTAAAAAGAAATCTTAATAAAAAACTAATAAAAACACATTGGTTTATGGGATTTTACAAAAAAGTATGGTTTTTAAGCCCGCATAAGTATGTAGCGATTTTTTAATATCAACCTGTTGCCATATGGCAACAAATTAGTTTTGTGTATATAATTGACCAAGAAACGTTACTTTTTTGTATGAATTTCTTTTGTGTATTGTTTACCATCATGACAAGACGTATGAAAGAGTGTGACATTGAAAAAATACTGATAAACTTTGAAGGCTCAGACTTATCAGATATTGATGATGATGATCCGGGAGATATTGATGTTTTGCAATATTTAATAGAAACTTTTGACCAAAATGGCTCTTTTATTAGGAAGGAGTTAACAGGAGAAAATATCTATGAAGTTAATCCGACTAATACTGAAATCCAAATAGCAGAACCTGTTGAAGATGAATCTTCTGAGTTTGTTGTAAAAAAAATTAGAAAATGTCCTTGGGCCACACCAGAAGCACATTTCAACAGTAAGCATCCTCCCCAATGCAAAAAAAAAACACCTGTAAAGTATTTTTTGGAATACTATACGGAAGATTTTATTGACGAAGTAGTTTTAGCCACGAATCAAACAGTTATGGTTAAAAACGGAACCTCATTCAATCTTTCTCGGGAAGAGTTTCTAAAATTTCTTTCCCTAGAGATAATGACTGGATCAATAGGGTATCCCCGATTAGAAATGTACTGGAAGAACCCGACAACTATTCCGGCTTTTGCAGAAAATATGACAAGGGCCCAATTTCATTCCATTCGCAACAATTTAAAATTTTCTGTGAATGAGGTAGCTAATGACAAGCTGTACAAAGTTCGCCCCATAATAAATATGTTTTCAAAAAAGTCTTACATGATACCAAAAAACGAAAACATTGAAATGATGATTCCTTTTAGAGGTAAAACAGAGCTTAGGCAATATATGCCTAAAAACCCATAAAATGGGGTATACAAGTTTTCTGTTTGTGTAGTTCATCTGGCGTATTGCACGACTTCGAAATTTACTAGGGCAAAAACACAATTTAATCTTGTACAAAATTGGGATTTTTCTCCGATATTCTTATCCATTTAGCAAAGGCAATCCCAGAAAACAAAAATTACAAACTGTTTTTCGATAATTACTTTTCTAGTCTAAACTTAATCCTACTTTTAAGACATAAAGGGATTTGGTCTACTGGAACTATAAGAACCAATAGAATAAATAGGGTTCCACTGAAGTCAGAGAAAGATTTAAAAAAAGAAGGAAGAAACAGTTATGACTTCCGCATAGAAAGAAAATATAATTTATTTATTATAAGATGGTTTGATGGAGGCATAGTGCAAGTAGTGTCTTCAATATACGGTGATGAACCATTGAATGAAGTCTCAAGATTTTAGGCTGAAAAGAAGAGAAAAATTGCAATACCTCAGCCACGTGTAATTGCAATGTATAATAAAAGTATGGGCGGAGTGGACAAGCTAGATTTTTTACTTTCGCTGTATAGAATTTCGATAAGATACAAAAAGTGGACCCTCAAGGTATTCGACCATTTCATTGATATGGTGATATGTAACTCTTGGCTTCAGTATCGCAAAGATTATGAATATAACAATGGAAGTAATAAAGGTTACATTGATCTCTTAAGTTTTCGAAATGACATTGCTGATGGGCTTTTAGCTCCATCCAAACAAAATACTTGTTCCCGTAAAAGAGGACGACCGAAAAATTCCACAGCAGGAGAGGAATTGGATAGTCCGTCAACCTCAAAAAAGGCCTATGAAAGAAAACTTTCCTCTTTTGTGCGTTTCGACGGAAATCAACATTGGCCAGCTTACATAGAAAACAAGAGCAGATGCAAAAATAACGGCTGTCAAGGATACTCCAGGTTTTTTTTTTTGACGTGTGAGGTAGGGTTTAAAATGCTTTCGCACTTACAGTGACCGTCGTCATCTGCGTCGAGTGGTGCTTCCACTAAAACAATCCCTCCTCCTCTTCTGGCGATACTCCCTTCCCGGGACGGCTATCTGCATTACTTCGGGAAGGGTCCAGAACGACGTCCCGTAAAGGACCGTTATCTACTCTCCCACGTCTGGGTACGCCATATTTGAAGCCAGCCTCAAGCTATTGGCTCGTCTTCTCGTGTATCATTTCGTCGCGCTATGTCAAGGTCGACCTTCTTCCTGCGGAGTATACGCTCAACGTATTTCCTCACAGCGTTCCATTTCACCTCGCTCTCGAGCATTGCATCCACAATGTTTTCGGGTGTGAATTCACCAATCTGCACCATCAGCATATTCTTCTCGTCTTGCCACTTGAAGCAATGGAAGAAAGTATGTTCAGCGTCGTCATTTATTTCCTCGCAGTAAATGCAGCCAGGGTCAATCACCTTGCCCATGCGGTGTAGATATTGCCGGAAATAACCGTGACCCGAAAGAAACTGTGTCAGGAAGTAGTTAGTTTCCCCAAAATTTCTTTGTATCCACGCTTCTATAGATGGAATAAGTCTAGCCGCCCATCTTCCACTTCTTCGTCGCTCCATCTGCTTTGCCATCGTCGTATTGTTTGCGACCTGACATCTGTCGCACTAATGGCATGGTTTTCCCTCTTCGGTTTCCATAATCGTCTTCGCTCGAATGCCAGCAAGTCGATAGGTATCTCTAAAAGTACATAATTTTACTTTATTTTTTATTAATATACATTTTTTGTCGTAAATGAATTATTAAAAGATTATTTTTATAAGTTGAATTAAAAGATAAAATAAAATCGCTAAAAAAAAAATTTAAAATTGTTGCCATTTGGTAACAGTCTTAACAACCCACTTCGGACAATTTTTTAATTTTTATTTTTAAATTTGAATTTTTGTTATTAAATCTATTAAAAAATGTAAAAATAGAATTTTTATTGTCGTTGAGTAAAAAGATGTAGCGAAAGGGTTAAGCTTTTAGCATATTTTGCTTTCGCGTTAATTTAATGGATAAATGTTAGTATACAGTCATGGATAAAACTTTACATACCCCAAATTTTTTTTAAAAATTAATGCAGATTTTTTTTAATCTACCGTATTACACACAAAAACAATAAAAAGGTACCAAAAAAATCTAATGAAAAAAGTATACATACGGACTAAAAAACAACAAACTGTTTTATGTTGGGTTGTCTGCTGCGGGAACTGCTTTCATTTAATGATCTTCGTACTGTTCGCAGATGTCAGATAATCCTGATCTTTCACCAATGGCTTTAGCTTCTTGAGTTTTTCCGCACTTCCTGAAGAACAAATCTAACATCTCTACCAACATCTACAATGAACTTTGCATTCGATTTTTTTTTTTAGTTTACATTGTCGAGCAATTTAAATTTCGAATTTTTCATATTTAATTATAAGACAGTGATTCATTTCTTAATTTAACAAACAAATTTCAAACGTCGCTCGATATTTCTCTTCTTGAATCCATTATGAATCTTATTTTTTCACTTTTGCACTTAAAACTTTAACTGTTAATAATTATAATGAACAATCACACACGAGAAGAATTATGCTGGCACAAAATGGCAGCTTGTTGGCAAGAGAGGTGAGGAGAGTGGTTTTTTGCTGGCATAATTTTTCAACCAGCTTCTACCCCGCACAAACCAATACATATGCATTTATAAAACAGCACCCAACAAACCAAACAATAATCAAAATATAACTACATTTTAAAATAAACTTATCATAATAGATTTACTACAACATTTCATAAGCGTACTTATGATTGGTTAATTTTTGTTACAGTTTTTCAAGCATAATTGTAAACGACTTATGCTCGCAATAGTTTTGTAATCGTTTTCGCAAAAGATATCCGGTTATAATATTGCGGCATGTTCTTTTTCTTTTCAGTCTTCTTCTTTTGTTTGAAAAACAGGTGTTCTTTGTGTTTTTTGAAGAGTGTTTTTTAATAAATTACAAAATAAAAATAATGTAAAATTTGTGATTAAAAAAGTTACAAAATGACAAAAAGTTTTCGGATTCATTTGTAAGTTAAATTAAAAATATATTTCGCTATAGCTTTCTAATATTTATTTCTTTTTATTCAAAGGCAAAAGAGCTCCAAACTGTAGGAAAGACTCCAAATATCACCAAAAACTGTTGGAGGAAACTATTAGTAGATGAAGTAGCACAAAGGCTATGCTGGAAAGGAACAGAAGAAAAAAAGAGTGCCCGTAGCCTGAGCACATCAAAAGCCATAGGAAGTAAAATAGTGTACATACAGTATTTTATTTTTCATTCCTTTTTTAATTTTATAGATGCCGCAATTTCTATTTAATTGGGGGAGGGCGAATTTACTAGAAGCACAAAATCATAATCCAATTTTCAAAAATAGACAAACGTGCAAAACTAAATATGAGGAATACCAATTCTTCAATTTCGAACAATATTCATGAATTCTTTTCTTTTTTGATTTACATATCGTCACCTAAAATCCAAAAGGCACTAAGTACACATTTGACTTTTTTTACAGGAGTAAAAAGTAAAATAAAATGCTTTTAATTTGAATATTCCATACTCATATCGTAAAAACAATGGCAATCAGTCGGAAGTAAAAACTAAGTTCCTGAAGATGCTGCCATTTCTTTTTGGATATTTTTATCCTTTCTGTATGTAACTGCATAGGTTCGACATCTTCAAACTTTTGCTGTGCACGTTGTGGCAAAACCTCGTAGCTGTCTTATATTCGTTTTATAAAAAATTATCCCAGAAGCATCATATCCCAAGGCACGAATCATATCAACAGTAGGTTCGCCATTTTTTTTGCCTGCAATTAAGAAAGTAACTCTTTTTGACATGTCCATTCAAGATGAGTATATTGTACAAGATTACCTGGTCGAATGGAAACATATCGCTTAGGGAGGCTGTCATAATCAAGGAAATATTTGTAATCGAGATGATGAACTTTTAGAGAAAATGGGTTCTTTCGTGACTCCTTAATTAAATTTGGAGTCTTTTATTTTTTATACATTCTGCGTGAATGTGCCGTTTTTGATTACTTTCAACGCATTTCTGATGACTTTTTCGGCATCATCAGGCCCAATCGATCGACAAGCATCTATTTAAAATATAATATATTTAATTGGATATATAATATATGTACATTTCTTTTTAATGTATTGCTTACATGTTAAGGCTTGGAAATCTTTTAGTCGCTTTTTCCATGCACTCCCTCAACATTAACTTCCATACATACAGTGGTCGAAATAACATCCGTGAATGTCTTTTGTAAGCGCCCTTTTAATAATGTCTTCATCACATTTACCTAATCAAAAAATTTTGTTATTTGATAATACTAACACATATAATCGTCTTATTAATATTGTTTAAACTTACGTAAAGTTCTTGATTGTCCGCAGAAATCATTTGGTTAACTTCATTTAACTCATCAATACTTTTTATTGGAAATGCGCAACGTACGTTTTTATTAATGAGTTCTTGATGAAGAACCTTTTCTGCCAGCACCTTCTGCTCTGCTAGACATGTCATTATAATTTCATTTTGTTTAACTATAATGTCTGAAATTAAAGTATAAGAAAGAAATAATCAAACAAATAAGAAACTATTAGTTACCTTGGAGGTTTTGGATGTTATCTGAAAATGAATATATTTAATAAAATTTAAATTCATATAATATGAATTTGCTTACTGTTCATTTCTTTAAACTTTTCTTGAAAAAGTTCTTTAATATTTAATATTCTTGTTATCTATAAATACATTATTTACTAATTATAATATGTACAATTAAATTAATACTTACATTCTTCAATTGATTGAAAATTCAGTCGCTTAACATGTGACATTTTCTTTTGTTAATTTTTTAAATTTCTATGTCCGTAACTGCGAGTAACAACGAAACTATTGATTCTTTATGCTTTAATAAAAATAATTTTGATCAAAACAAATTTATTACAATTTATGTAAAAACAAACCTTCGTTTGAGTTGCTTTTACTCACAAATTTGTACCTACCAAAACAATAAAATTTACTGATTTTTCAGTTGTTTCGACTAATAAATTTTTATCTACAGAAACAGTCAAAATTATTTGAGTGAACATTTTTTGAGTGAAAATTTTTTGAGTGTAGTTCACATAGGCGTCAACATTCTTACATTCAAACAGCGTTGCCAGTAATTTTTTTAAAACTTTTTATTTCTGGAAAAAAACCTTGTTTTTAGCAAGAAAAACTTTTTTTTCTACTAAAGTACCAAAATTTTAAACAGAAAGTACCGGGGTGCGTTGACTCTGTTTCTTTTCCTGTTGGTGTTTCCTGGATGTCTTGCCCTGGAGTAAATATTTCGAGATGTTATCAAATTTATCGAAAAAAGTGGAAAGTGAAATTTTATGAAAAAACTTGTTTTGTTAGAAGACGAATTTAATGAAAACTTTATTCGATGTCAATAAAATTGGAAATAAAAGGAAAACTTGTCTTTAAAATAAGCAAAACAATCAGTAAACGTTTGAAAAGATCAAGAAATGATAACGTTTCATTTATTTTCGTTCTCTCTCTCTCAAATAAGATAATGAAACATATGTTGGTAGAGAGCAGTGTTGCCACTTTGGTCCAATTGGACCAAAATTGGTAGTTTCAAATCTCTAAAATAGCTTATTAGCAATTAAAACAAAATATACATGTTGTATGTTGTTGTATGTAATAAAAGTAATACGTAATATATGATTTATTAAAAATAAATGGTTTTTATAAGTTGTTTAATAATATATAAGAAAAAAGGTTTAAATATGTAGGTTAATACAAGGGAATAATAACAATACAAAAATTATTAATAGAAAAAGTTGACATATTTGAAGAAATATACTTTTAATTTTATATTATCTACAATATTGGCCAAAACAAATGCAACCCCTTATTGAAACTTTTTTTAAAGTTATTCAGACAGAGGCAAATTTAAAACATATTTCACATTTTGTGTTGGGGCCTAAAATTCTCAAACCGCAATAAAATATTTCTAGATATTTATCAAAGAAAAAATTGAAGATGATATTCGTATTCAATTTTTTCATTGTCTTTTATTTTTATTTAAGAAATTTTTAAAGTGGTAAATATTTCGACGTTACTGCACTAACAATAACCCCATTTTTTCATTAAATTTAAATTTTCTTTGTTCTGTCACCATGTTTTCCTGTTGTAGTCGAATACAAATTTGTTGCAAAATTTGCGTTGGCTTTTTCACATATCTTTTTAGTTTTTGAAGATAACTTTCAAACGGATATGAAGAAAAATTCGTAAGCGGGCCAAACTGTTTTAAACACTCACTAATATTTAAAAGGCCATGAACATTGTGAGATATACTATTTTCACCAAAAACTACCGAAAAATTTTCTACAAACAACTCTAACAATACTTGTGCGTTTTCAACATTTCTTTGACATGTTTTCGGACAGGACAGCAAACGGCAAGCGCAGTGTACCAGTAGGAACTCATAGTAGAAATCTGTATTAACTTTATCCTTCAAGGCTAGCATACCCGTATATAATAAAAATTGACGGAACTCAGTTGCTTTCCAATTGCATATTTCATCCAATTCTCTCGGATATCGAGAAAATTCGCGAGGAACGAATTTTTTAAGAGATTTGAGGTGGGTGGAGATTTCTGCCTTAAGCTCCTTGGTGATTTTAAAGTTTGTTTTGTCTGAGGTCATTCGAACAAGCATTTTTTCATGACGCCGAGGCCTATTAGGTGCATAGGGTCGAGTGGCACTTGTGTTACCATCTGTAGTCCAATATCTTCGAATGGGGATTTTTTGTAACAGAACTCTTTTTGATGGTGGTTCAAGTATTTTCTTGATAAAAAATCCGCATTTGAAATTAAATCTGCAGACATTTGTGAGTAACACAATACATTATTTATTTTCTTACCTATTTGGATACATTTTGTACACCCATAGGATGAAGTGTGGCCAACAATACCACAAGCAAAAGCTTTTGCTGAGGCATCACAAATGAATGCCCGAACTTTAAAAGCTATTATTTTATTTTCTATGGCTATTCCGTTCTCCATTAAATCTTTCAACTCCATTATTAATTCTGATGAAAAGCCAGAAATGCAGCTTGGTTTGGGAAATACGGAAACATTGTTAATGTCAAAAAATTTTGGCCAAAATCGGCCACTACTGAGTTCTTGAGCTTTTAAATAATGGTAATCCATCTATATATTTAAATCAATTATAATTTTTTGGCAATCGAGTATGTCACTTAGGGCCATTATTACAACTTGTCGTTAGTTAAAGGTACCTTTAGCTAAAGGGAACTGGAAAGTTACATTTAACTTATTTTCGTTATTACAACTTACAGATAAAATTTTTCAAAAATATGGCAGTGCCGGAGCAATGTCGATAAAACTGCTCAATTATACAAGTTTTTTTAACGCAGTGGCAACCGCGAGCTTTGTTTAAATTTCAAGTTGCCATAATGAAAATGATACATAATATGGCAAGTTCAAACATAAAATGACCTTTAAATGTTAAAGGTAGGATGATCCTCCCTTTAGCTTAACGATCACTTCTATCTTATTGGGTACTCATAATAACGAAAAACAATTTATCTGCCTGTTAAAATCCTCCCTTTAGTTAACGACAAGTTGTAATAATGGCCCTTAAACACCTAAATATTTGTGTTCTTATCCCAAAGTGGCAATGCACGCCCGGAAAAACTTTTGTTATTTCTAATTTGTCACGTTTGTGTTTAATAAATGAATTAGCACTTAAAGGCACATCCAAATTTTCTTCGTTCAATATTTTCAAGTTCTTCGAAACACTCGCGAGATGGCCTACTTTTAAAATACCAATCTCCAATTTTTTCTTTAAAAGTCTTTTTTCCGTCAAATTGTTCATTGGATGCACTAATGCTTTCAACACTTTCTCCATCTAGAAAAGTATGTTTGGAGAAGAATGGGTGTTTCAATGGATTTGAACTATTATTTTTTAATTTATGTAAATTATCAGAATTATTAGTTTTTAATTTGTTTAAAAACGTATTTTGTTCTTTTTTAAAAAGTCTTTTTAAATTTCTTTTGCTTGTACTACTCATTTTAAACAATAAAAATTATATAATTTTTAAAGCTACAATAGCACTTAAAAGCACACACTGGACTGATTTTAATTTCACAATGTAAAAGAATTCAAATAGTAAAAAATAGAGAATAAAAAATAACGGTTTCATTTTGAATAAATTCTGCATTACATTTCAATTAGCTATTAGTTAATCTAAAAATAGTTGAGAAAAAGGCCCAATTGAAAAACAATATTATCAGAAATAGCATAAACGTTTTAAATTATGGGGAAATTCTGCATAACATTGTAGTTAGTTTATAATTAGTCTAAAAACATAATCATCAAAAGTCTGATCTGGTAAAAGAGAGAACAGAGAGAAAACAAATCTCACAAACAAGAAGCTCTGAATAATAAATAAACGTTTCGTATTTGGGTGAGTTCTGCATAACATTGCAGTTAGCTTATAGTTAGCCTAAACGAGTTATCTAAAAGTGTGTTATTTTCGTAGTCGAATACCAAATTCTAAGGAAGTGCTGCATTAAATTGTAGTTATATTATAGTCAATCTACAAAAGTTTACTTTAAGTGGACTACTTTCGTAGTTGACTACAAAATTGCTGGCAGGGAAGTAAACAAAAACTAATACACACAAAGCAGAGTATATGGCTGCCTTCCAAAATGTTAGTTGCTTTGTGTTTGAACTAAGTATCGTGTTTCATAATGCCGCTCTACAAAATATATACAATGGGCCATAATCATAGTCATCAAAAAAGTATACTTTAAGTATCATTTATTAAAAAGTCTACTTTTCAGCTACTATAGACGAAAAAAAGCTTACTTTTCCCGCTAAAGTCAGTTTTATACTTAAAACAAGCTGAAGTTGTTTTTAACAAAGTTAACATCACTTTAACTCTATCAGCTGTTTGTCATTTATACAAATTTACAAAATCAAAACAAACCAAAAGCAAAAGATGTATGAATTGTGTTATATTTTTTATAAATTGTGGAAAAAGTGTTGGAAAATAATTGGAGAGATGTGTACAATTGAGGACACTGGAAATGATTTCCCCTGATTCATTTTATGCAATTGTTTTTTTCAAAATAACAATTTATATTTTGTTTATTTTTTGGCGCTTTTATTGCATCAGCTGTGTAGAGATGCCACTTCTACAGTATTTATACCAGTTTGTATGCAAAATTTCAAAAATTATACTAATCACCCACTTAAAGCTGATTCAACTTAAAACTATTATTAATTTTCACTATAGTTAAGAAACAGTTAGTAACAGGTTTAAATATTAAAGTTGTTTTTAAAAAGAACCGACTTTAGTGTTTGACTATGATTATGGGCCTATGAGTTTAATTTTGGTTATATTTTTTCTTATTTGGTGATTTTTTCACAAATGTTGGTTACAAAATTTTTTTCGTGGCAACACTGTTTCAGAAGAATAAATAAAAAATTAGTCAAACAACAAAAACGCACGATGAGAACAATTGAGAACATTGTTACGCTCTTGGTTTCTTTATCTTTCCCTTCTATCTTTCCTCCCGCGTCGTGAAATATTTTTGAAAAATATTCCAAAATATACCAAAATTCACATTCTTTATACTTTATTTTCTTTGGTTTTATACATCAGGAATCATAGATAGCATACTTTAGGGGTAACTATGCGTATGAGTAATATATTTCAAATGCAATTAAATATTAAGTATGTAGTATACATGGGCATGGCCCCTCGCTCATTTGGAATATCAACATAAAAAGTAGCCTATAACTCCTTCCAGACATACAGGAAGATACTGTGAAAATTTCAAGAAAATCGGTTCAGCCGTTTAGTCGTCTATAAACTTCAAACATACAATCAAACGCACATTCATTTTTATATATAAGATGTGCATTTGATATGCTTTTGTTGTCAAGCTCTTGACAATTTCATAAGTAGTACATTTATCTTTCTTAGGCATATGAAAGCCTAGGTGGAAGTTGTTTTAAACAACGAAACACTCTTAATGATAATTGCGACGAATTTTTTTGTTCCCAAATGTTCCACGTAAATATTACAGTAGTTTTCACTTATAGCCCATCGCACATATTGTAGCATGATTCTACGGTTGTCAATGCCAGCACAAGCATTTAATGTGCATAAGCAAAAGATTATCAAATTGCAGCGACCACTTGACTCAATGTTGCTGACCGTCGCTGCTGCGCATAACGCTACAATGGTATGCGCACACGCGAGGATCATTTGACACTTCGCTGAGTGGCCGCCGACAGTATTGGTATGCATATAATCTACACAATGTGTGTTGTTGTTGTGTTGCTTTGCTAGCGATCATGTATGGCTCTTTACCGTGGGAATTATTATGTTTATATGGAGAACGGGCGCGTGTCATATTGCACCCACTTGTCCCATGGTTAGCACACACACAAACCAGTGCAGTATTATTTAATATAGAATATACTTAAGAATATAACAAACACACAAACCCATAGAATATACTTAAGAATATGACAAACACACAAACCCATAGAATATAACTAAGTACTTAACAACCACACAAACCTATAGAATATAGCTAAACATTTAACATACACACAAACCTATGTATTTAGTATTAAGCCAATACAAATTGTATTAGAATTAAGGGATTGACTTGGAATTGTCAAGTCATCAAAATTATAGTATAAAAGAAGGGACATTTTCCCTCATATGATGATTCAATAAACCAAAGCTCAACAGTGCGTTTCATAAGACGCATTTAAAACCCAAAAAGAACCGTCTTTCATTACATGGCGATCCTGCCACTATTCTGGAAGTGCTGCAATTATTAGCACCCAGAATATAAAAGTGGTCCTGTCAGTCCTGAGTGCTAATTTTTCAAAGCACCAAAAGCAAGTCAATCCTGCCTAGGCATTGGTGTGCTAAATTTATAAGCACCAATAACAACTGGTATGCTCAAAAGCACCCAAAATAAATTTTTATATCCTGACGGACAGCCAAAAATCCGTCAGTTGCGTGAAGGAAGATCCGCCTAGCTTAAAGGCATGAAGGAATTTCCACCAGGACGAGGTCCTCAACCAATAACTTTGGAGGAATAAAGAAGACACACACAAAGGAATACACAAAACCCAGGAGCGCCGAATACCAAAAAGAAGGGGTCTGTTGCGAATGGTCTACATCAAACCAATTGTTATATCGAATTCATGACGTAAAAGTGAATGGTAAATATATATAGAACAATAAAATTTTAATTTATCCAACGTGCTCCTTAAGGGTTGCACTGGAAGGGCCTATAAGCGTTAACCGCTCGAGGCAACTTAGGGATAACTAAATAATAAAAAAAAAAAAAAAAAAGAAAAAAAAAAAAGTATTTTCAAATAACAATTTAGCTTAAGTTAAAGCATTTTTTTATATATTAAAGAAAATAATAAAAAGGGTTAGACCCATCTAATGTAAAAAAAAAAAAAAAAAAAAAAAAAAAATTTTAATTCAATTATAACAAGTTTTGATTACATATTGGCTATTTTTATAAGATTCCTCTGGTATGAATAGGGTAAAATCTGAGTCTAAGAATCCGATTGAGGATAGTTCACAAGTAAAGCCAAAAATTTCCAATGAAAAATATTTGGTATGGTTGACCAAACATTGGCAAATAATAGGTATGGATAGGTCACCAACTATGGAGGAGGTAACTACTAGAAATTCAATAGAAGAAGAAACAATTAAAATGTTAAGACATTTTAAAATTTAAAATTTTTTTTTATTTTATTAATATGTGCCAAACACAAACAAAACTAGATAGGCCAACGGCCAATGTCGTAAACGAGGTAGAAATTCAGCAAGATAAAATAAATTTAAATAAGATCGAAATCTGTCTGATAGTAATAACTATTTTGATGGTGTTGAATTTTGTGCTTCGCATTTATGGTATGCATAATAGAAGATTGAAGAAAAGATACTTAAGCAAAGCCAATGATTTGGACAAAATATAAATGGACTGGAAAGACATCTTACAGAAATTGAGACGAATAAAAGAAGACTTCGACAGGTCATACAAATGTTTGAACATAGAAAGAAGCGCGAGGGACGAAACTATTACAAAGCATGTTGGAGTTTTGCTGGACAGATTTGAACGAATTAGAGTAATATTAAACGTAAATTATAATAGACTCACTGCTCCTCAAAAGGCTGCAGCTGATGGGTTTTTCTCAGACATAAGAAGTAGAATAGTGAATATATTAGATAAAAAAGGCTTAGATATAAAAATACCAAATACACTTCATGAAGAGGTTGTATATAAATTAGAAAAAGCAGATTCAGGGGCAGAAGAAGTCCCAATAAGATTGTTTGATAACGAGGAGAATTCACATACACTGGCAAAAATGACGCAAACAGTGGTAGAATTTTTGAACACAGCTTCAAAGCTTGTTTCGGATTTTGATGGAAAATCTGAAAATTTGCGTTCTTTTCTTGACTCTTTGTCATTGGTAGACTCGATAAAGGGCGCTCACGAATCCGTCGCGGTGTCTCTTATTAAAACCAAATTGAAAGGAAATACCAGAAATTTACTGAGTAATGAGACAACAATTGCTGAAATTATAAACAAATTAAAAGCCTCCGTGAAGGGTGAATCCGTCGAGGTATTATCAGCAAAAATAATGAACATAAAGCAGGGCGGTAAAACTGCAAATACTTACTGCAGCGAAGTGGAGAATTTAACAAAATCTTTGGAGAATGCTTATATATCGGATGGTTTGCCATCCGAGATAGCGAGTAAATACTCTCTACAGGTCGCAGTAAAAGCTTTGACCAAGAACTGTTCAATTGATAAAGTGAAACTTATCATGGAAGCGGGTCAGTTTAACAGCATGAATGAGGCTGTTAGTAAATTTATAAATAGTTGCACTGAAGCAACAGGACAACAAAATCCTATATTGTACTTTGGGCAGAAACCCACATATAGCAATTATCGTGGAAACAACAGAAGATTTCATGGTAGAAACAATTATCCACGAAACAACAAAAATAATAACAACTTCAGACCCCCACAAAGACCAGAAAATAACAGAAATAGACATAGAAGTGGAAACTACGTAAGAGCAACTGACTCATATGAAAATGGTTCGGAAAACTCCGACACCCCCCTAAGATAAATTCAACACATAATAAAATATACAACCTCAATCTCAACTTAAGCTTTTTTGTACATATGGAAATTAATAATACTAACCACATAGTAACATTGTTGGTAGACACAGGAGCAGATATTTCAGTCGTAAAAAATAATTTTTTCAAACCCCAACAAATAAATAAAAACATTACTACAACAATAACAGGAATAGGACAGGGATACTTGAAATCCATAGGAAAAATATTCTTGGAAATGAAATTTAAAAGCTTTTTAATACCACATTACTTTCAAGTGGTTCAGGACAATTTTCCCATACCTTGTGATGGAATTATTGGTTTGGACTTCTTGAAAAGATATAATTGTGTTTTGGATTTCAATGAAGAACATGACTATCTTGTTCTAAGACCCTCTAATCTGCATCATGCAATAGACATTCCAATAACAAATAATCATAATGAGATAACACTACCACCAAGATCAGAAGTGATAAGGCAAATTAAATTTGAAAATCTTAAAAATGAAATATTGATACCAAATCAGGAAGTAACAACAGGCGTTTTTATACCAAATATTATAGTCAAATCCAACAAAGCTTTTATTCGTTTTTTAAATACTAATGATAGTATAATTTCAATCAAACAGGATAGGATTAAAACCGAAAACATCTCTGACTATAATGTAATTACACAAAATTTGAACAAAATTGAAAATAGACAATCAAAAGTTATGGATATTTTAAAGAAAAACTTCCCAGAACAATTTAAACCTACACTAACAAAAATTTGCAAAGAGTATAGTGACATTTTTGGTTTGGAAACAGAAACAATATCTACTAACAATTTCTATGAGCAAAAGTTGAGATTGAATGACAAACAGCCAGTATATATTAAAAACTATCGTATACCGCATTCGCATAAGGATGAAATTAACAAACAGGTTAGAAAACTAATAGATGATAAAATAGTTGAACCATCATTTTCGGAATACAATAGTCCAATTTTGTTGGTTCCCAAAAAATCACTTCCGGGTTCGGATGAGAAAAGATGGCGACTTGTGATAGACTACAGGCAAATAAATAAAAAATTGTTATCGGATAAATTCCCATTGCCTAGAATTGATGATATTTTAGACCAACTTGGCAGAGCAAAGTATTTTTCTTGTTTAGACTTGATGTCGGGATTTCACCAGATAGGATTAGAGAAAAACTCCAGAGACTTGACATCGTTCTCTACGACCAATGGCTCCTACAGGTTTACTAGACTACCTTACGGCCTAAAGATAGCGCCAAATTCCTTCCAAAGAATGATGACAATTGCTTTCAGTGGCCTAAAGCCAGATCAGGCATTTCTCTATATGGGTGACTTGGTCGTACTGGGATGCTCCGAAAAGCATATGCTTTCAAATTTAAAGGATGTTTTTAATCTCTGTCGTAGATACAATCTTAAGCTAAATCCTGAAAAGTGTTCATTCTTCATGAGAGAGGTAACTTACCTTGGACATAAATGTACTGATAAGGGAATACTACCGGATGATAGTAAATACTCGGTGATCGAAAACTATCCGACGCCCAAGGACGCAGATAGTGCAAAAAGGTTTGTAGCCTTTTGTAATTATTACCGGAGGTTTATCAAAAATTTTTCCGAATATTCTAGACATCTTACACGATTGTCCAAAAAGGGAGTGCCATTTGAATGGACAGAAGATTGCGAATTTGCATTTAGATACTTAAAGAAAGCATTAATTAATCCAACATTACTTCAGTACCCCGACTTTGCTAAGGAATTTTGTATAACAACAGACGCAAGCAAGCATGCATGCGGTGCTGTTTTGACTCAAGAACATCAGGGTAAACAACTTCCCATAGCATACGCTTCAAAAACATTTACAAAGGGTGAAAGTAATAAATCAACCATTGAACAAGAATTAACTGCCATACACTGGGCTATCACATATTTCAGGCCATATATCTATGGAAAACACTTTTTAGTTCGTACTGACCATAGACCTCTTTCGTATCTGTTCTCAATGAGAAACCCAAGTTCCAAATTAACGAGAATGAGACTGGATCTGGAAGAATATGATTTTACAGTTGAATACCTTAGGGGGAAGGACAATTATGTCGCGGATGCATTGTCGCGAATTACTATAGATGATTTTAAGGAGATTAATAAAAAAGTATCGTGCGTATTAAAAGTCACGACAAGGTCGGCGATTAAACAAAAAGACAGTAGTAGAATAAATAATCAGCATAAAGTAAATAAAACAGATGTATTAGATGAGCCCAAAATATATGTACCAATTAAGAATAGTGACGTCAGAAAGTATTATAAATTAAAGATTTATCCCAATAAATGCTACATAAAGAGGGGAAAATCAATATTAGCTAGCATAAATATAAATGATATATTTACTAAAGAGAAACTTGACTTAGGACAATTTTTCTCTAGGCTCGAGAAAGCGGCCAGTAAATTAAATATCAATAAACTACAAGTAGCACCTAGTGAGAAAATTTTCGAATTTATCTCAAAGTTTGAATTTAGAAATATGGGCAATAAGGTACTAAATAAAATTAAAATAGCGCTATTAAATGAAATAAAGATATTAGATACAAAGAATTCCAAGGAAATTCTAGAAATCATGCTGAAATATCATGATGACCCTATCGAAGGAGGTCATTGCGGGATATTTAGAACCGCAGAAAAAATAAAAAGATACTACTACTGGAAAAACATGACAAAAGACATAGCTAAATACGTTAAATCATGTCAAAAATGTCAATTAGCGAAAACGACCAAACACATTAAAAGTCCGATGATTCTCACAGAAACACCCACCATGCCATTTGATACGGTGTATGTAGATACAATCGGACCATTTCCTAGATCAATAAACGGAAACGAATATGCAATCACATTAATATGTGACTTAACTAAATATTTGGTAACGGTACCAATACCAGATAAATCGGCTAAAACTGTCGCTAAAGCGATATTTGAAAACTTTGTACTTACCTATGGTCCAATGAAGACGTTCATTACAGACATGGGTACAGAATATAAAAACTCAATACTGACTGAACTTTGCAACCTATTGAAAGTTGAAAAACTAACTTCAACAGCACATCATCACCAGACATTAGGTACAATAGAACGAACTCACAGAACATTTAATGAATACGTACGTTCATATATATCTGTAGATAAAGACGACTGGGATGAATGGCTTAGGTATTTTACTTACTGTTTTAATACAACACCATCAACAGTACATAATTATTGTCCATATGAATTGGTTTTCAGTAAAATGCCAAATAGTTTTAAAAATTTCAATGAGGTAGATAGAGTTGCACCACTATACAATATAGATAACTATGCAAAAGAAGCAAAATTTAGATTAGAAATTGCACTTAAGAGAGCAAAACGTTTATTAGAAATAAATAAAATAAAGCAAAAGAATAACTATGATAAGGATATATTAGATTATAATTTCAACATAGGAGATTTAGTCTTACGTAGGAATAATATAGGACATAAACTAGAGGCATCATATAAAGGCCCATACAAAATTAAAAACATAGATTTAAGAAATAATGTAACTATAGTTGATAAGAAAAATAATAAGGAACAAATAGTTCATAAGAATAGACTTAAGATATATAATAAATAGTTTTAATAATGACATTAAACTGGCCAGAAAAATGTAATAATATTTAAGATAAATTTTATTTTATTTTTTAACTAAGTAAACTTATCACTAAAAACAAAATAAATATTAAAATTTAATTAGAAATAATATTAAAATTGTATTACTTTAAATTAAGATTAATACTATTAATCATACTAAGTTTATTAATATAAATTAGAAATAGACGTAAAATCATTGTACTGTGTTGTGTAAAAGAATGTCCATAAAACAAAAGTTATATGAACATTCTTGTAAAAGGTGGAGGTGTAGCATGATTCTACGGTTGTCAATGCCAGCACAAGCATTTAATGTGCATAAGCAAAAGATTATCAAATTGCAGCGACCACTTGACTCAATGTTGCTGACCGTCGCTGCTGCGCATAACGCTACAATGGTATGCGCACACGCGAGGATCATTTGACACTTCGCTGAGTGGCCGCCGACAGTATTGGTATGCATATAATCTACACAATGTGTGTTGTTGTTGTGTTGCTTTGCTAGCGATCATGTATGGCTCTTTACCGTGGGAATTATTATGTTTATATGGAGAACGGGCGCGTGTCATATTGCACCCACTTGTCCCATGGTTAGCACACACACAAACCAGTGCAGTATTATTTAATATAGAATATACTTAAGAATATAACAAACACACAAACCCATAGAATATACTTAAGAATATGACAAACACACAAACCCATAGAATATAACTAAGTACTTAACAACCACACAAACCTATAGAATATAGCTAAACATTTAACATACACACAAACCTATGTATTTAGTATTAAGCCAATACAAATTGTATTAGAATTAAGGGATTGACTTGGAATTGTCAAGTCATCAAAATTATAGTATAAAAGAAGGGACATTTTCCCTCATATGATGATTCAATAAACCAAAGCTCAACAGTGCGTTTCATAAGACGCATTTAAAACCCAAAAAGAACCGTCTTTCATTACAATATAAGAGAATTTCAGATATAGTCCAGAATATATGCTTCTAATTTCGTAATTTCATACATTTAGTTCGTTGTATAGTCCATTTCTTATATAGTCGAATTTGGCATATATTCCACTTTTTTGTCACATTAATAAATATCAATATATATAAAGTATTCTTGATATATTCCACACTGTAAAATTAATCGCTAAAATCATAAAAAACATTAAGTAAAATGGAACGTAATAAACGCAAAATTTTATGGAAAACAAATATTGGTTACATTGCTTCTGTAAATTTAGTTGGCAGCATTAGTGTAAAAAACGGAAATCCCCGTGTTATTTGTGTTATGAAATTGAGAGCAATTTCGTCCTTGACAAAATTGAGGACCATATTTTGAACAATTTTCTTGAAAAAAAACAGTCAAAATTTATGGAACTTTTTAAGTAGTTATGCCTTTAATGAATGTCTAAAATGAGCTTTCTTTTTATTGTATCTCACTCATTACATAGTCAATAAACTAGAAGACTTTTTCAAGTTTATAATTAAAGCAAATAATCTTATTTTTAAATAAAAACGTTTTTTTAGTTGTATGTTTTTTTCAATTTGTAATCATATTACTGAAAATAATTGAAAACAGATATATGCCATAAAGTGGCATATACAAAAATTCGTTTAAATGTCGAATTTGACTTATTGTCCACTAATGTTTTGCAGCTATGGGTGTGGACTATAAGCGAAAACTACTGTACAAACACCCTTTACGTTCGCTGTATGGAACGAGGGAGCGCTTATTGAACTTCTAGAAAAAAATTTTATTCAGCACAAAACTTTAACACTTCCACGATATTCCATATTTATTCACCTCTGTCATATTTTATAAATTTTTCAGATGTACAACGTATTTACATACGAATATTAATACAGTAGTTTTGATTTAGCTGCCTTTTATTTACGTGCGCATTGCCTTTACTTGCACACAAATTTTTTTCGTGCTTTGAGAGAGTAATCTATAATTAATGTAACAAATTTAATTTAGCTGCATTTTTGGCTTATCTGCACAAAAATTCTTGCAAAAGTTAGTTGTGCAGGTAAGTCAAAACTACTGTATAATATTTTAGTATAATTGTATTATTATTTTTAAAAACAATATTTTTTCAGTTTTTTTATTAACAAAATTTTAGCTTGAGCGACAAGTCGCTGTTACAAAAAAACAAACAAATTTTCAAAGTACACTTAAGTTAATATTTTTTTGTTATAAATTCATAACGGTGCACAGTGTGAATTTATTTATTACAAAAAACGATATATGAAAAATATGTCGCTAGAGGTTCTTTTGCTGTTAAGGCTCGAAGTAAAGGTAGTAGTAATAGTCCCATTTTCACATTATACATTTGTAAAACATTGCTTAAACACATTGGCCCATAATCATATTCAAACACTAAAGTCGGTTCTTTTTAAAAACAACTTTTATATTTAAACCTGTTACTAACTATAGTGAAAATTAATAAGAGTTTCAAGTTGAATCAGCTTTAAGTGGGTGATTAGTATAATGTTTGAAATTTTGTATACAAACTGGTATAAATACTGTATAAGTGGCATCTCTGCACAGCTTATGCAATAAAAGCGCCAAAAAAATAAACAAAATATACATTTTGAAAAAAACAATTGCATAAAATTAATCCGGGGAAAATAAACTATTATCTCAATGGAAAATTTAGAAAAGGAGTACATAAATAACCACCTGTCCATTGTAGAGAACAAAGTCAATGACACCTCTATGATTAATAACAAAAAAATGCTTGGAAGGCCATTAAAGAGTCAGTGGCATCTGCAGGTTTTGATCCAGATATCTCAAAACTTAAATCTCAATGGGTGAGAATGAAAGTTAGTGCAGGAAAGCAGTTGCGAGCGTAAAGCGTGCTTCTGTTGCGACAGGAAATGCAGTGGTTATCCCCGAACTGAATCCAGGGGACGAGTTAGTGCAGAGTGATTTCGTATGAGTTTATTGAGGATGCATTAATTGATAGCAACAATCAAAATGAATTTGAATGCATGGGAACACCAAGAGCAGCTAAATATTCAGACTGCTAAATACTTGATGGCTAGCGAGGAAACGGAAAACATTAATATCACCATACCGGAGCAATGTTCGCATAAAACTCTAAAAATAAATTTTTCTTCCAAACTCAAACGCCTAAGAAACCTTCCTAAAACTCCGTACATAAGCGACATTATTTTAGAAAGACAACACCAAATCGCAAAGGAATCTTTATTCTCTGAAGAAGGGCCTGTTCGTAAATGCATCACTGCGCTGCATAATATGACTATTTTGCGCTCACACTGCTAACCACATGTTGCTGATGCTTGTTTTTGCTGATTTATTTGTTTGCGTTTACGAACGAACAAACACTGCAGAAATTATTAATAAATTTGATTTTTGAACTGGACGACAAAACAAATGACAAAATGTTGTTAAATGCACAAAAAAGTGTACTTTGTGCAAAAAAGAAGATATTTAAGGAAGAAAAAAGAAACATATTGTTAAAACTCTCATTCTCTCTCTCCCACTCATTCAATGCATCAGCCATTTTTATGATAAAAATATTTATTGTAAATTCTTGTTTTTTATGTCTTTTATTTAATGTTTAATAAAAGAAGAATTTTAAAAGCTATTATACAAAAATTAAAAATAAATTAATGAGTTTCAAATTAAAAACTATTGCTTGATTTCTTCCAGCGTTTTATTTCAGAAATAAGCATTTACAAAAGCTTATCGGAATGCATTTCCAGTGCTGCTTATATTAGATTTAGATAAACTGCTTAATGCACTAAAGTCAACTTTAGTTGAATGTGGATGATCAGAAGAACAATCACATAAAACTAAAAAATTAATAATATTAAAAAATCGGGCAGTGTAAATAAAATTTCTATTAGACTTACAAGAAGAATTTCCTTCCTTTGCAATATTGTGAAGCACAGCCGCTGCTACCACAATGTTTTCTGCTGTGTCCAAATCTGCTCGAAGCCTTTCGAAAATCGAACGAAATTTATATTTAAGTTGTCCATTCAGACACTCAATTTTGCTCCTGGTTGCGATATGACATTTGTTGTATCTGAAAAAATTAAATGGGATGTAAAGAAGACTTAAAAAATTAAATAACCCACCTTTCTTCTTTCGGGGTTGAAGTGTTTTGAAATGGAGTCAATAAAGTGGTTGATAAAGGATACCCCCCGTCTCCTAATAGTACGCCATTATGTTCACTTTTGCTCTGTTCCAATTTTGCTTTTAATTGGCATTCAGAACAAATTCATCAAGAACAAAGCATCGTGCTGTGGGTCACGAGATTTTGCCACTATATCAATTATTTTGCAGTCAGCATCGGATACAATCTGTAAAAAAAATATTTAAATATATTTATTCATCTCGCAGGCTTAATATTTACAACTGAAAATATTGTCGACTTACCTGCACATTTAACGAGTAATACCCTTTTCTATTTAATTAATTTTCCATTTCGTGACCAACTTTGTCTGCCGGACACTTCATCCGTACATGAGTGCAGTCAATAGCTCCTATAACATTTGGGAAATGTGCAATCTGAAAAAATCCTTTTTTATCTCTGCGATTTCGGAGGTCTTTGGAAATTGAATATAATGAGGAAGCAATGAAATAAAATATTTTTTATTATTCTTCCAGCAGTCTGTTGAGACATCCCTTGAAGATCAGCTGTAACAAACAATTTACATATTGAAGTAGGTAGATGATATGTATGTATTTATATTCAGTTACAGCTTTCGGCCACTGTACTTACCAATATCACTTCGATGAGCAACCGCAACGTTGCATGTCTTTGCTAATAGGTAAACCTCTGTTGTTTTTTGGTCCATCACTAATTAAAAAGTGCGTTGCTACTTTATCAAGCCTATAGCGCGGAAAAACTCATCATCGTCAACTCAAATGGCCAAAACGTTTCCGTATACAACTTAGGCTTTCTTCCTTCACACAAATCTTCAATAACAGCAAAATCATTTTCAATGTCCTCAATTGTACACATCTCTTCAATTATTTTTCAACACTTTTTCCACAATTTATAAAAAATTTTGCACAATTCTTAAAACTTTTGGTTTGTTTTGATTTTGTAATTTTTGATAAACAACAAACAGCTGATAGAGTTAAAGTGATGTTAACTTTGTTAAAAATAACTTCAGCTTGTTTTAAGTATAAAACTGACTTTTGCGGAAAAAGTAAGCTTTTTATCATCTATAGCAGCTGAAAAGTAGACATTTTAATAAATTATACTTAAAGCATACTTTTTTGATGACTATGCTTATGGCCCATAGACTTTTGTTTTATACTATATAAAAATTAATGTTTGTTTGTATGTAATTAAAAGAATCGTAAACTATGCATTTGATCATGTTATGATCTTCAGGAAAGTTGTTGCTCATAAGCCCGGGAGGGTTCATAAGTTGGTATGACCAATATCCGACAGGTGGCGCCACTTTAAATTACTAAAAATTAATTAAATCGTAAACTGTGTATTTGATCATGTTATGATCTTCAGGAAAGTTGTTGCTCATGAGCCCAGGGAGGTTCCTAAGTTGGTACGACCAATTTCGGACAGGTGGCACCACTGATAATTTATAAAAATGATTTAAATCGTAAACTGTGCATTTAATCATGATATGATCTTTAGAAAATTTGTTGCGCATGAGTCGACGGAGGTTTCAAAGTTGTTGCAATTAATTTCCGGTAGATGGTGCCACTGAAAATTATTCAAAATGAATGACAAGACATTGGTCAGCCTACACCTCAAGCACAGAAGAAAGGAGCATTAAGACCCTCAGAATCACACGAGCAACGAGCATTGAGACTTGAAAATCTTCGAGTACATGCCGCTGAGACCCGCTCGCATGAATCACTTGAACAACGAGAAGTGAGATTAGAAACTGATCGAATGCGAACTACTCAGGCCCGTTCGTCTTAATCATCTGGACAACAGGAAACAAAATCAATAAAATGATTCAATATTAATTGAATATTTGTGTAATGTCTTTTCTTCAAATTTATTTTAGTTGATGGCGCAACAACGTGCGCAGGGTACAGCTAGTAATGAATAAAGAGAAGTCAAAGGAAAGTTTTTTAGCGGACCAGGAGATGATCAAAGCTGATTCTTGATTTCTGTGTGTTAGTTTCGATCTACAAATGGTACTTAATACACCACACGGAAACGCTATAACACTGTTTTTCTCTAGAAAGTATGCATTCTATAACGAAAGCTTTCACGAAAGTGGCACCAGAAACGGGTATATTTTTATAGGGAGGAAACGATGGAAAAAGAGGTAGTAATGAAATTTCAATCCTTGTCTTCAAATATTTAAAACTTGTTGACGCACGAAAACGTGTTCGTCTATCAGTCTATAATGCGACAGAGCTATTAAAAAATAACGTATTTGTTACCTGGTCATACAATGATGCCAGTGGATTCAATCCATAGCACCATTGAATCCTTTACACTCAACAGAATTATTTGGTCGCCAAGTCAATGGTATACTTTAATATCTAATGCACGAACTAATCCAAGAAAATACAATTGAGTAGAAATAAATTATTCCGAGTTCAGAAATTGGAAAACATTTGTGTGCAAAATGTTTCCTAACGCAATGAAAATTTCGTTCAACAATTTACGTTCTGCTATATTTGAAAGAGATAACCAGAACGTAGGTCTAAAATATGGCTGTTTTAAAAACTCTGAAATGAAAAATTGTGATATAAATTTGATTTTAGGATTTAGACGACACTTGGAAATACTAGCCAAGGGACCTTCAGAATAATATTAGTCCATTTTAAATTTCCTCTACAAAGTACAGAGATTTGTAAATTTAAAACATGATCACACCGTAGAAGACATTCTGCCTAAAACCGATCAAGAAGACAAATAGATTCAAAATGGCTTAATTTATATTTAACGATATAAAATTGATTTTTGAAATAAATTTATTAAGTTTTAACAAACGTTTTTTAACAAACAATAATTTATATATTATATTTTATTTAAATTCAAAATTGAACTGCTTGGTTCGGCTGCCAAATATATAATAATTTTAATTGTCTGTTTTTTTTTATTGAAAAACTATTTTTTAAAACTCGATCAAGTATTTAAGTTTTATCATGTTTATGTTTATCAGTCCGCTTACTATATTTCTTTTAGTTCAGGTTTTCTTTAACCCTACGGGATCCCCTTAATCCTTCCGGGTGCGATCCCACATATATTATTTTTATTTTTCGTTGTTAGTAAAAAAACAAGTTTGAAGCAAACTATCTTCATAAGAATATTTTATCTTAACCGACACAATTTTTTCCCAGTAGTAAATCAGGGGCCAAATCACCGCATTCGAAATCGAGTACTTTACTATCGAAATGTGGTTAACGTGGATCACGGTAATCGTTATCGTAACGTATCTACTCGAAGTTGCACTCGATTTGTCATCGAATTAATAATCGGAATAAATTACGATCGAGTACCATGATCCAAGAAATTGTGGCCATCGAGAACAGTGTTTACTCGATTGTGCATTCGATTCCGAATGCGGTGATTTGGCCTCAGAATTTGGCAACTCGATTGATTTTATGCACTGGAATTCATACAAAATTTTGTTGCTCTAACTTAATTTGAACAAGAAATAAATAATAAAAATCTCTCTCTGTAAAATTTCGTTTTTGTCGCATGAGCTTTTTTTGCCGTTATGGCTCGACTTGTATGTATATAATTTTTCACTGTATTTTTTTCTTCCTTATGGTTCATTTCTATTTAATTCCCTACAAGAAATACACAACTTACAATCAACTTACTTACTACAACCAAAGAAAATAAAGTATAAAGAATGTGCATTTTGGACTATTTTTCAAAAATATTTCATGGCGCGGAGGGAAAGATAGAAGGGAAGGATAAAGAAACCAAGAGCGTAACAATGCGTTGTTCTCATCGTGCGTTTTTGTTGTTTGACTAATTTTTTTTATTTATTTTTCGGAAACAATGTTGCCACGAAAAAAAAATTTTGTAACCAACATTTGTGAAAAAATCACCATATAAGAAAATATATAACCAAAATTAAATTCGTAGACTTTTATTTTATTTTTTTCCAATTTAAATTATAATTAATAAAAAAAAGAAACAAAAAATAGCTTTTTTTATAAGAAAAAAAAAATAACCAAAACCAATAAAATCTACATATCTACACATTGATCAAAAAAATAACCAATTTTGGTTAGAAATAACCAAAAACGGCAACACTGTTCTCAAATCACTTATTCTCAGACGTCGGCACAAAGAGAACATGATAAAAATTATGAGAGGCATGTTTAACCCAGAGGAAAATTGTTAGTAATATTTTCAAGTCTACGTATTAACCCCATAATATGTATATGTGAGCGAAAAATATAGAAAAATTGTACTGAGCTAAAACCCTAAAAACACCGTATTTAACTTGGCAAGTATGGGCCTGTTCGTAAATGCATCACTGCGCTGCATAATATGATTATTTTGCGCTCACACTGCTAATCACATGTTGCTGATGCTTCTTTTTGCTGATTTATTTGTTTGCATTTACAAACGAACAAACACTGCAGAAATGGAAAAATTATTAATAAATTTGATTTTTGAACTGGACGATAAAACAAATGCCAAAATGTTGTTAAATGCACAAAAAAGTGTACTTTGTGAAAAAAATAAGACATTAAGGGAAGAAAAAAAGAAACTTATTGTTAAAACTCTCATTCTCTCTCTCACTCATTCAATGCATCAGCCATTTTTATGATTAGTGTTTTGGGTTTATTTGCGCATAATATGATTTAATGTTGCATTTACGAACATTTGACAGCTACAGTACTGCCAAGATTTGCATTTACGAACATGATGCGCATAATATGCAGCGCAGTAATGCATTTACGAACAGGCCCTATTCTTCCAAAAATCTAAATCAATTCTCATTGATATTAGTGAATAATACTGTAATATTTCTTTTGGTGTAAAATTGAAGTCTGAAAAAAGCGACATGAACATTCTTCTTTAGAAGCTGACGAGCAACTGAATGCATTTTTACGCTCTCATGATGAGAGCAACACATTGTTAAATTCTTTGTTTGTGTTTATTTTCCTTCTGTCTTCCACCCCCTTCATCCAGAAATGATTTTTTAAAAAGATTTTGGTGAGAGCGGGTCGTAATGTTACAACCCGCCATAAGAAATTTTACTTCTACATAATGCGTATTCTTTATATCCATATTCTTTGCTACAACTTACTTACTACTACACATGTAATTTTTATTTCACTTTTTATGCGTCAGAGTTGTATAATACATCAAAAACACATAACTGTTCACTGTCAAATGACCTTTAAATGCATTAATTTCAAAAATTCAATCGGAGTTGGCTTTGAAAACAAAGATTTATAGTGTATTATGACGAAAATTTTAATTGTAATTTTTATTCTTTCAAACAAAGCGAACAACACTGCTGCAAAGTTTTCTGCATTCATTGTGAAAAAAATTAAAAAAAAAATATAAATAAAATAATTTCTTAACAAAATTAAAAAAACGTTTGAGTTTTATTGGAAAAATGTCGCTTGTGAAAATAAAAACGGAGCCTATAGAAGCTAATAATGGAAATTCGGTAAGAACTTTCTCACAAGTGAGATGAATGCAGAAGAGAGAAGCAGCGAAGTCTCGGTCATTGTTTGCAGAGCAAAATTAATTATAAGCAATCCGGGAAAGAGTTTGACAACAAAATGCAAATAGATCGCACTAAGCATTTTGATTTTTTGCTCAAACAAACGGAAATTTGTATACGTTTCATCAACAACAGCATTAAATCGAGTCCTACAAAACCCAACAGAAGACCTAATGCTGAGTAAGTGTCTTTATAATATTATTTAAGGTGGAGAGGTTTAATGTTTTGTTATAGTTTCAGCCGCCACCATAGAAAAATGGAAGGAGAAGAAGGCGAAGAAATTTCGGTTGCCTATGCTCAGGATAAGGAAATCTTTCGTATTGAAAGTTCACCCAGTTATATTAAGAATGATGAATTACGTGGATTAAATTGGATGATATCGTTGCATGAAAATGGCATTAGTATAATTATTATATTTAGTATTATTATTGTTAGAATATTCTAGGCGGAGCACATAAAAAATCCAAATAAAACGACACACGGCTTGTTAGTAAGAAATTCTTTATTATACTAAAATGTTTATATTACAGAAAAAGGAAAAATTAATTTATTTTATTCAGAAAAAATATTAGTTGGCTGTGAAAAACTAAACGTATGTATATTGGTAGGCTATGGAAACAAAAAAAAAAAAATAGTAATGAAAAATATAAAAAACAGATTGCGTGATATTTGGGTTGCTTTGTTGCAAAAATCAAACTTATATATTCCAACACTCGTCTTCAGACCGAATATCATGTATCTATAATTCATTATTGTTATGATTAATAATTAATATTTAAGAAATGTGTAAACAATACATAAGTATATATATGTATGTACACTGCCGCTCACTTGAATAGGTTCACACATTTTTTCATTTCTAATCCAGTTTTTCTTAAAATATACTTTAAGAGAACAATTTATTAAAACTAGAATTGAGAGACCTTTTGTATAATAATAATTTAGAAAAAAAAATTAACTGTAAAATTAGGAGTTTTTGTTATTTTTTGCTTTTATGTAAAAATGCAGTAAAAGCACATGTAAATTTTAGCTCACTTGATTAGGTTCATTCAAAATAAAATCAGTTTACCTTTGACAATAGATGAAATTTCTCATTTTATTAGTGGTTGTCAATATTTGCAATTTTAAAATAATAAAAAAAATTTAAATGGGACTCAAAAAGCAGTTAACTGAAGAAGAAAAAGGCAAAATTAAGGCATTTATTGAATGTGGCTTAAGTCACAGGAATATTGCAAAAAAAATTGGTCAAAGTCAAAATGTTGTGAGCAATTTTATAAGAAACCAGTTGGATTACGGAAAAAACATGAGAGGACGTACGCATAGAGTCACAACAAAGCCGGACAGAAGAGCCATCATAAGAGCTGCCTCTAATTCCAGTAATTCTGCTTCAAAAATTAAGCAAAAAACGGGTGTAATAGCAAGTCTAGCTACTGTAAAACGTATTATACGTAGAGCCAAGCATTTGAAAAGATTAAAAATTAAAAAAAGCCACCTCTAAATGCGACTCGTAAAGCAAAACGACTTCAGTTTGCCCGTGAACACATGTCTTATAACAAAGAATGGCAACGTATTCTTTTTTCGGATGAAAAGAAGTTTAATTTGGAAGGTCCAGATGGTTATAATTATTATTTCCATGATTTGCGGAAAGAAGAACGCTATCTGAGCTGTCTGCATAGCTGTGAGGGTAGTGTGATGATGTGGGGGGCAATTTCATACTATGGGACATGTGTGCTTCAATTTCTTTCATCTAGAATGAACGCGAATAATTACAAATCCGTTCTTGAAAAGGCGTTTCCCCATTTTTCTACAGTCTTAGGACCCATTCCATGGACATTTCAACAAGATAATGCCCCGATCCACACTGCAAGAGTTGTAAAAGAATGGATTCGAAGCCAAAATGTCAATATGTTGGAGTGGCCACCATACTCTCCTGACCTGAATATCATAGAAAATGTTTGGGGATTGCTTTCTTGCAAAGTGTATGAGTCGGGCAGACAATATGAAACTAAAGAAGCCTTAATTGAAGGAATAAAAAAATCATGGGCCCAAATTTCCTTACCATTAATAGAAAAACTTTATAACTCCCTCCCAAATCGTATTTTTGAAGTTATATCGAATAAAGGAGGATATACACATTATTAAATATTTATTGAAACATTATAAAAAATCTTTAAAAATAAAAAAATTACATAAAAATTATTTGTTGTTGGTTTTTTTTGGAACAAAAGACGTTGAACCTATTCAAATGAGCCAGAAAAAGTAAGGTTCCAAAACGCAGTATTTTGACAAAAAATTATAAAAATCTAGTTATTTGTTATTGTTGCCATTTTTTCTGTTTTATTTATACATATTGCAATACTTTAAAATTTATAGATGCTACATCCCCAAATACTTTATTATTTTATTGGGAAAAATTAGTTTGAATGTGAAAAAAATTGTGAACCTATTCAAGTGAGCGGCAGTGTACATATGTATATTTTTTTTAATATATAAATCAGCGTTGCCACTGAACAAAATTTAATCCTACCAAATTTTTGTCAAAAAACTACCAAAATCGTTGAAAACCTACCAGTTTTTTAAATAATGAAAATATATATATTTTTTTGAAAAAAGTATGACTTTTTTATTAAAAAAGTATTACATATAATTGTACATGTATTAATAGGCAACAAAACACAACAATATAACAAAAATAATTTATAAAATTCATTTCAAATGACATTTTTAAACTTAAAAATACATATATATATATATGTATATAACATAAAATTCATTTCAAATAATATTTTTAAACTAAAAAATATGTGTAAAAACGAATATGTCTTAAGAACATATTTACATTTATTCAAGTTTTTAATACATATTTTATATTAAATAATACATTTAATACGTTTAATTACAGTAAAATAATGTTCGGTATTTAATTTTTAGGCAAATCTCTATTTCCTGACCACACAAAGTGGGGATCATTATTTTTTACAAGTTCCTTACAAAGCATAATGTTATTAATGGTACTAGTTTCTAGTTTGTTTCTTAATTTAGTTTTTATTAAAGAAAGTGAAGAAAAGCAGCTGCAGAACTATGTGGCAAGGAAAGTAAATTAAAAACAAAGTTAGCCAAACTACCATAAGTCCTCTCATTTAAACCATTTTTAATTGAATTTATTTGATCCCAAAATAAATCAATATTTAAATCAGTTGAAAGATTTATGTCCGATAGTCTTATCAAGTTCCACTGAGAAATAATAATATCAGGATCACAATCTATGAGATTAGAAAATTTTAAAACAAGGGACAATATTGCTAAATCTTCTTTAGAGAGTACTTTCGATGGAGTAATTTTTTGTAAAAGTTTGATATCTTCACGTTTAAAGTCAAATCTAGAATTTATTTGGTTTAATAATTCAATATAAAATTTTAATATATCGTGCTTAACTTCAAATATTTCTTCGGAGCTAAGATTACTTGCAATATAGGGCCTGTTCGTAAATTAATCACTGCGCTGCATAATATGATTATTTTGCGCTCACACTGCTAATCACATGTTGCTGATGCTTCTTTTTGCTGATTTATTTGTTTGCATTTACGAACGAACAAACACTGCAGAAATGGAAAAATTATTAATAAGTTTGATTTTTGAACTGGACGATAAAACAAATGACAAAATTTTGTAAAATACACAAAAAAGTGTACTTTGTGCAAAAAAGAATACATTTAATGAAGAAAAAAAGGAACTTATTGTTAAAACTCTCATTCTCTCTCTCTCACTCATTCAAGGCATCAGCCATTTTTATGATTAGTGTTTTGGGTTTATTTGCGCATAATATGATTTAATGTTGCATTTACGAACATTTAACAGCTGCAGTGCTGCCAAGATTTGCATTTATGAACATGATGCGCATAATATGCAGCGCAGTAATGCATTTACGAACAGGCCCATACATTTCTGCTTTTATACCTACAAAAATTTTTTGAACTTCAATGTGATTGGGCCTGTTCGAAAATGCATCACTGCGCTGCATAATATGATTATTTTGCGCTCACACTGCTAATCACATGTTGCTGATGCTTCTTTTTGCTGATTTATTTGTTTGCATTTACAAACGAACAAACACTGCAGAAATGGAAAAATTATTAATAAATTTGATTTTTGAACTGGACGATAAAACAAATGCCAAAATGTTGTTAAATGCACAAAAAAGTGTACTTTGTGAAAAAAATAAGACATTAAGGGAAGAAAAAAAGAAACTTATTGTTAAAACTCTCATTCTCTCTCTCACTCATTCAATGCATCAGCCATTTTTATGATTAGTGTTTTGGGTTTATTTGCGCATAATATGATTTAATGTTGCATTTACGAACATTTGACAGCTACAGTACTGCCAAGATTTGCATTTACGAACATGATGCGCATAATATGCAGCGCAGTAATGCATTTACGAACAGGCCCATTATTTTTATTTTTGAAATCAATTTCAATATTATTGTTAATCAGATCTTTTTTTATAAAATTACTTAAATTAGTAAAAAATTAGATTTTATACTGGTATATAAATATGGCAAACGTGAATTTTCTGACTTGAATTCTTTATTTAGATTATTAATAATAGGCAATATATATGTCAAAAATAAAAAATATGTTTTGACTTTATTAGACATACTTTCTGCCAGTTCTGCTGCTCTTATACCATTTACCTCATAAAAACATGATATAAAATACAATTTCAAACTGTCTCATTGTTCTATAATTCTTGCAATAACACCTTCTAAAGATAACCATCTTGTTTGGCAAACACCTAATATTTTATGAGATTTTACAGAACAATATTCCTGAAATTCTTTAAGCTCGTTAATTCTTTTGGGACTGTGCGAGAAAAAAGTATATATATTGCGACAAAGAAGCTCAATATTTTTTGGCAACATCTTACATGCATAACTAGAGCAGAGGTGGAGTGAGTGGCATGTGCACTTAATGTAAAACAAGTCAGTTTCATTAGTAAGTAATCTTTTAAGTCTACCAATGTCACCAGCCATAGCATTAGCGCCGTCTGTTGCCAATCCGATCAAGTTTTTTAAAGAAACGTTATGTGCAGAAAAAAAATCGTTTATAATTTGAAAAATTGAGTCTGCATCTGCCTTAGTAATCTCTAATAAAGCGATAAACCTATCTTGTACAGAACCAACGCCGTCAAAGTAACGAGCAACTAAAACAATACATTTCCTCATGGAAACGTCTGTAGTTTCATCAACAATTAATGAAAACCTTTTATTTTTTAAAATTAATATGGTTTTTTCACTTGCCTGCTTAGCAATGTGGTCAGCTAATTGAACTGATTTTGTCCTACCACATTTAATTAGTTTCGCTATTGCCGAATCTGGACAGCACTCCGCCAATAACGATGGCAAGTAATCCATCAACAAAAATGGTAAGTTATGCGTTATACAAAACATAACAAGGGTAAGTTCAGCATTTCTGACCTGTTGGCTTAGACTTTGTTGATCCTTATTATAAAATTTGTCTATTGTGTACTGCTTTTTCTGGCTTTCATAATTTTGAAGATGGAAAGTGGTTTTCTCGTGCGCCTTAAGGTGACTGCTATGGCTTACTATCTGCCTTGAACAAGCAATACAATATGCATTACCATCCTTTTCCCGAAGCCAATCGAAATAATGTAGCCATTCTGCCCGAAATTTTCTTTTTATTGGTGGATTTCTAGTTTTGTCATCGCTGCAATTAACAAATACATTTAATAATGTCTTAAATTTCTTTATAAACATTTTATTACCTAGTAGAAGCGTCTTCAATACCATCTGATTCACTGGGTTTTTGTTAAAAAATCTGAAAATATTAATTTTTCGATAGAGAATCTACACATCTGTTTATGTAAAAAATATCTTACCTATCCATTTTATATTATTTGAAATATTTTTAAAATTATTAAGTAAAAACACACTTTTTTAACTTTTACACACGTTTGGCTTTCTTCACTTACTTATTGGCCAGAAAAAATATATCGAAAACCGTTATAATTGGTTTGCACATTCTCTTTAAATTTCACTAAGCCAACTGTTGTAAATTTTATACAACTACACTACCAATTTCAAAGAACATTTGCGTATTTTTGACTGATTGAACATACTCTTTGTTTACACTTACTTTGTTGTTCTTTCGTCTAAATGAAAAAAGGTTACCAAGTACTAAACATTTGTGTTTTGATTTCAGTGTGTTCATTTAGTTTGCGTGTTTTATTTAACTTGCTAAGCGTTTTTAAATAAATACTTTTTGATCCAACCTACCAAAAATCAATTCTACCTACCATCCTACCAAATTAAAAAAATCCTACCAAATTTGGTAGGAAAAGCCCAAAACGGCAACACTGATATAAATAAAATTTCATATTCTCTTGCCTGAAATATTTCAAGATTATTTAAACATTTTATATGTTTTTCTTTTGGTAAATTCTCTGTCAATACATCAGCTATATTTTCTGCGCTATTAACCTATTCTAAAACTAATATTTTGCTCTTAATTATATCTCTTATATGATGATACCGGATGTCTATATGTTTGCTACGAGCGTGATAGACTTGGTCTTTTGCCAATTGTTGGGAACTTAAATTATCGGTTTTAAGAATAATAGACTTACTTTCGTTGAAAAAACCAATTTCAGACATCAAATTTCTTAAATATACTGCTTCTTTTGCTGCACTTGATGATGTCATATATTCTTCAGTTGAACTAAGCGCCACTTTCGTTTGCTTTTTAGATTCCCATGGTATGGCTCCTCCAGCTAGCATAAAAACGAAACCCGTAAATGACCTTCGATCAACTATGTTGCCACTCCAATCTGCATCTGAGTACCCATAAACATCTTCATTTCTTGCACCATAATGTAACTTAAAGTTTTTTGTTTTTGACAGATATCGTAGAATTTGCATGGCGCCAGTTTGATGATCTACATTGGGGTCAACATTGCATTGCGCGAGCTTTACAGTTGAGTGCATGAATTCCGGACGTGTAGTTACCGCCAAGTACATTAACGCTCCAATTAAGGATTGATAGGCTGTTGAATTAACTTTAGTTTTAGTATCATCTTTAATTACCTGATATCCCACATCAAGCGGTGTGGAACGCTGCCGACAATTCTCCATGCTATAGGCATTTAATAAGTTTTCAATATATTTCCTGTGTCCTAGACTAATGTCACCAACTTCACCCTGACGTTCGACTTCTATGCCCAAAAACAATATAATTGGACCTTTATCTACTAAATCAAACTCATTAGCTAATTTCTGCTTGATATCATTAAGTTCCGCCTTTGATGAACACGCTGTGATTAAATCGTCAACGTAGACAGCTACCAGCACAGTATTTCTATTGTCGTTCTTTTTATATAGCATGTCTCATTTTTACATTGGATCAAAACCAAAACTTTTCAGGACCGGGTCTAATTTAGAGTTTCACTCTCTGCCGGACTGCTTTAAACCGTAAAGAGCCTTGTTCAATTTGAGAACTTTGTTTGGATATTCTGGATCGATAAATCCTTCAGGTTGCTCCATGTAATACTCCTCTTGTAAATCGCTGTTGAGGTAGGTTGTTGTAACATCCAGTTGATGTAAATGCATTATGTATTTCGCTGCTATGGCAATTACCATTCTTATTGTTGCGTATCTAACAACTGGCGAAGACGTTTCGAAATAATTTACTCCATACTGCTGACTAAAACCTTTAGCAACAAGTTTTGCTTTAAATTCTTCAATGTTTCCATACACATTCTTTTTCAACACAAAAACTCATTTGCATCCAATCGGCTTTTGTCCCGGATGTAAGTCGACTAACGACCACGTATTGTTTTTGAGTAATATATAATATTCGCTTTGTACTGCACCATACCAATTGCTTTCATATTTATTGCCCCTAATATCCAAATAACTTTGCGGAATGACAACGCCGTCAATCTCTACCGCTGTGCTTAGTACATTAAATTGTTTAGTACAAAGACCTGGTCTTTTGGTTCTTAAAACTCTGGGTCTACCAGGTCCCACCCTCAACGAAGTTGAACTATTTTCTGTAGACGCAGAATTGATTGCATTGCTTTCATCAACAGCATGTCTTTTTGTTCTCTTGATTAATTATAGTTTGTTCAATAATATTTTCCGATTCAACATATTAAATGTTGAATTTGTAACGTGTCGAGTTTTGAACGAATTTTCATCGAAAATTATATCGCGACGCTCGACTACAGTACGGTTTTCTGGGTCATATAAACGATACCCTTTAGACGTTTTACCTTTGGCTTTCAATTTATTTCTTTGCTGTTTGTTTAGCGCCACCGCCGCGCAACCGAATACACGAAAATGTTTAACCGAAGGCTTTTTACCGTATTATTTTTCGTATGGAGTTATATCACCTTTGGATTTTGACGGACACCGATTTCTTATAAATATATGATGCTGTGGCTACCGCTTCAGCCCATAAAAAGTCACTTAAATTCGATTTCACAAGTATGCACCGGTCCATTTCTATTAACGTGCGATTGAATCGTTCGGACACTCCGTTTTATTGCGGTGTATAGCAAATTGTTAATTATCTTTGTATTCCGTGTGAATTCAAAAAATCATTAAATTTCCGATTAACATACTCCCGGCCATTATCTGCTCTCAATTTTTTAATTTTTAATCCTGTTAAAAATATCAAGTCAAGAATTTTTTACTTTGTTTTTCAGAACAGTTAGTAAATGGTTTTACATTAATTTTGCTTGTCATGCACGTCCAGTGTTGCCATATATGAAGATTTATCTTCTTTTTGAAGTGTTTTGAGGTGATGTGAAGATTAAAAGATTTCTACATTAAAAATAAGATTTTTATAAATTTGAAGATTTTTCATTTTTTAATCAACTATTGAGTCGAATAGACGTCTTAGAATTATACTTTTTGCATGAAGACTTAGTAAAGTTCGATTCAGTGGATAGCATTTTAAGTAATTTACAAAAGAGCGAATTTAAGCTATATATTTAAGTGACATCAATAAATTGAATCGACTATTTCAGAGCCAAAGTCCTCAAATACATCTACTGTACACTGAAATTTTACGATTATATCGTAAAATATTTGCATACTTCGTTAAAAACGAATTTATTTCTATTGAAAACTTTAACAAGATTGACTTAAACAACTCTTTGTATATTAAAGATCCTATGGATATTTATTTTAGAACCCAAGTATCCATAGCTCTAACAACCAATTTTATATTGAGTTATGCAACAGCGTGTTAAAAAAATTGATTATGAGAATGATTTCCTAAAATATGTTGAGATTTTAGCTCCTGATAATGTTATTAAAGGTAAAGTCAAAACTATTTCTCAATTAATTCGTTTTTTCCCGAATATTATAACTTCTGAAAATTCTCAAAAAACAGATGATGAATGGCAAGAATTGTGTCACTTTAATTTTAAAGAACACAATCTAACAGAAGAAAAAACATTGAAATATTTTGGGAAATCATTTTGAAAACAAAACATTGCGATGGATCTGAAGTTTTCCCTCACCTAAAAAAATTTATTTATGCCGTATTATCTATTGCTATTGCAGCAGCTAATGTTGAACGATTTTTTTCTCAAATTAATATTAATAAAAATAAAATTAGAAATAAACTAGAAATATCTACATTATGTGGCATTTTAAGAACAAAAGACTATCAAAAAAAAAAAATTATCGCAATTGTACAAATCTAATACAAAGTTTAATAAAGAAATGTACAAAGTAACTGTACATAAATTGTACTTCTTTGTAATATATTTTATGAGCCTATAATTTTATAAAAAATATATTATTTACGTTATTTTTTGTTCCTTTTCTAAACGTTATTTAAAAATTAATGTCTTGTATACATTTTTATGTTATGTTTTAATCATAATAAACATGTATTTAATTTGATAAATTGTAGTTTTTGTAAAGTGAAGATTTTTTTTTGAAAAAAAGATTTTTTTACTCAATTTGAAGGTTTTCGTTGAAATTTATATGGCAACACTGTGCACGTCACACATTTTTCGTTCGGGATCTTAATTTGTTCTAAGTCGCGCACTATATTTTGATTTTTTAATTCAATTAAAGTTTGATAATTCAGATGGCCAAACCTTTCATGCCATTTTATAGATTTTTCAATACACGAGAAATTTATTCATTATCGCTTTGAAATATAAATAAATTATCTTTTTTAAAGCCTTTAAAAAGTATGTTATGTTTTTGTCTTTAATTAATACAAAATCGTTTTAAGATTTATTTCTGCACCCTTTTCAACACTTTTGCTAACCGATAAAAAATTTACTTCCAAAGAAGGGACATATAAAATGTTTCCCAGAGATATAGTGTATTTATTTACTTTAATCTTTACTTTTCCTCTTCCTTCTGCGTAAACGAAATTTCCTCCTGCAGCCATCACCTTTTGATTGTGTTCTTTATATGAAACAAACAGTTTACGATCCTTGCACATGTGACTGCTAGCACCACTATCTATTAACCAAATAGATTTATTTAAGTCCATAAAATTATTAAATTCCAATTTGTTGATTGTTGACTGCGCGAAGAGGTTTTTTCATTTTTGACACCTTTATACCTACAATTATTCGCGTAATGACCGCGCTTTCCGCAAACGTAGCATTTGCCTTCTCTAATATTGTTGCTGGTGTTGATTATTATTGACTGCATTGGGAATATTTTTGTTAGTTTTAAAGCTAGTTCTCTGCTTGTTGAAATTATTGTATGTATTTGTGGTTTGCAACGTAAGCTTGTCTGCATGATTATTTTGCCTTCTCTCGTATTCTTCAGTGAGTTGTATTTTAAAGCCGAAAGTCCATACCATCCGTTTCATGCGAACTTGAGTTAATTGCGTATACCGAAAAAGTAGAATCAGTGTAGTTGTTTCCGACAAGTTACAGAAGAAAACGCATAAAATACAGAATAGACGCGTAGAACGCATCAAGTAGGTTTACTTTCTACTTTTCTATGCGGCTCATGCACTGCTGGAAAAAGGTAGCAGTTTTTTAAACTTGGCATGCCAAATTATATACTATTGTGAATGGTTTCGATAAATATGTTTAATAAAATAATAAATAGTATATAAAATAAAATATAAAAATATTAATAAAAACATATTTCATAATAAAGTTTACTACTAATTTAAGAGGAAAATACATTTTTAACACAATTTTTTCATGAACAAAATATGTATGTTACTAGTTGTCGATTGTTTTTATGTCCTGAGTGTCATCTCTTTTGAATTTATTTATTTGTAAACAAGAAAAATGGAGGATAGATTAACCGAAAACACTCGTCTTGTGTTCTTTTGAGGATTTTCGTAGGCCTTAACAACACAAAATATCACATGTAAACTCATAAATTTGTAATTGATGGCATAAATTCTTTTAAAATTACAATTTGATTTTCTATTTTTCCTAAAAATGTTCCTGTTCGCTTTTTTATTGTTTACCACAACAGCTGATCAAAGCAAAAACCCAATCGCATAAAACTCATTGTGTGCAACTTGCAATAAAAACGGCATAGAATGCAAGAATCGCATGTAACGCAAGGTCGCATGAAACGGATGGTATGGACTTTCGGCTTAAGTGCTGCAAATGTGGGTAATTTATCTCTTGATTCAATGGCGATAACGAATCCCTCATAATTTTTAGGTAGACTTGAGAGTAATATAATAACTAAAATTTCATCATTAAGCACTATTTCCACTTCCGCAAGTTTCTCTACAATGTTATAGAATTTATGTAAAAATTCCATTACAGTCTCTTCTTCCGACAAACGGAGACTTAATAATATTTTGGCTTGTATATTGATTCCAACTTTTTCCAAGCCTCTTCAGCCTCTTTCACTGCAAAAACCAGTGTCGCTCGAAACCAAGGACGGTTTCCGCAGTAGTGCGCAAGGAGTGGGAGGTGTTTACTTAAGAACACTTAAGTCAATTTGTGAAATCCCCATTTACGTGAAATCCGCATTTCTCGCACAATGTTTTTGAAAAAGGTGACCAGAAACATTTTGACCAGAGACGTAATGAGGCCCCATTACATTTATTTAAATAGTGATTTTTCTCATGGGTATCAATGATTGCAGATCATAGAAGCGTGGTTTTCGTTTACTTCTGTAATTATAGTGCTCTACAACGATTCATATTGCTGCAACAAATATACAATTTTGAAAACATTGAAAGGGATTCCTAAATCTTGTTAAAAACTATTGAATTTAATCTCCACAAAGTGAAATTCTAAAAGAAAAATAGACAGAAAGGGCATATTTTGTTCACATTTGCTTCAATATGGACAAGGTCATTTAATCTGATTTCACGTATGGAGTCCTTAACCATTACATTTGTAATTCCATCCAATACTGTGAAATGATGCATTTTTTCAAGCCTTCGCCCGCCTTCCTCCAGATTAAAAACCTTTCTAGTGGACATATGGGAACACTTTCACTAAATAATGACAATTTCTGTAATACCCCATTTACACTACAGCGAAATCTAGTACTTATGAGATTTCGAGCCAAATCTAGTTGATTTTAACTAGATTTCCCATACAAAACAAAATCTACTTATTTAGTAGATTTCGGCAAAATCTACTCAAAATCTAGTAAAAATAGAAATGCAACTCTGTGTTTTGCCAAATAGTACTTAAAAATACAACGCTCCACAGGAAAAAAATGACATTTCAATTTAAAAATACATTTTCTAAATGTTGTAAAGGGTCCGCCAAATAACTTTTTTTTTTTGAAAATGCTGTAAAAAAAACTACTGAATATTTTCTCAAATTTCTTTTTTTATTTGAAAGTACAATTCTTCCGGTTAATAATGGAAAATAATTTCATTCAAATGGCTGCCTCGGCTGGCCATGCAGTAGCCAACACGAGTAGCCTACAGAAGATGCCGATTTTGGCAAAAAAAATCATCTTTTCAGATGAAGCTCATTTTGATCTTGGCGGGTATGTAAACAAGCAAAATTGTCGCATTTGGGGCACAGAAAACCCGCACCCATACATTGAAAAGCCGACGAACCCAAAACGAGTCGAGTTTGGTGCAGATTATGATCCAGAGGCATAATTGGGCCATTGACCGTTACAGTCAATGGCGATCGTTTTTGGGGCCATGTTGAACGAATTTTTGTTCACAAAAATAGAAGAGGAGGATATTGGCAACATTTGGTTTCAACAGGACGGCGCTACGTGACACACAGCCGAAGCTACTCTCTATGTTTTGCACCCTGATTTTGAAGATCGCATTATCAGCCGCAGAGCTGATGTCGTTTGGCCACCTCGGAGCTGCGATTTGATACCGTTGGACTATTATTTATGGGGTGCCGTCAAAGATAAGTGTTACGCCGACAAGCCAGAGACAATTGACGCTTCACAATATTCGTGAAGCCATTGGTGAAATAAAGCTGCACACAATCGATAATATGCTTAAAAATTGGACCGATCGTGTAGGCTACTGCATGGCCAGCCGAGGCAGCCATTTTAATGAAATTATTTTCCATTATTAACCGGAAGGATTGTACTTTCAAATAAAAAAAGAATTTGAGAAAATATTCAGTAGTTTTTTTTAAAGCATTTTCAAAAAAAAAAGTTATTTGGCGGACCCTTTATCAGTTTTGTTTATGGATGTTAGCTTTATAATGTTTTCACACCAGCATAACAACTGAAAAGTTTGGCGGCTCATTCTAAAACATTATTTCTGATTGGATCTTATTTGGTCTGGATGAAAACGATACTAAATGTCCCATATTTTTCATTTTTGTTTGGTATTAAACTAAATTTGAAAATATTATTTTCTTTTAAATTTCAGTCAGCTGTTTTTGTTATTAAAATGAAATCTAGCTACTGTCAAATAAATCCAGTGTAAACGATCTAGATTTTGAGCAAGATTTGAAATCTAATCTACTAGATTTCGCTGTAGTGTAAATGGGCTATAAGAAAATGTATAAAATAGAATGGCAAAGAAGGAATCAAGTGTAAAGAGAACAAACTTATCTTTCCTGTGAAAAAGGTTCGTTCAAATATCAAGAAATCACAAAAAAAATAATAAATGTGATATTTTTATATGTACACATTTAGAACTTTTCTGTTTTGAATTGTCCCAAGTAATAAATTTAAAAACGATTTCTTTTTGCATTCACCATTAACAGTTACTAAATTGTAGACAGAGCAAAAGCATTAAAAAATTGTTTTGAAATTTAATATGCAAATTATTTGCTTGAGTGTATTACAGTACGAAGGTATTAATTTATGATTGCAAATATTTTCCAAACAAATAAATCACTTTTTTGTTTAGGCATGTTAAATAAATATCAAATATTTATATCTGAATGTAATTAAAATGTTTACGTCAACACAGTTTATGAAACATATCTAATATATGTTTTTAATCGTTTAATATTAAAAATGATTTATATGCACATATTTTAAATCCGTACCGAATTTGCAAATATAGTCTATAATTAAAATTTACGAATACCCATACTTCTGTCACAAACAGAATTTACAGTCTAAATAGCGATGTTCGATACATATTTTATATAAATATTTTATATGTTTTATATTTACATAGCACTAAACGTTTTTCGTGTAATGAGTAAACATTCTAATATATTTTAAGTATTAATATTATAATTGTGTAGGTGATAGACTGTGTATGTAAACTCTCAGGGAAGCAATTTTGTATATTTAAATTACAATCATCTTTTCACAAACTGCCGAATTATATACATTGGTATATAAAAATGCCTGTGACATAATTCCCAATTTATGCTTTATTGTTTACTAAAATTTGGAGACTGTATTTCTTTTATTTATTTGTATTAGACAGTCTTTCTGCTCATACAGTCTTTAACAATTGTTTAAATGCACTTTATTTGTTGTTCGAAATTATTTTCTTTTAATTTATTGCTATAATATTTATCTTCATTTATTTCGATTTTAATTTGCACTACTAATTTTAATTTATTTAATTTTAACAGAATTTTTGCATTGATTTTTAAATTTGTTGTTGTGTTTGTCGGCTGTAGTAAGCAATATCACTAATTTATATCACTCCACGTTCAAATAAGAGGTTTACTTATAATGTCGGCAAAATTTAAATTTGATTGTACGAAAAATTAGAGTAAATTTTCCGTAAATGAGTTTAGAAAACTATCAAATGACACCGAAAAGAGCTAAATCGATTAATTAAAGCTAAAATCCAAAGAGTAATAAGATGAATTAAAAAGTTATAAGTTCAATTAAAGCAAAAATTCAGTGATAAGATACATAACGTTAAAAAAACGCTGTGAAATTGACGCCCTATTGGAAAGAAATTTTAAAAAGAAAAAATTAGTTACTATGAGACCTTTTGCGTTTGTTTTAAATGCTAACTCGCCGATAAAATCTACAAGTATGTGGAAGCATTATCTGATAAATGTCTCATCATTTCCACCAAAGTGAATTTCGCTCCTTATTTATTTTAGAATTTTATTAAAGAATTAGAATTTTGAAAGCCGCTATATTTTCCAACAAGATAATGGAACTGTCCAAGTTAAGCCTATAAGTTAAAAATCATTTTCTTCCAGGAAAGTGGATCTACCTCCATGATAGTAGCCATGTAGTAACGATTTTAATCCCAGTGAAAAACTATATTGTATCCTTGGAGCTAAAGTTTGCGCAGAGGTAAATAACATTTCAATGGTGAATAATCTAAAAGGGAAAATCAAGGAAATTTAAATTCAAACCCTCTAATACCTTAACAACTCTATGACAAATATAATATTTTTAGGTTATTGGTAATAAACTACATACTTTGGCTTATATATTTTTTTATCTCTGGCTCTGGAACTTTGCGCTATATCCGAACTCGCTAAGTAATACCAGAAGCAGCGTTGATCACCAATAGGTCCTCTTAAATCTATGTAGTTAGTACATCCAAGAAGATTAAAATTTTATTTCGAATATAATCACGTCAATCAATTGGTTCTAGACCTTGTGTCCAAAGCTAAAATCGAGTGTTTATTTTGACTTTCATTTAGAGGCATATGAGCTCATGATGTGATATGTTCGTATTATTATTTTATTCTGTTTGTATGAAAGTCTAAAGAAATTTATTTTTGTTTATCCCATAATATGTTTACATTACTCCTTTAATTTTTACCACACAAAACAAAACTTCCTGCAAAGGAATATTCCAAATCTCATGTCAAATTTATTACATTTTCAAAGATAAAATCTTTGTAAAGAATGAAATTTTTTTGATGACAAGTAATATGTCAAACTATATACATATATGTACATATTGTTACGTTTTTAACTTTTTAAAAACGTTTAAATTGTGGATTCGTTGATTGCAAACCAAAATAAAAACAAATATGTGTTTCGTTTCAATTAACTCTTTATTATTCACACTACTTTTGTGTCACTGTATACAACTTAACTACACAACAACAAATTGCTTGTTCACTATTCTATTTCTCTGCTTATAACCTTTTTGTAAGTAATGCCAAAGAATATGGATATAAATAATGCGCATTATGTAGAAGTAAAATTTCTTATGGCGGGTTGTAACATTACGACCCGCTCTCCCAAAATCTTTTTCATCATTTGTGGATGAGGGGGGTGGAAGACAGAAGGAAAATAAGTACAAACAAAGAGGGTAACAATGTGTTGCTCTCATCATGAGAGCGTAAAAATGCATTCTGTTGCTTGTCAGCTTCTAAAGAAAAATGTTCATGTTGCTTTTTTCAGACTTCAAATTTACACCCAAAGAAATATTACAGTATGATTCACTAATATCAATGAGAAATGATTTCGATTTTTGGAAGAATACTTGCAAAGTTAAATACGGTGTTTTTAGCGCAGTACAATTTTTCTATATTTTTCTCTCACATATACATATTACTGGGTTATTAAGTAGACTTGAAAATATTACTAACAATTTTCCTCTGGGTTAACACATGCCTCTCATAATTTTTATCATGCTCTCTTTGTGCCGAGAACAGTGTTGCGGTTTTTGGTTATTACTAACCAAAATCGGTTATTTTTTTGATCAATGTGTAGATTTTTTTGGTTTTGGTTATTTTTTTTTTTCTTATAAAAAAAGCTATTTTTTGTTTCTTTTTTTATTAATTATAATTTAAACTTAAAAAAAATAAAACAAAAGTCTACTAATTTAATTTTGGTTATATTTTTTCTTATTTGGTGATTTTTTTCACAAATGTTGGTTATAAAATTTTTTTTTGTGGCAACACTGTTTCAGAAAAATAAATAACAAATTAGTCAAACAACAAAAACGCGCGATGAGAACAACGCATAGTTACGCTCTTGGTTTCTTTACCTTTCCCTTCTATCTTTCCCCCCGCGTCTTGAAATATTTTTGAGAAATATTCCAAAATATGTCCAAATGCACTTTCTTTATACTTTATTTTCTTTGTTATAACTGACTCGTTGCTTGCTATGTCTCGCCTTTTTATATGTCCGCAAAATCCGTATGATGAACGTTCTCGAAGAGGAAGGTTCTTGTTCTCGCATTCTCGAGAATTCTATCGCAACCGCATTGTTGTTTGTGTATCTGGTTGACATTGCTTGTTTGTTGTTGTTCTCTCATATTTGTCTGTCTCCTTTTCTTATACTGATGTTGTTGGTATATGCAAGCATGTACGTTCTATGTGTTAGTGTTTGTTATAGTTACCCAACAAACCAAAAGTGTTGAGAATAATATTATATTAAGCTTACCAACATAAGCATTAAGCTTGAAAAAGTCTTAAGAAAATATTGAAAAAGGTTATAGTAACAATTGTAGAAAAATCGAAACGGAACCCTCGGGATAATATTATATGTGTAATATTACTAAAAGCTTATTCTTGCAATTGTAGAATAAGCTTACAAATGTAATATTATATTAAGTGTTGTATATAAAAGTTTACTCGTCTCAATATTTTTATAGCCTTTTCAACATATATGACAAGCTTGACAATAATAAAAAAAAATTTATTTTCTTCAATTTAATATTATTTATATATTTTATTGTTTTTTTAGTTTCATAATTGTTTTTTGCGAAATGTAAATATGTAGGCACGAGTGTCCTTTATAAACTGATCCTCTGTTATTCCAATAGCCAATGCTGCACCTATAAATTGTAGAGATTTAATAATTATAATATTGTATTTAAAATTTTGTTATTTTTTAATTTTTACTTACTTCGTATTGCCTTTGTTGCGCTAAGATTTCGTACACTTTTCTTTGATTCAGTGCCTTTCCCGCATAACTGTTCTCCTACTACGTTAGTTATTATTTTTCTCCAGCAATTTATTGTAAAATTTTTAGAATTTTTTTTTATCGTCAGATTTCTTTAACCATACTTTAGAAACTGTTGTGTTTAACAATAGTTTCTCAAGCATAGTTGAAAACTGCTTGTGAATTCACATTTTAAAAACATTATTGTAATATTAATAAAAAAAGCTTGAAAACAACTATTATCATAAGCTTATTCTCAAGTTGTATTGCGGTTTGATTTCTAAATGGTATGTTGGGTAATCAACATGTTCTTTGTATTGTTAGTGTGTTTGTTAGCATCTTAATGTTAAGCGATATTAGGTCGCTTCGTAACAATATGTATATAGCCGTAGTCTAGTAGGTAGTGTGTTGGCTTATTAGAAACATGAAAAGCTTCTAGAAAATCTGTCGTTCGGTTTTGAGTGAGTAGGATTAAATTTTAATATTATTTTATTTCTTATTTATTTCATTTTAATACATTTATTATTTATTTCATTTAATACATTTCATTTTAATACAATCTTGGGCATTTAGATGGTAAATTTATACCATTGAAAATATTTGCCGTTAATCGTGAACGGTTTTTTTTTAACTTTGCAACACTTATTGCAAACTTCTCAACACACAGCTCACTATCATATAATTTATTATTTTATTTATTTATATTTATAATTTTATTTGTTTCGTCCTCTGTCCATTTTTAATCGGCTCTTCTCTTTTAATTCGTTTTTTCATGTTGTATTTTTCCATTTTTTGTGACTTTATTTTCAATGTTTTTATTTTTATGATCAGCTGTTCATTTGCTCAAGTATGGCAAATATAAAGTACGGTTTTGAGTGTGGGATATTTCCCAAACCATGGCAAGGGTATTTCTGTAGCCCAGTTCACAATCTTGGGCATTTAGATGGTAAATGTATACCATTGTAAATATTTGCCGTTAATTGTGAGCGGTTTTTTTTTGTTTAACTTTGCAACACTTATTGCAAACTTCTCAACACAGCTGACTAACATATAATTTATTATTTTATTTATTTATAATTTATATTTATAATTTTATTTATTTCGTCCTCTGTCCATTTTTAATCGGCTCTTCTCTTTTAATTCGTTTTTTCATGTATTTTTCCATTTTTTGTGACTTTATTTTCAATGTTTTTATTTTTATGATCAGCTGTTCATTTGCTCAAGTATGGCAAATATAAACTACGGGTTTGAGTGTGGGATATTTGCCAAACCATGGCAAGGGTATTTCTGTGTATTTTGTTAGTGTATGGTAAAAGAAATACCCCACATTTGCAAATGCCATGATGCCAGACCATTTGCCCAAGATTGTGAACTCCGCTAATTTATTTTTATATAAATTTCTTATTTTAATTTTGTTCAATGTTGACACTAATTAAAGGAATACCCTTTAATACTAACGGTCCTTTTTATTATTATATACTCTTTTTCTTAATTTGTATTCTCCTTTATTCTTTACTTTAATATCGCTAACAAGCATTTAAGATTTTTCTTTGACTCGACACTCTAGTTTCGACAGTCAAACATTAAACATTGTGAACAAAACATATATACATTAAACAAATTAAATTGAAACAAACTAAGAATTTTGCAAATTAACATAAAAAACACATAGACATTAAAAAGTGAAGTAAATAAAGAAAACAAATTAAAATTATATAAAAACAAAACAAAGGCATTTAATTTAACAAAAGAAAAAACGAACCAGCAAACAAACAAATCATAAACAAATTTTATTAAATTTTTATTTTATAACATTTTTATTTTTTGCATGTCATAATTTTTGTTCATTTAAACTGTTTTTGATGTAGTAACTATTTTTGTCTTTAAAAATATTGTTACAAAAATAGAAATGCTAATATCGTTTAACATTAAAATAATAAACAAAAGCTACAAAAATGGATTGATTACATGGTCAACGAATAAACAAAAAACAGCAACAATATCAGTATAAGAAAGGAGAAAACAACTAAACAAACAGTCAACAACAACACTGCAAGGACAAACGTATACACAAACAACAATAACGTACACAACATGTTTACATTTATAGAGATTTCACGAAGGCAAAGTCATTATACTTCAAGAGCATTCATCAGACTGTTTACCCAGCGATATAAAAGGTAAGATAAAGAAGGAAACGGGATCAGTACAAATTTAGTCGGTCTTGTGTGAAGACGCGTTGCGTGTGAAGAGAATAATTGTGGTTTAAAGATCTCCGTTGTAAAGGTGGAACAAACAATTGTTATCGTGTACGCAAAGGAGTGCAAATTGCGAGCAGTGGCACATGGAATTGTGCAAACAATAAAGAATTTCTTTAAAACAAAATACAAATTCATTTTTATTTGCAATTTACAAACTCATATTTTAAATGTTTTTAAAAGGGTAAAAACGTAACAATATAATAAATATACCATCCCTTATACCAATATAATAAATATACCATTCAAATTAAAACAAATTTTATGTTTTTTTTTGTTTTCAATTCAGCGGATACTTTTAATAGTAATTTAATATTACATAGAAATTATTGGGGAGAAAGATAAAAATTAACGTTGTATGTGGACTTTTTCTTTGACTGTAAATCAGTTCACTATTTTTTGTTCATAAGAAAATGTAATCTGTTAAATGGTATTTAAATGATACAAAATTAAATGCAAATGAGTTATATATTATTACCAATCCAATTTTCCCTCGCTATTAAAATATTCAGTGAATTACTGCCTAACAACTTCCGCACACCCTTTTCGTGGATGTATGTATGTGTTATCTGAATGACCATTATTTTTTTGGTTCAGAAAAATTTGCCCTATTATTTGAATAAGTGCTTACATACGTATCATCACAATTCAATAAAAAATATTATGTAAAACACAGCACGTTAATATTATCGTTCCCACAGTTTGAACTTTTAAATTAATAGGTGATAAAAAACTCTGAAACGATTCACAAGAATGCTAAACAACATGTCTTGCTCGACACAGTCATTTATATTGGTATGGTATGGGTAGGGCTTCATTAAATAACATTAATGAACATTGTGTGTGTTAATTTTATACATGAGTGGTGGGACCTACAGTTTTACGTCGACTCCGAACGTTAGATTTTGATTTTCATGGCAAGTTTATTTACTCTCAGAGTTTTTGCCAGAAATCTGCTGAGAGGAAGTCGCCGAAGAAATTTTTTTTGTTTTGATATCTGGCCAGTGCTGTCTGATGTGGCGATTTCTCGCCAAACGTGGCGATTTTTCATTGCCTTTGGCGATCAAAATTTTAAATGGCGACGTGGTGATTTTTTGGCGATTTGCAGACTAGTTGGCGATTTATTTGGCTATTTTCAACAAATTATTTTTATTTTCTTGAAATACTTTTTTAACGCTAATTTAATAACATAATGTTCTTACATTATACATCTCTGGTATCCCTCATATATTATGTGTGATACATACATAGTGAATGGCACAATTAATGTCAACAAGTAAAACATTTCATATTTATGGGTTGTATTAAGGTCTTTGTCATTTCGTACACTGTGACACGTCTTTAAATGTGCAGTATTGATGCCAAACAAGTGTCAAATTAGTTAACGGTAAATAGAAAAATTAAGACTTCAAAAGAAAAGAAAAACAGTTAGGAAAAATAAAAATTAAAGAAATACTATTAAAGCATTATTTAAACCTAGACGGTTACTCTACTATTTTGTACATTAAGGTTACTCTTCGTTGAATCGACGAACACTTTCACCCTAATTGGTTACTGTTCGTCAAATCGACGAAGCTCATTTACTCTCTATCATATAATTCTTTTATGTTTGACCAAATTTCGATCTTTTTATAAAAAATGTTGATTGATTACGAAAGCTTGTAGTGAGTAAACGTACCTGGGCCACATATTTTTTTAACCCTTGATGGTAATTTTTGTACAGTAAGGTTACTCTTCGTCGAATCGACGAAGAAAAAAATTTTTTTTCGTCTACTGACTGTAAGCTTTTACTATCAACTAACGTTGTTGAAAAAAGTGCGAAATTTGGTCAAATATAAAAGAGTAATATGAAAAAGTGTAAATGAACTTCGTCTATTCGACGAAAAGTAACCGTTCAGGGTTAAAAACGAAAATGTTATAATGGCATCTTCCTCAAAAAAAAATTAAAGTAGATCGTCGCAATCGAAAGGAGTGGGAAAATGATAGTTGGGGCATAGGTAAGTACACAAATGTAATATTTTAAAGCTTTTAATGACTTAAATTTGTAGGTTGGCAAAATTTTTGCAGATGCCCCTTTGTCGTACCAATCTGCATCTAATGACCAATATACATCGTGGTGTTTTGGATGCAAAATAGATTTACGCAATTAATTTTTGTAAAAAATATTTTGACAACTATTAACTAATGCACTAAAAGTACAAATGTAATGTAAAATTATAATACTTTTTTATTACAGACTTTTATTAGATTTATATTGACTTTGTAATACATGAAATAAATAAACATAAATGATTTTTTAAACTTTTGGCGATTTTTATTTTGGAAAAAATGAATAATATTATATTTTGGCGATTTTTGGCGATCTTGCGTACAGCTTTTGGCGATGGAGGTAAAAAAAAATCTGACAACACTGTATCTGGCCTGGGGCTCGAACCCGGGCTTTACGTCTAATAAGCGAACACACTACCTACTAGACTACGGCGACTACTACATTACAGCCCACATTGACATAAATAAATCTACAATTAGCGTCGACTGAAGCTATTAGTATTATACTATTACCTTCTTTATGGTTATGGTAAAACGTTCTTCCTGCACTTCTTCGAAGGTTTCATCCATTGCTGTTCTTTTTTTTTGTGACTACAGAGATATGTAACCCTCTTGCACAAATTTGTCAGACCGTAAAATATCATACATTTTATTAAAAAAATAAATAAATATATCCATGTACTACAAACCAATAAGTATTTCCTCTTTGTTACTATCATCAGAATCCAGTTCAAAATAATGAACAAATATGATGCAAAAATAATTTTTTTTTCATTTAATTGAGTGACATTTTTAGGCTTACATCTTTAAGGAAATGCTATCACAAAGAGTACTCTTAAAACAATACTGAACACACCCGTGATATTCTTCTTAAATTTTGTCTTCTTTATCATTTCTGACAAAAATTTGTATCGTAATCTACAAAATGAACTCTCCTGCAATACTAACTTCTCATTTTCTACAGTGTCAGAGGCTGATGTAACCAGCCATATCTTGAAAAGTCGATCCAATGCCATCGGTGCAGATGGTGTAGCCATTAAATTTGTTAAACTTATATTGCCATATATTTTGGGAGCGCTGACTCATGTCTTTAACCATTGCATTACAACCACCCAGTTTCCTACAGCCTGCAAAATTGGAAGGATTATACCAATAGCAAATGAGTATTTTACCATTTTTTTTCGAAAATATTTGAATCCCTAATTGCTAAACAGATTACGTTATATCTGAATAACAATAATCTCTTGTCCCCATTCCAATCTGGTTTTCGCATTGCTCATAGTTGTACTACTGCGGTCTTGAAAGTAATTGATGACATAAGGCCGGAATATGACAAAGGAAACCTCTCTCTGATGTGTCTACTGGATTTTTCAAAGGCCTTTGACAGGGTTGATCATTTAATCTTGTGTCGAAAACTGTGGCACTATTTTGGATTTACAAATACCGCTTTATCTCTTATGGAAAAATACTTGTATGGGCGAGCCCAAAGGGTAATTATTGGAAATAGGCAGTCAGGGCTGAGGCGTATAATATCCGGTGTTCCACAGGGGTCCGTGTTAGGCCCCCTGCTATTTAGTATGTTTGTCAATGATTTATTTTCAGTATGCAGTACCTCGTTTCTGTAACTCTCGCATCGAGAAATTTCTAGCATGAAACAGTGAAATTGAAGAAAAAACAACGCGAATTGAAACAAAATTTTGTTTCTCACATGTAAGTGTTTCTGTAATTTCTTTTTGTGAGAACTATCTGTCATTTAAGTTTTTTGACGTAAGTTATTGGAAATTTGTGAGTTAAAGTGTTTCTGTAAGAAAATTTTGTGAAAAGTTTCTCACATAAACTGTCAAAATAACTCACATTTAAAAACGGTGCGGAAAACTAAATTTTTCAAAAAAATATTCGATGAATTCAAAAAATAGAGAAAAGGTAAGGTTTTATTTGAAAAAAAAATGTAAATTGGTGTTAATGTTAATTAATTTTAGAAAATTGAAAGAATTTCAAAGTTCCAGAAGGAAAAGCTAGTGGATTATATGAGCGAAAACTTGGAATTTGCCAGAGGACAGTTCAACGGGATAAGTTCGAATTTCAAATACAAAGAGCAATGGCAACTACTTACAAAGTCCCTTAACTTTTTAGGTGGAAGTGAAAAAACTGTTGAGCAGTGGAAAAAAGTAAGTTTTGACTATACGTTATCTACATACATATATATTTTAAAGCCCTTAAAATTGTTAGTGTTGGATAGATTTTAAAAGTGGCGTCCAGAAAAGTGTCAATGCTAGACGAAAATTTATAAATCAAACGGGAGGAGGTAGTTGGAGTGATGTACCCCGCGATCTCAATCCACTGGAAGAGAAAATACTTTCAATTATAACAGTAAATGCTGTCGCCGGGGATGCATCCACACCGGTGTTGAATTTAAGGTGGTAAGTCTTATTCGTTATAAAACTTTAATAATTATGTTAACAAATTTTTTTTATTTATAAACTTCTTTTAAGGATTTAATATCAGTGGATATTTTGGAAACTGAAGAAACATTTATATCGCCATCGACATTAACAACATGTCCAATATCCACGCCATCAACATCTACAGTTGAGGTTTGTTGATATACATATACATATATGAAATATGTTTACATTTTCGAGAAAACAATTTCTCGATTTATTTACTTACTTTTGTTTTATAGTAGAGGTTACCAAAAAATTTTTTGGTTATGTATTAGTGAGTAAGAGAGAGAAAATAAGTTGAGAGAATTTATTTATTTACACCCATAGAAAAGTATTAGTAATATACGCTATTTTGATTTTCATTTCATCAACATACATTATGCTATTTTTCTTTGGCTTAATAATTTTAGATAAATAAAAAAATCCATTTTTTATTAAAAGAACATAAAGCTATCGATCTTTGGCTTAGAAATTAGTTCATGTTTTTTAGATAAATAAAAATAAAAAAAACCCATTTTGTATTAAAAGAAAAAAAGGCGAACATTCCAAAGCATTTCAAAAAAATTATACTATGCGACAAAAAAAATAAATACGCCCAGCTAAGTAAGATGTGAGTTTTGTTGAATAGAACCAAAAAAAAAATTATTTCTAGAACCTTTATTTCTAGAACTAGTATAATAGTCGTGTTATATTTTTTATGTATGTCATCTTATCAAATGAACTTCCAGTTAAAAAATTTTCAAAATTTTTGATGGATCTTGATTGTTTATCTCAAAATGTGTCAATTTCACAACTACGGTAATTTTTGTCTGATTTTACCAAACAAAGCGTCAAACTCTCCACAAGAGAATGCACTTTAAGAATGTCACCACTTATTTTACATTTTTTTAATTAAGGTTCGCTACTATGAATGGACAAACTTGAAAAAATATGAAAAGAATCCATTTTTCCAAGTTTACCTGGTCAAAACTCACAACGTGTAAGTTTGAACCACATGTTTATGTATACCATTTGCAAAAACTTTGGATTTTGTGTGAAAAGATTAAAAATACCGCTTTTGTTAAATAAAACATCTTTGGAGGGTTCTAGAAATAATTTTTTTTTGGGTTCTATTCAACAAAACTCACAACCTACAATATGTCATTAGCAGGGTGTATTTTGACTGTCACACTGTGTTATTCTTCAAAAGGGTTAAATAGATAAATAACTGGCCTATAAAATAAAATCTTCTACATTTATACTCTTTTGACAGTTTCGTATTAGTAGAATGTTTTTTAAATATGATGAACTTAATTTGTTGCGTTGTTTTGAACAAATGAATTTTAAATCAGAAAATATTTGTTCGCATATATAAGTGGTAGGGAATAAAGACATAATCCTAAATGAATTTTTTTTAAGTTCAATATATAACGCACATCCAAATGTTTCCAGAAGTCGACTATATTAATTAAATCAGGAACATTTACTTGCCTTCGAAGTATAATTAGTTCTGATTGAATTTTAAATTCGTACCTTTTTAGATCACAAGAAAAAGGGGTTTCGAAAAGTTCTAACAGTGGTTTTATATGGACTAAATCTTGAAACCTGTCCTGAAAATTATTTAAAAGTGTTTCAAATATTTCCGCGTATTCATTTTTTTGACGTTCTCTTGATTTCTGCAAACAAATAAAGTTTTTGGAAAATTTGAAAAATCCGCCGATTGAATTTGGGAAAGAAGGAAAAACAGTTTTGTTTTAAAATTAAAAATTATTTTTGACAAATGGCATATACCCCGTTCTTTTCCTTGTAATTCTAAATTCAGCTCATTTAACATGCTTGTTGTATCTGCCAAAAAGGCTAAGTCTAAAATAAAATTACTGTCTTTTAAATAACTCACTAGATTTTTGTCTATATTTTCAATTTCTAGGAACTCAAGCACTTCTTCTCTCAAATCGTACAATCTATTCAAACAATCACCGCGACTTAGCCAACGAACTTCTGTGAACATTTTTAAGTCGTAATTGATAGCATTTTTGTTTTTAAAAAGGTAACAAATTTGCGGTGGGTAAGCGAGTGATGTCTGCCTCGAATTTTATTTATTATTTGCTCTGCTGCTTTCATAGCTTGGCTATCGTTTATAAATTTCGATGCAAGAGCAACCTGATGAATTATACAATGAAAAGTATGAATTGCGTATTCATGCTTTTTTAATTGGCCTATTAAACCTTCATGTTTGCCCGTCATTACATTGGCTCCATCTGTACATATTCCAGCAAATTTGTTTTGATCTACAATGGAAAGAAGCTTTTCTCTAACAACATTATACAACAACCTACCTGTTACATTTCCATAAAATGTTTCTAAAGTAAACATTGTTTCAAAAATATTGTAAGAGCTGTCTACGCATCGAATACAAATTACAAGTTGACAGAGATCATTGATATCAGTGCTTTCGTCTAAGCAAAGTGAAAAATTTTCACAATTAATTAATTTTTCCCTAATTTGAGATTCTATTGATGTTCCTAACTGAAGAGTACGACGGGCTACAGTTTTGTCAGACAGTGGAATAGACTCTATAAATTTTGTATTGTAATTCAGTTTTTGCCAAAATTTTTTTAATAATTGTTTAATAAAAACGCCATCACTAAATGATCTGCCCTTTCTAACAATTTCCATACTTATTAAGCTTGAAATTTCCATTTTTAATTTAGGAACTAATTTTGGTTCGGAATTTCCTCTCTTTCCAACCAACTTTTTATTTTTTCTAAAAAAAATTGTTTTTTGTCTATTAAAAAACTCTTCCCTTTCCTTATCATTTAAATTATTAATATGAATATGATAACATGCAAAATGTCGTTTAAGAACATATCCCCTACATTCTTTAAATGTTTTGTAACACATAAGACATTGAATGTTATCAAAAGCATTTTTTAACATGAAATATTTTTTGAGTGTCATTCTGGAATAAAATAACAAAGCATCCGCCGCACATGTGTTCTTGTCCCAGTCTGATCGACAACTAAATAAAAAAACACAAGAATGCGTGTGAGTTCTCTTTGCACAACTGTGCTATGAAATGGTAAACTATGTTTTATAGGCTCATATTGGGAAGGCGTTGGAAACTTAATCCATTTAGGCATCAGTTTCTGTTCTAATATACCGGCTATTTCATGTATACTGCGGCATACAACGGTTTTGCTTACTGTAGCCGTGAAATCCTGCCCAATGTCCCAATAAAAAGAGCCGGTCGTAAAGAAATTTAGTGCTGCACACATGCGGAGAGGTTGTGGGATAAATGTACTTCTCTTCCCCTGGCTCATATGCGGACCAATTTCTATTAATAAAGAATGAGCAGCTTCCTTGCTTAACTTATAAAGGTCCTTAAAACGCTGCTGCGGAATATTAAATGGATCAGTTGTATCCCTTAATTTTTGCCGATGAATTCGCAACATGTTTCTGCGGTCATGTTGATCTGCCACTATTAATAAATTAGTATACATTATTATTATTTTACTTTTTTAAAACACTTAAATTAATATATTTATGTATCTCTTCTTATAATTTTGTTTGGCGCTTTTAGTTTTCTTCTTCTTATTTATGTTTTTGACAGCTGCTTTATTGGAAATTTCCAATAAAAACGTAATTAGTGTTGACACTTCTCACTTTAAGTTACAGAAATACAGTAGTTTTCGCTTATAGTCCATCGCACATATACGAGAATTTCAGATATAGTCCAGAAAATATGCTTCTAATTTCGTTATAAAAAGAATTTCATACATTTAGTTCGTTGTACAGTCCATTTCTTATATAGTCGAATTTGACATATATTCCATTGTTTTGTCACATTAATAAATACCAATGTATATAAAGTATTCTTGATATAGTCCACACTGTAAAATTAATCGCCAAAAAAAATTAAATAAAATGGAACGTAATAGGCGACGTTAGTGTTAAGCCCTAGTTATGCTACCGTAACGGAATGTAACAGTAGCGTAATGTAATGTGCACGGAACGTAAAAATGTAAGTGCAATTATAGATCGTAAAAACGTGTCATGTGTTTTTATGTAAACAAAACAAAAAAGAAATAAACAAAAACAAATAAGGAAATAAAAATTGCAAAAACTAAAAGACAGAGATTCAGATAAGGATATAAAAGACATGTTTTTTGGATTGAGTTTATATTTTATTATTGTTTTTTAAATAAATTTAATATTAATTCCAAATTTTGAAAACTTTGTTTTCACTCCTTTTATCACTTTCAATATGGCGCCTTTTGTTTCTCTTTAATCCAGCTGTTCGCCAATGTTATCAACACAGAGTTTTTAGGTTCATTTTAAACGATTTTATATTTATTTAAAGGTACTTCTTAAAAGTTTTATGCACTGTTTCTGTAAGCCAAACAATATCACTTTCACTCAATCAAAAACATTAAATTTAGTTTATGTTTGTTTGTTGAGGAAAACAAAAACATTAAATTCACGATTTTTCGACTAATATTAAATGTTTTTCAAATTAAATTAAATTTTATTCGAAACAAATTAAATTATTTTTAACACAAATTAATTAATTTTTAAAACAAATTCATTGTTTTAAATTTAATTTATTTTCAATTTAAATTTATATCATTTCAAATTAATTTTTTATTACTTTATATGAGGGAATATCTTAATCTTTGTACAAAATTAAAACGTGACTAAATAATTTTTGCCATTCATCAGTATGTTTAAAAAAGGTTCAACCGTTAACCCTACAAACATTGTTACCAACGCATAGTTTCAGTATTTCTTGAACATAGAATCTACATTTTGACGTTGTTGGTAATGAGTTCAGCAACACAAATAGTGAAAGATAAAATTGCCGAGTTTGGGCATACATTAGTTTTTCTTCCTCCATACTCCCCCATGCTAAACACAATAGAAAAAATATTCTCAAAAACTAAACTGTGCAATTTGCTATCTGATCCTAATATTAATATGGACTTGGTAACTGTAATTAAAATCTCCGTCGAATCGGTAACACCGTCTGATTGTAATAATTACTATGTTGATATGACCATGTCATTATCATTAGCTGCATCTGGAGAACAGTTACAATAAATATTTTATATTAAATTTATAACTATATTACTATTTATAATCTTAATTTACGGTATACAAAGTTTTATATATTTTTAACTATTTGGCGTTAACTAAAAAATGAATTTGAAGTTAAAATAAGTTAATTAAAAATTAAAAAAAATTAATTTAAAATTAAATATATTTAATATGACACACAAAAAGTTTAAGTTGTGTTGAAAATAATTTAATTTCATTCTAATAAACTTTAATTTGTTTTGAAGAAAATTTAATTTGTTTTAAAAAAATTGAATTTGTGTGCAAAAATCTTTAATTTTAGACTAAAAACCTATATATCAATAGACAAGCAAGTTATTTATTCTACAGAAACAGGTCAGATATTTCTGAAACCAAATTTGTACGAATGTTAAAACGTTTTCATATTCTCTAATAAAAGTAAAATGCAAACTGAAATGCTTTTCGAACGCTTTAATTAGTTAAAAATCGATAACTAAATTTTTCTAATTTAAAATAAAAAAAAAACACTACCTACATACATGATATTATAGTAAAATAGTGTTTATTTTTATTTTAAATTATAAAAGTTAATAATGAAATAAATTATAATTTGGGTTTTTAAAATATGTGAAGTTTTATTTAAAGAGAATTCCACATACAGACAAACATAACATACGTACAAAATCTAAATTCTGTTTATAATTTGAATTTTCAGTTTTAGTGGTTTTTAATATCCACAAGTTATCCGTTATATACTGGCAGTCATAATGAGTAAACGCATAAATTTATCTTTTCAAACAAAAATAAAATTATTAGACGACTTCGAAAACAATTCTTTGAATTGTAAGCAGTTAAGTACAAAATATAAAGTGGAGAAATCTACAGTTTATAAAATCATAAAAAATAAAGACAAAATATGTGATTCCGCAAAGTCATCCAGCATAAAATCGAAACGGCAGAGAAAAGGAGAACACAGAGCGAGCACTTAAAATTTGGTTTAATGACATGCGTAGTCAAAATGCAGTCATTACAAGTCTCATGCTGTTAAACAAAGCAAAGGAATTTGCGGCCCAACTAGACGAGGATTTTGAACCTTGTACATCAAGCTGGTTGTTCCGCTGGAGAAAGCGAAATGGTATTAAGTATGGAAAAATAATGGGTGAAGCTAAGGACAACGATGAATATGCACCTAAAGATTTTCAAGAAAAAGAATTACCAAAGCTTTTGAAGGAATATGAGTCTGACTGTATTTTCAATGCTGACGAAAGGGGCTTATACAGTAGCTTTGATTTAGCTGCCTTTTATTTACGTGCGCATTGCCTTTACCTGCACAAAAATTTTGAGAGTGTAATCTATAATTAAAGTAAAAAATTTAATTTAGCTGCACAAAAATTCTTGCAAAAGTTAGTTGTGCAGGTAAGTCAAAACTACTGTATTACAAAGCGTTACCAAATACTACCTACTTTCACAAAGTTAGTGCACCAAATGGATGGAAAATGCAAAAGTGCATTTTACTCGTATGCAATTCAACGGGTTCTTATAAGAGAGTTTTTGTAATCGGAAAACCTAACAAACCAAGATGTTCCCAAAATAAGAACATAACTATAACATATTTTGCAAACAAAAATAGTTGGATGACAGTATCAATTTGGAACGAAATACTTATCCCGCTGGATAACGAAATGAGTAAAACCAATAAAAAAAATTGCTTTATTTGTTGACAACGCTTCGTGCCACAAGACCATAACAAATTTGTCAAATATTGAAATTATATACCTTCCACCGAATACAACTGCTATCGTAACAGCCTCTTGATCAAGATATAATTCACGCATTTAAATGTCAGTATAGGCAAATAATCGTAAGAAAGCAACTGTGTGCTATTGAAAGTGGAAAGAGTGTTCCGAAATATATAAAATCTATTTCAATCTTGGATGCTTTACATTTTATAAAGCGGTGTTGGTGGTTGATTAAGCCAGAGATAATCGCAAATTGTTTCAAAAAGGTAATTTATTATGTTCTAAATCAGTTTGTGATTCTATGTATTGTAACGTACTTTTTTATTCTATAAGGCTGATTTTTATCTTAACCGCGATATTTATAATTGTGAAGAAGAAGAAGATTGTTCTGTCGAAGTTATGCCATGCAGCTCCGAATATTTAAATTGCGATCACGACCTTGTTTGTTCTGGTCCTCTAAGCGAACAGGAAATTTTGGAATCTGTTGCTCCAAATAATATTGCAATTGAAGATGGTACTGAAAAACAAAATGAGGCGGATTTTGAAATGTTTGCCGATATGAAGGAAATTTCTGCAAAAGAAGTTTTAGACTCTATCGATATTTTAAGGAAATACTGCTCTAATAATGAAATTGAGAGCAATTTTGTCCTTGACAAAATTGAGGACCATATTTTAAAGAATTTTCTTTAAAAAAGTAGTCAAAAATTACTGACTTCTTTAATTAGCTATATCTATAATATTAAAATGAACTTACTTTTTATTTATTTTTATTATTTTTATTTTATTCACTATTTATTATTTACTCTTATTTTGAAATAAAAAGTTTTTTATTTAAATTTTTTTTTAATTTATAATCATATCACTGAAAATAGTTGAAAACAGGGGTCTAATTCTCGCATTCGTGATCGAAATTGCTTTCGAATAGAAAATAATTTCGATAGCGTGACATTTTCTGATGATGTTACTCGATACGAAACGAATCGATTTGTTGCTTAGGTGTTATGAAACGAGTTAATTATTTCGTTTTAGAGCACTGAATAAAATTCAAAAATTTTAAATAAAAAACATATGTTTTCTCACAGAAATAAAAGAAATTTAATTAATTCAAGGAAGAAAATTTTATTAAAGTTGTAATGTTTCGTATAATGGATAGTATATTTTGGTTTTACTCGTCTTCTTCTGATTCTGAGGAAAAAGAAAGCGTATACATACTTAAAGACATACATATATTTATACATTTATTATGTAAACTAAAACAAGACTTTGTTAAACTACCTTGCACCACAATTTTGCATCTTTGATTGGTGGGCCGGAAGCATTGAGCTTAGCTGGGAGCTGTCCCCATAGCTGATTAGCTCTTGTCTTTCCCTGAGGAGTATTTGGTAAAATACTCTTTGCCAATTCTGAATGCTTAACCATGAAATTAAGTCGCCGTGGTCTAGTAGGTAGTGTGTTGGCTTATTAGACGAAAGGCCCGAGTTCAAATCTCAGGTCAGACATCAAAACGAAAATATTTCTTCGGCGACTTCCTCTCAGCAGATTCCTGGCAAAAACTCTGAGAGTAAAAATTGCCATGAAAAGCTTCTCAAAAATCTGTCGTTCGGAGTCGAACGAAAATATGAAAATATTACTTCGGCGACTTCCTCTCAGCAGATTTCTGGCAAAAACTCTTAGAGTAAAAATTCGCCATAAAAAGCTTCTCAAAAGCTTCTTTAAACTGTAGGTTACGCTACTCATGTATAAAATTAACGCACACAACACGAGTGGTGTGAGAAGCTAGGACGTTGTACAACGGGTCAATTCGATCTCCGGGTACTGTACTTGTCACAGTTGACAAGTACACGTCCTCTAACCTAACCTAACCATGAAATTTCCAACAATTTTCTTCTGGGTGTAATTAATTTTTGAAACTTTTGACCTACAAATACTGGAATTAATTTTTTATTCATAAATTATTATAAATTTGTTACTTACATTTTTTTATATTATCCTTTACAGCAGAAAAACGTTAATTCGAAAGCTTTAGTGCCTACGAGTAAAAACTCGCAAGGTTGCGTTCGAATAATCACACGTTATCGAATGCCATCATTAGAAATTTCGATACACTTTACTCGATAACGAATAAGAGAATCCCAAAACTAAAAAAACTCGCACGTTCGAGTAAAAATTCGTTCGTATACGAATGCTAGAATTAGCCCCCAGATATTGCCATAAAGTGGCATATACGAAAATTCGTTTAAATGGCGAATTTGGCTTATTGTCCACAAATGTTTTGCAACTATGGGTGTGGACTATAAGCGAAAACTACGGTACTTTTTTCTCGCAAATCGAGAAACTATGGAATTTTTTGTTTCACACTTCTCGATGTGAGAACTTCTCACAAATAGTTACAGAAACGGGGTACAGGTATACTAAGGTAGATGCATACGCAGACGATATTCAGCTGTACATCTCGAACCGTATTGGTCTGATAGAGGATACAAGTTACAAACTTAATTATGACTTGAGGTCTATTTTAAAATGGGCTGAGGATAATAAGCTTATGCTCAATTCTGGAAAATCTTACATTTTACCAATCAGTAGATGGGAATATGATTTAAGTTATTTTCCGACCATTTACTTGGGGAACACACCTCTTGTGTACGTTAGTAAGATTAAATACTTAGGATTTTGGATCAATTCCAATTTGTCATGCACTGACCATATTAATCATGTTGTGCGTAACTTATACTTCTTGCTTCGTAATTTACGAATGTCGTCTAACTTCACACCAGTTTGCAGAGGTTTACAGTAAATTGGACTCTCTCTCACTACATAAGTTGCAAGTATCTTTTAATAATGCTACGCGGTATGTGTATGATTTAACTAACTAATTATACCTAGATACACTTACATCAATACTGGCAGATTGTTTTTCGTCAACGCAATTAATTTGTGGAACTCCTTACCAATGTCTATTAAAAACATTTCGAGAAAGAGCAGTTTTAAGAAGTCACTTTTTGACTATATGTCTTCAAATATTTAAAATTTTGTGTGAAATATAATTATTGCCTTTTTGTTTATTAGTTATGTACTTTATAAAGCAATTGCACTATAATTTAGGGAATACTAATGACTAATGTAATTTGTGTATATCCTAGCGAGCAATAAAAGAATAAGTAAGTAAGTACTTGTAAGTTCTTGTAAGCAAATAAATAAATAAATAAAAAAACAGACAGTTTTTTAGAGGTTAAGTTGATTCCTTTTCAGAAATATTATTACAATTTACAGTATATTAAGAAATTTCCTATAAATATTTGGTGATATATGACTCTTAAAGGATAAATAACAAGAGAAAAAAATTTATTGAAGTTTTCCAATACAACAAATCGCTTAATGACTTGAGGACCAGAAACTAGTTGAATGCAATTGTCTAAATTTCATAATTCACTGATACATTGCAATTATTGGTAGACTTTGTTAAAATATGCAAACATGTTTATTTATTTTAAAAAACTATTTCATGATAATTAATTTTATTTGACATTATGTTAATTGCAGCACGGTTTCTTACGTTGAATTCAAAAATTTCAAATAACCTTGGTTTTATTTTCGTGGTATCATTTTGACATCTAGCACGCCTGCTTTTCGGCCTATTTTTTAGATTGGGCAGCTTATTACCACTTGCATCAGTAACGGTCTCAATTGAGGCTGGCTCAAACCTAATGGTATCGACCATTGTTATATTTCCTTTTAAATTTTTTTGTCAAAGTCATTACCGACAAAAAAGCTTTCCATAGCAATATCATGCTCCCTAAGGAAATCGACTACGTCAATAGCAATGCCTTCTTTGGAGTCTAGGTATCCCCAAGTACGACTGTCAGGGTGCGCCAAATAACTTTTTTTTTAAATGCTTTAAAAAAAACTACTGAATATTTTCTAAATGTTTTTTTTTTTTTGAAAGTACAATCCTTCCGGTTAATAATGAAAAATAATTTCATTCAAATGGCTGCCTCGGCTGGCCATGCAGTAGCCTACACGATCGGTCTAATTTTTAAGCACATTATCGATTGTGTGCAGCTGTATTTCACCAATGGCTTCACTAATATTGTCCTTTAAAGCGTCAACTGTCTCTGGCTTGTCGGCGTAACACTTATCTTTGACGGCACCCCACAAATAATAGTCCAACGGTGTCAAATCGCAGCTCCGTGGTGGCCAAACGACATCAGCTCTGCGGCTGATAATGCGATCTTCAAAAACAGGGCACAAAACATCGAGTGTAGCTTCGGCTGTGTGGCACGTAGCGCCGTCCTGTTGAAACCAAATGTTGCCAATATCCTCCTCTTCAATTTTTGTGAACAAAAATTCGTTCAACATGGCCCGATAACGATCACCATTGACTGTAACGGCCACTCCTTGCTCATTTTCGAAGAAAAATGGCCCAATTATGCCTCTGGACCAAAATCCGCACCAAACAGTGACTCGTTTTGGGTGCGTCGGCTTTTCAGTGTATGCGTGCGGGTTTTCTGTACCCCAAATGCGACAATTTTGCTTGTTTACATACCCGCCAAGATCAAAATGAGCTTCATCTGAAAAGACTGGACTTTGTATGGCGTCATACCAAGGTCTTTATGCAAAATTCGTCTCAATGATGTCTCCGAAATGTTCAATTGTTGAGAACGACGGTAAATTGATGTTGATGGCGCTTCACGCACACTTTCTGCGACAGCAGCAATATTCTCGGGTGTAGGCACTGTTTTTGGCCTTTCACGCTTTGGTTTATCGATGAGGATGCCAGTTTCTTTCAGAAGATAACGAATATACGGAGCTGACGGGTCTTCTCTTCTTCCAAAATTCGTACGCAATTTTCGCACACATTCTACAACATTACCATGATTTTCAAAGTAATGTCGCAATATTTCCCAGCGTTGTTCAAGCGTATACACTACCATATCCGTTCAGCGGAAGGATAAAACTAATTATCTGTCAAATCAGACATGAGCTAAGTGTTACCATTCACGAAATAAGCACTAGTTGAAAAAAAGTTAGATGGCGGACCCAATACTTGCTATGCACCTAGCATGTACTTGTATCTGAAACTGCAAATTCGACGACATTTATAACGACCATGAAATTAAATTTTTCTCTTCAAAAACTACTGACGGCGTACCATCTTTGCCGATAAAGATCGGCTTACAATGTTTGTTGGTGCAAACACTTTCGTCTGTTCATAAAACGAGGTTCCTTTTTAATCTTCTTCGAGAACAGAAACTTCAACCACTTCCAACACTTAACTTTCAATTCCTTCTCAATTCAATGCAATTCCTTAACAAAATCTTTGAAAATTTAAAACTTTATACACACAACGTCATAGAGAAAACACCCGAATTTAAGTTATATTGTCTATAAAATTGAAATGTGCCATTTTTGATACAAAGCTCGATCTACGGTTAATATAATAAGTATACTTATAAGAGATGAAAAGCTAACATCGTTTTTTTTTCTCATAAAATAATATAAAATTTAAGACTTTAATGAATTAAATGGCCTTTAATAGTGGAGGATCTTAGAAAAATCTTAAATGAAGTTTGGAAAATTATGATTAAAAAGCATTAAATTGTCTGCTTGAAAGTATGCATCCAAGAATAAGAATGCAGCTTCTTACACCAGAAAAAAAAAGTGAAAAAATGTGTAATGTTTTCTTACAACAAGTTTTTATGAATACATTTGTCCTAAACTCGGTGCTCATACCTTTAAAACAACCCAACATAGATACACGTGCAATGACAAGTTGTAGGCATGTGCTGTCTCCTATTCTTTTTTGTATAATTTCAGTCTGTTCATACGTATGTATGTTCATGCGTATGCTTGTTTCTTTATTGTCTTTTTGGGGTCTTTTATCACCGGAAATAGCATGAGAAAGATGATGCTGGTGGTGATGAGACCATCTTTGTTATACTTTTTCACTCAATTTCGTGTTCGAACACACACTATCACATACCATTATTGTTTTGTTTTTCCATAGACACGATTTTTTCACATTTTCAGTCAATTTGTTAATTCTTTGAACTTCTCCTTTCAGCGTGGCAAGTAAATTTGTAAAAAAAAATTAATAGGGAAAAAACTGTGTTGAAGTTTATGAAGAATATGGAAAAGAAATTTCGAGTACTTTTCCAACAAAGCTTAATAAACTGGAATTATTTCAAATAAATTTTTTAGTAATAGCCCATTTACACTACAGCGAAATCTAGTAGATTAGATTTCAAATCTAGCTCAAAATCTAGATCGTTTACACTGGATTTATTTGACAGTAGCAAGATTTCATTTTAATAACAAAAACAGCTGACTGAAATTTAAAAGAAAATAATATTTTCAAATTTATTTTAATACCAAACAAAAATGAAAAATATAGGACATTTAGTATCGTTTCCATCAAGACCAAATAAGATCCAATCGGAAATAATGTTTTAGAATGACCCACCAAACTTTTCAGTTGTTATGCTGGTGTGAAAACATTATAAAGCTAACATCCATAAACAAAACTGATAAAGGGTCCGCCAAAAAACTTTTTTTTTTTTGAAAATGCTTTAAAAAAACTACTGAATATTTTCTCAAATTCATTTTTTACTTGAAAGTAAATAAAATAATTTCATTCAAATGACTGCCTCGGCTGGCCATGCAGCAGCCAACACGATCGGTCCAATTTTTAAGCACATTATCAATTGTGTGCAGCTGTATTTCACCAATGGCTTCACGAATATTGTCCTTTAAAGCGTAAATTGTCTCTGGCTTGTCGGCGTAACACTTATCTTTGACGGCACCTCACAAATAATAGTCCAACGGTGTCAAATCGCAGCTCCGAGGTGGCCAAACGACATCAGCTCTGCGGCTGATAATGCGATCTTCAAAAGCAGGGCACAAAACATCGAGTGTAGCTTCGGCTATGTGGCACGTAGCGCCGTCCTGTTGAAACCAAATATTGCCAATATCCTCCTCTTCAATTTTTGTGAATAAAAATTCGTTCAACATGGCCCGATAACGATCGTCATTGACTGTAACGGCCACTCCTTGCTCATTTTCGAATTACGCCTCTAGACCAAAATCCTTACCAAACAGTGACTCGTTTGGGTGCGTCGTCTTTTCAATGTATGCGTGCGGGTTTTCTGTGCCCCAAATGCGACAATTTTGCTTGTCTACATACCCGCCAAGTTCAAAATGAGCTTCATCTGAAAAGATGATTGATGATGCCAAAATCGGCATCTTCTGTAGGCTACTCGTGTAGGCTACTGCATGGCCAGCCGAGGCAGCCATTTGAATGAAGTTATTTTCCATTATTAACCGGAAGGATTGTACTTTCAAAGAAAAAAAGAAATTTGAGAAAATATTCAGTAGTTTTTTTTACAGCATTTTAAAAAAAAAGTTATTTGGCGGACCCTTTACAACATTTAGAAAATGTATTTTTAAATTGAAATGTCATTTTATTCCTGTGCAGCGTTATATATTTAAGTACTATTTGGCAAAACACATAGTTGCATTTCTATTTGTACTAGATTTTGAGTAGATTTTGCCGAAATCTACTAAATAAGTAGATTTTGTTTTGTATGGGAAATCTAGTTAAAATCAACTAGATTTGGCTCGAAATCTCATAAGTACTAGATTTCGCTGTAGTGTAAATGGACTATAAGAGATAAAATTTATAGCTTTTAAAAAGGGAAACTATAATATATTGTGCTACAATTTTTATTTACTTTCGGTATAAAAATTTGTTTTACTCTTAAACATGCGAAGTTTTTACGTATATATGGTCGTTTTTAAGAATTCATTTTGTTATATTTGGGACTGTTCACTTTTTAAAACAAACATATTTTAACGAAATTGCAAAAATCTTGATATTGGTGTCTTGCTTTTACATCGTTTAACCTTAAAATAGTAAACAAAAGCTATAAAAATAAAAACAATGAACATGTTTACAAATTATCGCACTGCGTACTAACATTGGCCATCAATAACATTCAGCAGACTGTTTACATTGCCATATAAAAGGCAAGGCAAACCAGGCAACTGAGTTAGTAAAAATTCAATCAGTCTAGTGTGAAGACGCGTTGTGTTTAAAGAGAGAAATCGTGGTTTGAAGAACTCCGTTACAAAGATTAGTCGAACAATTGTCTAGTAATTGTTATTGTTTATGCAAAGAGCGTAAACAGAGGAATAACAAACCAAACAATTGTTGTTGTGTACATAAAGTGGTGAATAGTGGCACACAGAATTGTGCGAATAATAAAGTATTTTAATTAAAACTAAACACAGATTTATTTTTTTATTGCAAAATAAACTACGAACCCCAAGCTGTTTCTTTTAATTGTCTGTATCGAATTTTGATCCATTTGATATTCAGATATGCACTTTAATTGAGTCAATATTCGGTTATTTGAGTACAATATTTTAAGTGTTCAGACATAATATACGCAATATTAAGTTGACAGCTGGTAAGCAAAACAGCTGGTTGTTTCAACAATATTGTTTTTATTTTGGTCACGAAAATTTGTGCCTAAAAAGTTTGTGAAAAAAGGAAAACAATTCAACGTTCGAAAAGGTCTTACTGGTGTTTAATAGAAACGCCGAGCTGTTGCGATTGGTAAGAACAACTTTTGATTCCAAAGTGGCTCCCTCGGAAAGATCAGGAAGAAAAATTTGCTAATTCTGCAAAGTTTGCTGAAAAACAGCTTTTACTTATGGCAATGTTAGAGGAGAATGACAATCAAAGGTCTTTATGGAAATTGGTAAGAAAAATATGAACAATATTAATAATAATTTTCAATTTTACTCTGTTACAAAAAAATACTGTAAATTAAAATTCGCCAAGGCAACATGCAACAATAAGGTGACGAAAAACATTTTTTACATTTAACGAATTTTAATTATTTTTAATAAGGTTCGCAACTGTCTGTCGCCAATAACGATTTTTTTGTTGAAAAGTATAACCGAAAACTACGAGTAATATTTATCTTTTGATGCCATTCGCGTTTCACTCCTCAACCACTTTTGTCTTGCCGAAAGGGAGAAACGAAATTCCAATTCCAACAACATTTATTGGTTTATTATATTATTTATTCAACGTGACCTACGTGACATTTTTGTAATACAAATGAAAAGTTCTGGACAATTGCGAAAAGTAATGTTTATATATAAGTATAATGATATTTGTATATATAATTCTTAAAAAGTTACTTGCTTATTAAGCTAAGATAGATACAGTACATATGTACATGATTTACTTAATCATATTGTATGTAAAAATGGGTGAATTCCCTAGCTTTGCTATAAAGAGTCAAATCATAAGTGTACTAAATTGAACAAATATTTACGTGTTTGTGACATTATCACTAAAATGCAGCTCAATTTGAACCCAGATATGAGTAACACTAAGTTACCGGGATGGTATCAATGCTGCGCTATTCGCGTACATACTGAAGTTAACTACTTTCACAAACCCTATCATCCAAGACATATGATAACGCTAGACTTACGTATGCAAATAAAATTAATAAATAAATACGCGTAAAAAAATACAAATGTTGAAGAACTGATTCAATAACAATAGGATGATACGAATTTGTCTTAGATATTTGCTAAAATTTTCAATAATTATGCCGAATGCAAACCTTTTTGTCATGTTTATGATTTTTAGTTTAGCGCTTTATTTAAATAAAATCGAAATTTTATATGTAGTCGAACTTTTTTTAAGTTTTTCTTTTTTTTTAAATCTAATTGATGCCATTATACCGAACGTCCCCGGCCACACACTAACCCACCCTCACCCGACCGCGGAGGGCTCGTCCCCATTACGTAGGGACACGTGCACACTACAGTCCGGACTGTAACGGGTAAGGGAAAAGTAATGGCAACAAGAACATAAATCAGCTACAGAACTTAATCACAAGCTGAATAAACTAACAATAAACAGGAACTACCCATGACAAGTACGAAAATACATTTTTATATAATAATTTATAAATTAATGACAGCATATAAGCTACGTTTTATATTACAAACACTACAATTAAAATCAATAAAATCATAATATAAGTTAAAATCATTACATAATCTACGAAAAGGAAAATTACATCCATAGTTCGTTCTATAGAAATCTAAAGAAACAGAACGATAGTGCCGTGAAAATCTTGCAGGAATACTGAAATTCAGGTTACAAAGCAAAAACTCAGAATCGATATCACCTTTAACCAGATTAAAAACAAAACAAACACTTAAAACAGCCCTTCTACGTTCCAAAGTTGGAAGTTTTATCAAACCTAATCTAGCCTCATATGACGGAAACCCATTGGCATAATCCCATCCTAAGCCACGTAAACAGAATAATAAAAACTGCCTCTGCACAGATCTATTGAATCACTATGACAACGATAGTATGGATTCCAAATAATAGACGCATACTCCAAAATAGGTCTAACAAGTGAAATGTATAGCAGTCTAGTAATATAAGGATCAATGAATTCCCTAGCCAATCTTTTCACAAAGCCAAGAACAGCACGAGCCTTGCCAATCATCATACTAATATGATCAATAAAAGAGAGTTTCATATCCAATAATACTCCCAAATCAAGATATGTAGCCACAGTTTCCAAAGGGCAAAAATTAATCACATAAGTGGGCGAAATCACGCCCCCGCGAGAGAAAACCATGCATTTACATTTCTTTAAGTTAAGATCCATTAAATTAACTCTGCACCAAGTTACAAACAAATCAATATTCCGCTGAAGAACAACCTGACCATGATCATCATCAAAAGTATGAAATAATTTAACGTCATCAGCATACATTAGAATATTACAATCAGAAATAGCACAAGGAAGATCATTAAGAAACAAGAAAAACAGTAAAGGACCCAAATGGCTACCCTGGCGAACACCAGAAGTAACATATACAGCCTTAGACAATACATTCCTAAACAATACCCTCTGAGTCCTAAGTGAGAGGTAGGAGTCTAGCCAACGATGAATAATATCGGGAATACCGATTAATGACAGTTTAAGAAGCAAAATACTATGATCAACCCTATCAAAAGCCTTACTGAAATCAGTATAAATCACATCAGTCCGAGCGCCTGCAAGAAAACCCCTGAAAACACGTGTAGTAAATTCAAGAAGATTAGTGACAGTCGACCTACCTTTTAAAAAACCATGCTGGAAAGGGGATATTAAAGATTTCGTATTAAAAAAGCGATAATCCGTCACGAGTTTCTCCATCAACTTGGGAATAGCACTGAGTTTGGCAATACCTCTGTAATTGGAAATATTGGACTTATTACCCGACTTATGCAAAGGAATTATAAACGAACTCTTCCAAATAGATGGATAATGACCAGCCCTCAGAAGCCCATTGAATATAAAGGTCAAAGGACCACTCAAGACAACAGCGCACTTTCTCAAAATACAGGCTGGTACCCCGTCAGGGCCAGGCAAGTATGTAAGTTTCACTCCAGACAAAGACTCAAGAACAGACTCCTCATCAAATGAATATATATTAGAAATAGAGACACTTCCCACTGAATAAGGATACGAAAAGCCGCTGCCACGATCATGGCCCGAGTCCAACTGTCTATAAGTAGACTGAAAAAAGTCAGCAAGCATATTTGAAATATCTAGGATGATACGCCACCGTAAAACATCTCAGTGGGAAACAAAGATGATTTACGTTTAGCTCGAACGAAGTCGCAAAAACGACTTAGGATTACTAGCGAAGTTCCACCTGACTCTAATCGTATATTCCTCATAACAGTAATGATTCATTCTACGATAATCCGCACGCGCCCTAGAGTAAAGAGCATAATCAATATCAGTACCCGATCTAACAAACTTTTTAAATAACCTCGATTTTCTGTTCCTTAACTTTGACAATCTAGCCGAATTCCACGGAGGACCAGAACGCTCCAAACGACCATTTACAAATGGAACACACTCCCTAAAACGTCATCCCTTAACTGTCTGCCACGATTTCCCTAGGCGGAAATGTAAAATCTCTATCTTTTTGGCGCATAAACCACCCAGAAATGGGCTTCATTGCTTCATTTTTCGATGAAAATTTGGACCAACTGATTCAGAGCCTCTTCAGCGAACACACGGTCTACGGTCGTCTCTGACCGTCTATAGTAACATTTAATTTAAATGACAACTGTCAAAGTTCTGAAGTGTCTGTTGGATGGCCCTATAGTTGACTGCGTTTGTTCAGTCTCAGCTTGTTAACATTTAATTAAGAAAATGCCATTCTTGTCTTTTATTTGAAGTATTGAATTTTCAGCAAATTCGAAATATATTCAATATCTTATTGTGTGGGTACATAATTCGTCATCAAAAATTACTAAAATAATAATTTTAATAAAAAAATTACAGCAAAATTCACAATAACTTTCTTGTTTATTTATACTATTTATACAATGCCTTTTGTATCGATACAATGCTTTTTGTATCGAAAGAAATTTAGTTTCTACCTTAACCAATAATTGCAGACAATTTGAGTTTGTTGGTGTGCGTTTCTTTTTTATAATCAGCATAATAGCACTGCTGTAAGTAATTGTAACTGTAAATTATTTTTATTTTACGAGTCATAATTAGTTAATTAGTTCGCAATTAAGTAAATGAACTTTATTTTACTTTATTGTAGGAAAAATAAATATTGAAGATAAAAACTAGTAAACAGCTCGAGAAATATTTAAAGTTTTTTCAACAAAGCAGTTGTTAAAACTACCGAACGAAAGGATCATAAGACATACAGTATGTGGCATAAATAAGTTTCCAAAGTCAATTATAGGAATCGGGAAATTGGGGACACGGTAACATTTGTATTAACTCACATGTGATTATATTCTCTAAAAGTACTGTTACTGAGGACAATTTGAGAGAAATTTCACAAAGTTTGCTCTTCAGTTAAAATAACTGTAAATTTAATTTTAAATATCTTGTAATTTATGCATTGCAAAAATAAGTTTCCAGAAGAAAACAGGTGTTTATAAATTAATTACTGATAAAAATAATTTAAAAATTGTAAGTGAATTAACTTTTTTATTTTGTCTAAAGATCAGATTGTGAAAGGTAAGTTTGTTAGTAGCTTCATAATTAAGAAAAAATTATAATACAAAATAAGTTTTAACTTTGAATAGGACGATGTTAAATTTTTAAAAATAATGGGCAAATTTAAGCAATTTTCCACTGAAGAACGGAGAGCTGTCATTAATCTGCATAATATACGTTATATGGAAGAAAAGTATGGAAAATCTCATACAGCAGTTCGCAAAGTTATCATTGCCTATGAAAAGGAAAACAGAGTTTGTGCCAAAAAAAGGCCAGGACGTCCCAAAGAAAGCAGCGAAAGAGTCGATAGAAGAATTCTGGAAATTTCTAAAGTCAATCCACTACTTTCTGTTCCAAAAATTCAGTCGCAGCTGCTAAGTGAAGGAAAGGATGCACGATAAACCTACACTATACGAAGAAGGCTTAGAGCAAGTAATAGGCATGGACGTGTGGCTCGAAAAATTCCATACGTTAGCAAAATAAATATGAGGAAAAGAATGCAGTTTTACGAAGAGTACATACTAAAGCATCGTGAATTTTGGTATAGCGTCTTATGGACAGACGAATTAATGATAAGATTAAATTATTCTCATGGCATGGTCCATGTATGGCGCAAACCAGGTGATGCATTGTCTTACAAGTGTACCCTGCCGACTATAAAATCGATTGAAAGGGTTTAATGATATGGGGATGTCTTTCTTCGAGGGGCGTTGGTAAAATAGTAATCTTAGAAGGAAAAGTAAATGCATCATTGTATTTAAATATTTTAAAAGACACAGCCATTCCGGAAGGAAATCGCCTAATAGGTGAACATTTTGTATTCCAACAGGAAAATGCTCCTATACATACCGCCAAAAAGGTTGTCGAATTTTTAGCGGAGCAAAATGTTACTATTTTGAAATGGCCTCCCCAAAGCCCCGACCTCTCCCCTATAGCAAGCGCTTGGGCAATGTTGAAAATTAGTATTTCTGAGGCAGCTCCACAAAACCTTAGCCAGTTGAAGGATTGTATTATATCAAGCTGGAATCGAATCACTCCTGATGAATGTTTAAAGTTAGTAGACACAATGCAAGACAGACTTTCCAAGATGTCTCTCCGCTCCGGTGGACACTGCGGTTATTAAAGGAAATGGAAACTTATTTTTGCAACATTTTGTTTTGTGTCATTTTATGTTTTTTTAATTTTCATTACACACATGAAAGTTGTTTTTGTTAAAATTTTCATTTATTTTATAGGTACTAGAGTTAGTATATAATTTAAGTGAAAAAAATTTTTGAAAAAAATAAATATAGAAAGACCACAAATATTTATGTTTTTATTTTTTCCTTGGAAACTTATTTATGCCACATACTGTACATTTAATTGTTTTTTAAATATTTTAACAATTTAATGAAATATTATTTTGAATCATATTTGAATTTATACAACTCAATCAATCAATCAATTATATTACCGAATTCTATGTGTAATCCTATATAAAATTTCAATAAAAAAATACTTCTTAAAACTTAAAATATAGTGTTTAATTTTTATTGAAATACATACAGAACATGACCTAGTCCAATCATACATACCAGATTAGGGGATTTATCCCCAAATAGGGGATTTTCTTAGCCAATGGGGATGAAAATTTCAGTTTGGGGATCTAAGATTTTCTTGGGGATGAACCAATACTGCTGGGGAGTTTTTGAGGATTAAAAACTATAGATTTTTTACATAGAAAAGTCGATTTTGTAACATAATGGAAAATAATAAAAAATATTTAATTGATAGAATTTTTACTCTGGCAAGTCTATAGTTTTCTTTTGATAAATTTTACCATGGCAAGCCCAAATTATTAATAGACTAATGTGTAGCGAAGAAAACAGACTTTATTTATTGTTTATATGTATGTCCAATTCTGAGTGAAATGAACAGATTAATCATGGACTTTCAAAACAATAAAATCGACGCAGGAAGTATTTATGACTTTTATCAAGATCTTTAAAGTCTGCAATAACTTCTAAATTGTATAAAGATGATTTAGAAAAAATGAAAGATGCTCTAGATATGGGTACGCCATTTTTGCCATTAGACAATATGGATTTTGGATGTGATTTTGAAAATGAATTTAATGTTCAAATACAAAAATCATCAGAAATTAGAAAAACCTGCTTCTTATATCTGAAAAATCTTGTGATTCAAATGTTAAAACGTTTTCCAACAAAAATGATGTTTTTACATCATTACATCATTTTACATTACAATTCAATGGACCAACCAAATTTTTGTTCTATTGCTAAAATATTAAATCTTGTATTAAAGGCAAATATCACAATAGACTTATACGAAAACTTTGGCAGTTGAACATAACATAAAAACGCAGGCCAGTTTAGAGGGAGAAAAAATGTTACAAAGTATTGTGAAGCAAATGTGTTAGAAGCAACAGATATACAGAGTGAAAACTGGCGGATAAAGTAGAAAAATTAAATGTAAACAAACATTTATTTTGTGTTAAAAAAGGGAAAATTTTGAACGTTTTTTAATTTCTTCAATGAAAATTTTAAACATTCTTAAATATTTAAATATTAATCGAAATGTGGGTGATTTTCGGTCACAATGAATATGGTTTCATGTGCAAGAGGTTATTAAGAAGGTAAATATTACAAGATCAAAATAAGACGTACTGCTCATAAAAAAGTTTTCTTGTTGAAAGTTCCAATTTTTTTTAATTTCTTGAAAGAAAAAGTTAAAAATTGTTATTATGTAGTTATTTTTATTATTATTTATTAATACTTTTAGACAAAAATTACATTTTTAAATAACTCGCCAATATAAAAAATCCACCCCAAAAACTAAAAAAAAACATATATACAAAAAAGAGTTGCAATCAGGGAGCGACAGAAATGCTTTTTGGTAATATTTGCTGTCCCTTTCACGACTCGCCTACAAGCTGTCAAATTCAGTTTCGTTACTGGTTATACTGCGGTCAAACTTGACTCACATATCAGTTAAAGTTGACACATCAAAAGTGTTGAAAAAAAGGTGCCTGTTGACTAGTCAAACTTGATGAATAAATTGCAAAAGAAAAATGTTTTTTGTTTTGATATATTTTTATTATAAAAAAAATAATTTATTTTATAATTAAAAAATAAATAAAAAACATAAAACAAAACAACAAAAAATACAAAATAAAAATTATATAAATCTTATAAGAATAGTAATAATAATAATGCTAATAAAAATACTAATAATAATACTAAATATAATAATACTAATATAATACTAATGCCATTTTCATCCACGTAATTCACCATTCTTAATGTAACTGGGTGAACTTTCAAAACAAGAGATTTCCTTATCCTGAGCATAGGCAATCAAAAGTTCTTCGTTTTCTTCTTCTTCCGTTTTTCTATCATGGCGGCTGAAACTATAACAAAACGTCAAACCTCTCCACATAGGTTAAATAATATTATAAAGACACTTACTCAGCATTAGGTCTTCCCTTGGGGTTTGTAGTACTCGATTTAATGCTGTTGTTGATGAAATGTAGAGTGTTGCCAATTAACCATTTCATGGCTAAATTTAGCACATTTCAATCATGTTTAGTCATCAAAATATAAATTTTGCCAGTAGTCATATTTATTTTCTTTTGGCCATTTTTAGCTATATTCACATTTTTACAGCAATTTTACGAAAATCTTATATATAAAAATGAATGTGTGTTTGTTTGTATGTTTAAAGTTTATAGACGATTAAACGGCTGAACCGATTTTCTTGAAATTTTCACAGTATCTTCCTGTATGTCCGGAAGGAGTTATAGGCTACTTTATATGTTGAAATTTCAAATGAGCGAGGTCCCATGCCCACGTATACTACATACTACATCTTATATATAAAAATGAGTGTGTGTTTGATTGTATGTTTGAAGTTTATAGACGACTAAACGGCTGAACCGATTTTCTTGAAATTTTCACAGTATCTTCCTGTATGTCTGGAAGGAGTTATAGGCTACTTTTTATGTTGATATTCCAAATGAGCGAGGGGCCATGCCCATATATACTACATACTACATACTTAATATTTAATTGCATTTGAAATATATTACTCATACGCATAGTTACCCCTAAAGTATGCTATCTATGATTCCTGATGTATAAAACCAAAGAAAATAAAGTATAAAGAATGTGAATTTTGGTATATTTTGGAATATTTTTCAAAAATATTTCACGACGCGGGAGGAAAGATAGAAGGGAAAGATAAAGAAACCAAGAGCGTAACAATGTTCTCAATTGTTCTCATCGTGCGTTTTTGTTGTTTGACTAATTTTTTATTTATTCTTCTGAAACAGTGTTGCCACGAAAAAAATTTTATAATCAACATTTGTGCAAAAATCACAAAATAAGAAAAAATATAACCAAAATTAAACTCATAGACTTTTGTTTTATCCTAAATAAAGCATATTTTCATTGTCTAGAACGCTTTCGATTATAAGTACATTCACACACACTTATAGTAAGTTAGCTTTTTAATAACTGTTTTATGCAGTGTATTACAATAAATACATAATGCGACCTGTTTTGGGCAATAAAAAAAATCAATTTTGGGCGGGACGAAGTTCGCTGGGTCAGCTAGTACTTAATATTTAATTGCATTTGAAATATATTACTCATACGCATAGTTACCCCTACAAGTATGCTATCTATGATTCTTGATGTATAAAACCAAAGAAAATAAAGTATGTACAACACTACAAAATGTAAGTTACAGTTACTAATTCCTAGTACATATTGTACAAATTTCTAAAAAAAAGCGAAAGTGACAGCAATTAAATTTGAATGAAAATAGAATGTTGAGTCTTATTTATCGCAATCAACTTAAATGAACTTCTAATTTTAATTTTTATCTATAAAGAAAATGCAATATGTATTTAAAATAGGTTTTTTTATATTTGTTTTATTATTGAAATAAATTAATATTCTTATAATTTATTAAAGGTGTTTGATATTAAATATATTAATACATATGTATAAAGAATGAGCATTTTGGCATATTTTGGAATACTTTTCAAAAATATTTCACGACGTGGGGGGAAAGATAGAAGGAAAGGATAAAGAAACCAAGAGCGTAACAATGCGTTGTTCTCATCGTGCGTTTTTGTTGTTTGACTAATTTTTTATTTATTCTTCAGAAACAGTGTTGCCACGCAAAAAAAATTTTAACCAACATTTGTGAAAAAAATCACCAAATAGGAAAAAATATAACCAACACCAAAAAAAACTACACATTGATCAAAAAAAATAACCAATTTTGGTTAGAAATAACCAAAAAAAACGGCAACATTGTTCTCAAATCACTTATTCTCAGACGTCGGCACAAAGAGAACATGATAAAAATTATGAGAGGCATATTAACCCAGAGGAAAATTGTTAGTAATATTTTCAAGTCTACTTATTAACCCAATAATATGTATATGTGAGCGAAAACATTAGTGAATCATACTGTAATATTTCTTTGGGTGTAAAATTGAAGTCTGAAAAAAGCGACATGAACATTCTCCTTCAGAAGCTGACAAGCAACTGAATGCATTTTTACGCTCTCATGATGAGAGCAACACATTGTTACGCTCTTTGTTTGTATTTATTTTCCTTCTGTCCTCCGCCCTCTCATCAAGAAATGTTGTTTAAAAAGATTTTGGTGAGAGCGGGTCGTAATGCTACTTCTACATAATGCGTATTCTTTATATCCATATTCTTTGATAAAACTTAATGGAATTGGATATCACTCATACGTCACATATGTAGTTTTTTTAATGAATTTTACATCTATATAAACAAAAATGAATGTGTGTTTGTGGGGTTGTTTGTTTGAAGTCTATAGACGGCTAAACGGCTGGACCGATTTTCTTGAAGTTTTGACAGTACCTTCCTGTATATCTGGAAGGAATTATAGGCTACTTTTTATTTTAAAATTTCAAGAAGGCGGGGTGCTACGCCCACATATTCAATAAGTATTTAATGTCGCATATCTCATAAACTGCGAATTTTGTATGGACGACTTTGACGTATATATAAACAAAATGGGCGGATTGGCTATAGTGGGTGTGTCACCTCCAATATAAAAAATATTAAATTATTATATCTATGAAAATATCACAGTTAGAGCCCTAAAATTTTTTCGAATCCACTTTAGTATCAATATGAATATTTTAGACAAAAATGGGCTGACTAGGAAGAGGGTGTGATACTTCCCATATGAATTAAATTTAAAACTTCTTATATCTCGGAAATCCCCTATATATAAAAATGAATGTGCGTTCGTTAGCATGTTTGAAGTTTATAGACGACTAAACGGCTGAACCGATTTTCCTATTTTTTATGTTGATATTTCAAATGAGAGAGGTGCCACTCCCACATATACTACATAACCTACTATTGTAAGTTAATAACAAAATGGATATATTGGAAAAACTATATCAGCAAGATACCTCAAAATTTGTACAAGTAACTACAGTTTTAATATAAATACTTTGGACGACCTATCATTAGAGGGCATGGCACCTTCCATATAAAGTAAATACTAAACTCTGCCTAACTGAAGAACTTTAACAGATAGAGTCCCCAATTTTGTATAAATAACTTTTGTTTAAATCTAAATCTTTTGGACTAAAATAGGGAGTTCAGCAAAAGCGGGCGTGGCACCTCCCATATGAAGTAAATACTAAAATCTGCATATCTCGAACACCAGAATAGTTAGACTGCTAAAATTTTGTACGAATATCTAAAGGTTCAATATCAATATTTTTGTTAAAAATGGGCTATCAAGCATTAGGGGCGTGGCAAACTCCATATGAATTAATTATTAAAATCTGTATAAAAAAAAAAACTATAAAAGCTAGAGTCCACAATTTTGTATTCCAGCTATAGGAAGGTGGTGCCTCTCTGATTAGTGGGTGTAGAAATTATTATATCTTGAAATATGCAATAGTAAGGTATATGTCCCTTAAATGATTGAGTTTGAAATTTTCAACTCATATAGATAGTAAGTACTAAAGTTCATACTATTTAAATATTTATCTTGAAAAACATATACATGTACAATGTAATAGTAATATTATTATTTACTTCTAAAAATGGGTAACTAATAAAAATATTATTTGAAAATACATTAGGTAAACTTTAGAATAAGCATTTTATTGGGCGATGAATTCATTACTTTTAATTACCTAAGTAATAAAATGTAAACTGTCAATATTTTTTCCCAAATAAAATAAGTAGTTGCAAAACTTATCAAAAAAATTACCTGTGACCGACGCAAACACAATTATTTGTTAAATTTTAATAACATTAATTTTCTTCGAAAGGTTTTTGACTTGAACCGATTTCATATTAGGTAAAATATAAAGAAATAAATATAACACGCCTTCGGTTTTGAAATTCAGTTGAATCTTTGATTCTAAACAAGTTAAACGTTACCTGAGTGACATTTATTTTGCAACAATTTGTAAAAATGCCCCGAATAAAAGCATCTAAAATGCATTGTGTTTGCAATCCCAGAGCAAATGAAAGTTCGGAAGACGTGAAAGTCGCCTCAGGACTGAAAGGAGTCGAGCTTCAACCTTTAGAGTCGCCGAAACGCCATCACAACGTGAAGAACGCCTTGAAGGCCTACTACAACGCGCCACAACAGCAAGAGCTACTGAAACACTTTCAGAAAGCCAAGAGTGCCTTAAAAGCTTCTGAAACGCCGTCAGAACGCGAAAGACGTCTTGAAGGTCTTCGACAACATGCCACAACCCCACGAGCTACAGAGACATCGTTGGAACATGAAGGTCGGCTACAAAGCCAGCGAAATCGTATTGAAACATCACGAGCCACAGAAACACCTTCAGAACGTGAAAGACGTCTGGAAGGCCTTCGACAATATGTGACAACCACACGAGCTACCGAGACACCTTTGGAACATGAAGGTATCACAACATCACGAGCTAATGAAACAGAAGTCCAACATGAAACACGATTAGAAAGTCAGCGGATTCGAACATCAACAAGAAGAGCAGCAGAGAGGATGGAGCAATATAATTTGCTTCGAGAACAAAATCATAATCGAATGGCGGTGAATCGATGTAATGTTTTTCATGGATACTCAGGTATTGCATTTAACTACAGATCTGATATAGATTATACCGAAGATGAATTAGTGGCAATTGGTGACATGAATGAAGTTTGCCAATATTGCAATGCACTCAGGTACAAAAATGAAACACCTAGAATGTGTTGCTCTTATGGTAAAATCGTTCTATCTGAATTACTTCCACCTCCAGAACCATTGCAATCGCTGATTTCAGGTAAGTTTTTCGAAATATATACTTTTTTTAATTTAACAAAATATTAATAAAAAAACATTTTTTTCATTTAGAAACTAATGTGGATTCACAACATTTTCTTAATAATATAAGAAAATATAATTCGTGCTTCAAAATGACCTCTTTTGGTGCTACCAAAGTAATTCGAGACAACTTTATGCCAACGTTTCGTGTTCAAGGTCAAATTTATCATAAAATGGGATCATTGTTGCCAATTCCAAATGAAGATCCTAAGTTCTTACAAATTTATTTCATAGGAGAAGCGGATAACAATGACCAAGTGCACCACCGCCAGCATTATAACCCTGACACAAAACAATGGACTGTTGCCGATTTACAAGTGATGTTTCATGAAATCAACGAATTGGTAAGGATCTTTAAGCAAGCCAAAGATGACCCACTATTAAGTTCAGATGACCGCATTATCGGAATTCATGCTGATAGAACTCCAGCTGGACAACACCAAGGACGATACAATGCCCCAACAGTGGCGTAACAATTTTGATGGTGGGCGATCTAGTTGCATCACGAGATATGTATTTAATTCCGATGGGAGTAGCGAAGCACACCTGGTATTAGCTAGTGATGCATAAAAATTATCTCAAGAAATCGCTAGAATTAAGTCGCTCTTATTATTTAAAATTGCAACAACGTAACACTTTATTACTGCCAAAAAATACAGTGTTATTTTTTTATAGTAACATTTAAAAGTGAGATTTGATACAGTTTAAAAATTGGTACATAATGACAATAATCCAACTCGCCTATTATAGGAACTGTTAAAAATCCCTTCGATTTTGTCTATCAGGTAAGAGTACTAAAACTAATCAATCTCCATTTTAATTAATTTTTATTTATTTTGCAGAGTTGGACTTAAAAGAATCGCTAAATGCTGTTTTGAATACGACGCACAATGGAGTTTTTGATGCCTAAAATGGGAATTAAATCGTGGGAGCTTTAATGGTTGCTTTACAAATTTTTTTTTGGTTTACTTCGCTTAAAGAAGATAAATCCATAATAAAAAAAAATCGCGACCTGAAATGCATATGGGCCTAACAACCAAAAAATTCAAAATTGAGTTTTTGATTGATTCTGATGTACTGTATCAAAATATATGTTCTGACAAAATTTTATAATCCCACTCTCAAAGATTATCTACCAACCAGATAAAATTAGAATTGAACATAGAAATGTTAATACAAATTAGAATAAATCATTTTGAGTATCAAACAAGTTTTTATTTCACTTTGAAGACTTTCTTTCGTGCTTCTTGCGCTAACAGTTCTCTTCGAGAGATAAAAATTGTATTTACGTTTGTACCTATGATTGAATAAATATGGTCTTATAATTTTACAAAAAAATTAATAGATACAAATTATATAGGTGCAAAAATATATCATCTTTTTTTTTAATCAGGTGTAAGAAAGTGCAGAATATTTTTTTTCTATTATTTCACAAGGTGTCTTAGGTTTAAGAAACAAAACATTTTTTTGCTTTACTTTGCTTAACTCACAACTGTTTTTCCATATATGCTACAAAATTTGCAAATTTATAGACCTTCACAAAATTTTTTTTTAAAAATAACAAAACTATATAAACTTAAAAAACAACGAAACAAATATAATCTCAATCGTCTGTTGTTGAAGGCTCTAAATTTTTTTTTCACGAAAGATAAAAAAATATAAAAAAACTCACACTTCAAAAAGACGTAGTAATATAACGGTACTTGCTAGAGACACATTTGTTTAAGAAAGTGATGCAGAATTTTGTGCACTTTTAGCTCATGTAAAAAAATATTTGATACTCAAGAATTTAATTTTCCAATTATCATTTTAGGCATCAAAAACCCCAATGTGCGACGTACCGAATAATTAGTTAAAACTAGTTGGTACTAATAGTCATGATAATAACAATAATGACTCAGATTTTATTGATGATTTATTTCTTTAAACACTCAATTTTTTTTTACAAATATTTTATTGTAATAAAAATAATCTCATTATTACAACATAGTTGTAAAAAATAAAAAAGTTAATAGTTTTTGTTGTTTTTTAATTAAATGTATGTGTTTTATTAACTAAAATTGTTTAGCCATTTTTTACACGATTTTAGCCATTTTTAGTCACCACGAGTTGGTAACACTGGAAATGTATAAAAATTTCCGTTTGTTTGAGCAAAAAATCAAAACGCTTATTGCGATCTATTTGCACTTTGTTGTCAAACACCTCCCCGGTTTCTCCCTAGGAGGAAGGATTTTCAGTGTTAGTTCCATTCTGGAATAAATGAAATATCCTTTTGTTTAAAAACATGACTTTTTATAATTAATTTTGCTTGCAGACAATGGCCGAGACTTCGCTGCTTCTCTCTTCTGCATTCATCTTACTTGTGAGAAAGTTCTTACCGAATTTCCATCATTAGCTTCTATAGGCTCCGTTTTTATTTTCACAAGCGACATTTTCTCCAATAAAATTTTAACGTTTTTTTTAATTCTGGTAAGAAATTATTTCATTTATATTTCTTTGCACAATGTATGAAGAGAACTTCGCAGCAGTGCTATTCGATTTGTTTAAAAGAAGAATAAAGATCACAATTAAAATTTTCGTCATAAGGCACTATAAATTTTTGTTTTGAAAGCCTACTATGATTGAATTTTTGAAATTAATATATTTACCGGTCATTTGACAGTCAACAGTGATGTGTTTTTGATGAATTAACAAATACAACTCTGAAGCATATAAAGTCAAATAAAAATTACGTGTAGTAGTAAGTAAGTTGTGTATGTGTTAGTTACGGTCATTCCCCTGTCGGAAAAATAGTTAACTTTAAACTGACTTTAAGCTAACTATTTCGCAACTTGTGCTGATTACCACTTGGATTACTTTTCAATGGCAGCAACTAACTATTTTAACATTGTGATGTCCTAGTCAGTTGTTTTCTGCATTACTTTTCAACTAACTAACTTATTTTATTCTCTCAATTTTTCCTTAATGTTGTGTATGAACGATTATTAGTTCATTTGGTATTTGTGTCTAATATTATTTTCTTATGTTTTTATACAAAATAATTGTTTTTATTAACATAAAAATGGGGTTGTATTTGTTTATTTAATAAAAACAATGTACAAATAAAATAAAACAACCAATGTAACTACATACATACATACATAATTGGCTATTACAACCCTTCAGTCAGGATTACGGCCTAACTCCTCAACACCACTCATGTTGTGTGCGTTATTTTTATACATGAGTGGCGGGACCTACAGTTTAAAAGTCGACTCCGAACGGCAGATTTTTTGAGAAGCTTTTTATGGCAATTTTTACTCTCAGAGTTTTTGCCAGAAATCTGCTGTGAGGAAGTCGCCGAAGAAATATTGATGTCTGACCTGGGATTTGAACTCGGGCCTTTCGTCTAATAAGCCAACACACTACCTACTAGACCACGGCGACCAATGTAATTAAAATATCATATTTTGATTAAAGAAAGTATTCGAGTACCGGTTTCTTTAAATTTGTTTTGATAATTTAGACATCACTTAACTATTTTGTAAACAAAATTTATATTTTTGGCAAAAAGAATAATTTGGATAAAAAAAAATGGAGAAAAAATTTTTAGATTGCAATCACAACTCGCCTATCATTAGAAATTTTATTACATTAAATCATACATCGGCAGAGTAAAATTTTAGTTTTTTTGGAATTAGCGAATATAATCCTTTTCTATTAATATAGTATTGCACTAAGTCACCGCCAGTTTTTTTTATTTTGATATGTGTGCCATCTATAGCACCAATGACAAAAAATTGTAATAAAATTATGACATATGACTTTAATGTAGGTTTAAAGTAGGGTCGAACCATTGTTAAATTTCTCAGATTTAACAATGGTTTACTACAGGTGTTTTAAGCTAATTATCGTTTTTGGATATACTTCTATCGAATTTAGCTTAACAACGGTTAGTAAGCATGTTGTAAAGCCGAAAGTCCATACCATCCGTTTCATGCGGACTGCGTTACATGCAATTTTTGCTTTCTATGCGGTTCTTATTGCAAGTTACACACAATGCGTTTTATGCGACTGGCTTTTTGTGTTGGTCAGCTGTTGTGGTGAACAATAAAAAAGCAAACAAGAACATTTATGCCATTAATTACAAATTTATGAGTTTAAATATGTGATATTTTGTGCTGCTAAGTCCTACGAAAATCCTCAAAAGAACACAAGACGATTGTTTTCGGTTAATTTATCCTCCATTTTTCATGTTTACAAATAAATAAATTCAAAGTAGATGACACCCAGTACATAAAAACAATCGACAACTAGTAACATGCATATTTTGTTCATGAAATGATGAAACGTTCAGAAATGTGCTAAAAATGTATTTTCCTTTTAAATTAGTAGTAAACTTTATTATGAAATATGTTTTTATTAATATTTTTATAATGCAAAAAGAAAAATGCGAAAATAATAATGTCGTAAAATGTAAACATATCTATCGAAACCATTCACAATAGTATATAATTTGGCATGCCAAGTTTAAAAAACTGCTGACATTTTCCAACACTGCATGAGTCGCATAGAAAAGTAGAAAGTAGATCTACTTGATGCGTTCTACGCATCTATGCATTCTATGCATTTTCTTATGTTTCTTGTCACATACAACTACACTGATTCTACTTTTTCGGTATACGCATGTATACACATCCGTTTCATGCGGACTGCGTTACATGCAATTTTTGCTTTTTATGCGGTTCTTGTTGCAAGTTACACACAATGCGTTTTATGCGACTGGTTTTTTGTTTTGGTCAGCTGTTGTGGTAAACAATAAAAAAGCAAACAAGAACATTTTTGGGAAAAATAGAAAATTAAATTGTAATTTTAAAAGAATTTATGCCATTAATTACAAATTTATGAGTTTAAATATGTGATATTTTGTGCTGTTAAGTCCTACGACAATCCTCAAAAGAACACAAGACGATTGTTTTCGGTTAATTTAGCCTCCATTTTTCATGTTTACAAATAAATAAATTCAAAGTAGATGACACTCAGTACATGAAAACAATCGACAACTAGTAACATGCATATTTTGTTCATGAAATGTTCAGAAATGTGCTAAAAATATATTTTCCTCTTAAATTAGTAGTAAACTTTATTATGAAATATGTTTTTATTAATATTTTTATAATGCAAAAAGAAAAATGCGAAAATAATAATGTCGTAAAATGTAAACGTATCTATCGAAACCATTCACAATAGTATATAATTTGGCATGCCAAGTTTAAAAAACTGCTGACATTTTCCAACACTGCATGAGTCGCATAGAAAAGTAGAAAGTAGATCTACTTGATGCGTTCTACGCATCTATGCATTCTATGCATTTTCTTATGTTTCTTGTCACATACAACTACACTGATTCTACTTTTTCGGTATACGCATGTAATGCAAGCTCGCATGAAACGCATGCTATGGACTTTCGGCTTAAGTTTTTTGCATAAGACTGTAAAGCTTTTTCGTTAACATAAATTTAAAAAAGAAAATGTAAGTAAGAATTTGTAAAAATTAAAGAAAAAAGTTAAAATTTTAATATTTTAGGTAAAAATTAACAAAAATAAGTGCTACCCAAAAAGAAATTATGGGAGATTTTATGGCTAACCATACTGATTTGGCAAAAAGTGTACTGTCAAATACAGCTCAAGGAAAAGTAAAGGCTAACCTACTTTGGGACCAACTTACCAGTAAACTTAATGCTTCTGGGCCACCAATAAAGGATGCCAAAATGTGGCGCAAGGTAATTAAAAACAAACAAATATTTTACTTAATTAATTAGAAAGAAAGAAATATTTTACTTTCCACAATTATATTTTATTTAGGTGTGGGCTCGCTTTTTAGCCCAGATAAAATTTATCCTTTTAATTAAAAGGCAGAGTGTTCTTCTTAGAACTTAAAAATTTACTATACACCTTTTTGCTGTTTTATTAAACAAGAAGGAATTTGCAGCCTCTTGCTGCTGTAATTAACTTAAAGGTTCGTTAAGCAATGATTGAAAAGATAATTAGAAAGAATTAAGTTAGCATACATGTTTAAGACAGAAACAGTGATAAAGAACAATGATAAATCACTCAATGCTACTTAAATGAGAGTAAAAGCTTTACTTAAGTTTAAAAGTAATAGCTTTCCAATACACTTAAAGAAAATATATGAAATATACATTCAAATGAGGAAAAAATAATTAAAATAATTGATTTTAAATAAATTAATGATTAATAAAGAAATTAATATACGAAATTATATTAAGAATAATAAAAATGGTTGAAGTCGCTTCAACATAGGTATACGCTGATCAAAACAGCTAATTAAAAGAACATTTACTTTTAACAAATCATCCAAGAAGACAACCGGCGTTGGACCCTATGAGGAAAATGGTCTGTCCCAAATAGATGAGCAAATATTGGCTGCTGCTGGCATAGAAGTTGCTGTTGAAGGACTGAACGTTAAAACTTTTGGGTCAGCTATGTGCATAAAAAAAGGAGAAAATTTGTCGGAAGAAAAATATTTTAGCGACAATATTTTTGCAAGTACATCACAAAGTAACGTAACTTCTAATGATTCATTTACTTCTGCCTGTACCCTACTTGAGAATGATGAAGTTCGTAGTGAAATGGAAGACAATGAAGAAGAAAACGAAAAAGCATTTGTTATAAAAAAAGAAAAACCAAAGGAAATGACAAAAAGTAAAAGAAGAGAAACCAAGACCACCTTATTAAAAACAAATATGACGGCTACAGAGATATACCACAATGAGGTATTAAAAAGATTAGACAACATTATTGAGTTAAAAAAGAACAAGATTGAACTCACTAGGCAATTAGTTGCAATAAAACAAAAATCTTTAGAATTGAAGGAAAGGGACATTCAAATAAAAGAAGCAGAATTAGAGATTCGAAAAAGGGAACATACAAAACTTAAATATGAATAATCAAATGCAATGAATAATGTATAACAATGCAATTGTTAGTACAAAATGATCTCAAAAATTAAATTTAACGGAATTATTTTTTATTTTTTTATATGAACATATTAATTTTTTATTTGTTTCTTTTTATGAATTTAAATTTGTTATTATTATTAGTTATACCTTTCTTATACTATATCATACGTCTTATACATAGTAAAAGACCTAAAGATTAATAAATAGAAATCTGTATTTATGAATTTAAAATATAATTTAGTTGTTAAATAAACTTGTTTTTATTGTATCCCTTATTTGTTTTCCAATTTTGGTTATATGGGTTTCTGTTCCATTGTCGATTTCAGGCACTGGTGTATCTAAGGGCGATTGATATATTTCTTCGTAATTTGGTACTTTAAATTGGATACACAGGTTGTGTAGCGCTGCAAATACATTTGAAAATTGTGCTACTTTTTCTGGACTATATCGGATTCTCTTGTCATGGCACAGAATTTTCCACCGTGCCTTTAAAATTCCAATTGTGCGTTCAACAATGCATCTCGCCTTGGAATGAATATCGTTGAAGCGCATCTCCGCTGAATTTTCATTCGGCTTTCGATACGGCGTTAATAACCATGGTTCACCATTGTCAGATTCCGAAGATGACGATTAAGCAAAGAAAGCGGGATCCATTTAGAACTTCAAAAATTTTTAATTTCAAAAAATAGTTTTTCGTTTTTTGAATTGCTTTATAAACATATGTTTTTGTTTACAAAAGTGTTCAGTGTTGGAAAACATTTATTTGAGTTTTCACAACACCGGAAAAAATATCGATTCGTTAACTATTGACTGATAGAATTAGAAATAAGACCACTTTCGAAATTTCTATCAAATCGAATCACAATTCGATCACGACTGCCAGAATTAGCCCCCTGGACATTTTAATGCTAGTAATGGATGGATGAAAAACTTTCAAATAAACCAGAAAGTGTTGATCTATTTGTAGATCAATTTAAAAATAAAATCAATGAACTACAATTAATGGCTGATCAAAGATACAATTGCGACGAATCCGAGTTATTTTTTAGACTTTTGCCAAATTAAACTCTAGTAAGTTCCATGGAAAAATCAGCTCCTGGTCGTAAAATTTCGAAAGAAAGGATAACATTTTTACCTTGTATGAATGCAAATGCAACTCATAAATTGAAATTGCTAGTTATTGGGAAATAGGAACTTCAAACACAACCCAGTTCATTACAGAGGAAACAAAAGTGCCTGGATGACGTATGTTATTTTTGAAGATTGGTTTAAAAATGTATTCGTGCCTGAGGTTTGTGTTTTAATCGAGTGAAGTCTGATTAATTGGCTAAACACTTGATTTTCTATGTGATTTGTATAGGTAACGGAATTTCTTAAATCTAAAAGGTTGCCATTAAAAGCATTGTTGCTCATAGATAACGCACCATGTCATCCTAAAGAAAACCAACTGAAAAGTGAAGACGGTAATTTTGTCATAATGTGTCTTCCCACCAATTGTACAGCTATTTTGTAACCACTAGATCAAAATGCAATAAATTTAACAAAATTGTACTATAAAAAATCTTCTAACACATTTGATTGGTATAAGGGGCTCAAATTTAGAACAAAAGCTAAAAGATTTTAACATTCGTATGGCAGTTACAATTTTGGCCAACGCATGGGACAAAGTCTCATCCATTGCAATTAAGAAATGCTGGACCACTCTTATGTCAAACAATGGACAGATGACGATGATCTACCTTTAAATACAATACGTTAGAATATGCTACTTGTACCTTCTATACAAACATTGTTAAGAGATATTTTACCTAATGTGAACCTTGGAGCTGAAGAAGTGAATATGTGGATCAATGATAGTGTGGAAGATGAGTACGAAGAAATATGCCTTTCTGATGATGAAAATTCAGGTACAAGAAATACCAAAAATAAAAACTGATGATGTCATTAAAGCACTTAACGTTTGTATAGATTGGGCAACAACAAATGACATTTCATTTGAAAAAATTGTTGCACTTCAGGATATAAAGGGGTCTGCAATTCACAAAAGGTTTAGAAAATCCAAGGTTCAGACAAAAATCTCAAATTTTTTGTTTAAACTAGTGAATAACAAATTTATTATATTAAATATTATTACTTTTTTATTTTTAATATATTAATTTAAACTTTTATTATAACTTTTTTTTGTTTAATTAATTAATTAAATTAATTAATTATTTTATGTTAATTAAATTGCTTGTTTTTGTTAAAAAATTAATTTAAAAATTGCGCTGTATTTAGTAGTCGGTTATTGCAACATTTCGAAAATTGCAACAACCCCGATTTCCTAGCGGTTGCGAGCCCGTACTGTAATTAGTAATCAAATTATATAATTCTAAATTCAAATTAAAAACATACAAAAATTCGCTATAAGGTACATGGAGACATATATGACTGTAAAAGAATTATATTTTAGGAATAATTTTAACCCATAAAAAATTTTATTTAATTTTTTAACTTATTTTTATTATTTTGAACGCACTGAGCATGAATATAGCGCTTTTTTTTTACTATTTTCAATGCATTCCGCAACTCCTTTTCAGCATCTTGAAAGCCAAGTGATTGACAAGCGTCTGTTTAGAATATAGATACATTCGTTTACATTTACTTAATATAGAAAGACTTTGTGACTTACCTGTCAAGGCATGAAAGAAAGCTTCAAAACCTTTTAAGCATTTTTTGCCGTGGATTCCATCTAAATTTATGTCCATGCACAAATTTACTGACATTATTTCTGTATTTCTGTCGGCAGGTCGCCCTTCAATAGAGACTTCATTGTATTTATCTGCAGAAAGTAATTATGCATTTAACAACATATATGTACACGTGACTATCTGACTTTATGAATTTTGGTATTCGATTAGAAAACTTACATAAGATTCACGATTGTTTTCAGTAATACTACTATTTAATTCATGTAAGTCATTTATGTTTTTTAAAGGGAGTATAGGCGGTAAATTTTTGTGCATTACTTCTTGCTGTAAAATCTTTTCTGCTAAAACTTTTTGATCAGCCAAGGCCTTTATTATGATTTCATTTTGTTTTACAATAATTTCTGTGGATAGATAATAAACACAATTAACTATAAAGGTATGAAAAATACTTTTATTAACAATATATCTTGGAGATTTTATATTGTATCTGAAAGAGTAAAACGTGTTATATTGGTTAATATAAAGTTGGGTAATTTATAGTGAAATCTTACCGTTTATCTGCCTAAAATTTTCTTGTAAATTTTCTGAGTAATTTTTGCATGGCTGTGTTTTGTTTTGATCTATAATATATGTAATACAGGTTATAAAAATTAATAAAAATAATTATTAATTACTTACACGATGCAATTGGCTAATCTGGCAACGGTTAATTTGTGGAAGCGACATCTGGATGTTTAAATCTTAGTTATGTATATAAGCAAAATAAGTTTATGTATGTGAATTTTTAAAGACTGTATTACTTGCAACCATGCAAAAGTGGCACTAAAAGGTACTGATTGCCAAATGGAAATCCTGAAAACTTAATTTCGATATTTTCTATGTTGAAAACTTCTTCATCACCTAAATCATTATGATCTACTACACAAGTACGTAAAGCATTAGCTGAATGTAATGGCTGTTGAAAAAAAACTCGTAATACTTCGAAATGGGTGGCCTAAAATTTACACCGAGCTGTTTAATGAAAAGCCTGTGATTTGAATATCTATAAACGGTCTGATGGCGCAAAAATTGTTAAGACAAACAGCGGTAAAAAAATATTCAGGTGTTCGTACACTAACAACAAACCCATTTTTTCCATTAATTTTTAGTTCTTGGCCGATTTTTACCATCTCTTCATTTTTCATACGAATATAAATTTGTTGTAGAATATTTGAAGGCTTTTTGACATGTTTTTTTAACTTTTGAAAATAATCCTCAAATGGGTAGCAGGAAAATTTTTGAAATGGTCCGAATGTTTTCACACATTCTCTAATATGTAAAATACTATGAACATTGTATGACAGGCTGTCTCCTCCAAAAATTACAGGAAATTTCTCCACAAACAGTTCTAACAGGACTTAAGCAATTTCAACATTTCTTTCACATGTTCTCGGGCAGGATAATATACGAGAAGCATAGTGAAATAGAAGGAACTCATGGTAAAATCTTCATGAACTCTATTCTTTAAAACCAGTATGCCTGTGTACAATAAAAACTGGCGAAACAATGTGGCTTTCCAGTTACATATCTCTTGCAGTTCTCTTGGATATCGTGAGAATTCAAGTGGAATGTACTTTTTCAAGGCCAGGAGATGTGCAGAAATGTGGTCTTTAACTTCTTTAGTTATTTTGAAGAATACGTTAGCACATTCCCGGTTTTTTTTACTGATTTGGGTACATGTTATGCAGCCGAACGAAGAAGTATGACCAACAGTGCCACAAGCAAATGCTTTTGCTGGAGTATCACAAATAAGCCCCCTTATACCGAATGACATAATCCTGTTATTAACGTTTATTCCACTAACAGTTAATTCTTTTACCTCTGTTATGAAATCGCTGAGGAAATTAGCAATAACATGTGGTTTACTCTTTCCAACATAGATACCAATAGGGAAAACAGAAATGTTGGAAAAGTCGACAATTTTAGCCAAGATTCGCCATAATTGAATTCTTGAGCTTTTAAACAAAGGCAGACAATCAATGTTCACGTCTATCATTATTTTGTCGCGATCACTTATGATATCTGAGACTCTCAAAAGTTGTTTTTTTATACCAAAATGGCAATATGAGCCGGAAAAAACGTTGCTTAAACATAATTTTTCAAGGTTTTTTGTAAAAGCGTTAGCACTTAGCGGCACTTCTATATTTTCCTCAGCCAAAATTTTTAATAAATCCTCGAAACAATCGCGGAATGGCGGGTATTTAAAATACCAATTTTTTCTTTTAACGTTTTTCTTTCCGCACACTGTTCATAAGAAGCATTAACAACACTATCAATTTGAATTTCAGAGTCATTTATGCCCGATACACCAACTGTGCTACATGGCGCGATAGTAGGTTGTAGGAAAATACATCACGTTCTTTTTTAAACAGCTTCTCAAATGCCTTTTAGAAACACTTCGCATATTTGCAAATAAATTCAAATGTTAGTTTTTCTTATTCTTTTAAATATAATCAGAATCACAATATAAATTTTTCAATCCTACCTTTTGCATAACAAAATTCAAATATTTTTAAGAAAAATTTATTTTTTACAAAAAAATTTATAACACTCGCTCACTTGTTTAAAAAGCAAATGTCTAAGCTGATAGCTAAAGTTGGCGGCGTCAACGCTAGATAGACACCAGCGTTGCCGTTTTGGTCCTATTGGACCAAAATTGCTACGTTTGGTAGTTTGGTTGGTTTGTTCAAATTTCATTTATTTTTTGGTAGGAAAATACAATTAATATCTGTATGACTTAAAGTTGGGAGTATTATTTTAGGTCTAAAAGAGAAAATAAAAAAAAAGCAGAAAGCCCTGTTTTAACGTACCTTAATGTTAAACATGTCTGTGTTTACATAAGGAACAACGAAATGTGAATAAAGTGTCAGCGTAAAAGAAAGGTAAACAACTATTTGTTACTTGTAGTTTTTACGCAAAAAGCCACAAAAAAGTTATGGACAGGTAATTTTAATGTTTCTTTGGATTATTTAATGGTTCAAACGTGTAGTATTTTTAGATAAAGGGTGATTTTTTAAGAGCTATAGGAAAATTAAAAAAAGCACATAAAATTTAAAAAAATGCATGAAATCTTTATTTGAGTCGATAGTACGGTCCATATAATTTAATGTTTGAAGATTATTTCATGCAAATGTTGACCGCGACTGCGCCTCAAATGGTCCATCCGCTTAGTCCAATTTTGGCATACTCTTTCTCTTTAAATCGCACGATCTAGGCGGCCAAATGATCGTTCCCGAACGTGAAATAAAATGTTCACCGAACTCGCCTCTCAATAAGTCCATTGTTACGCGTGCTGTGTGGCATGTGGCACCGTCTTGTTGAAACCACATGGATTTTGGGCAAAAAAAAAATTGGATATCATCTCACGGTAGCTCTCACCATTCACAGTTACGTTACGATTCACAGCATCTTTGAAAAAGTACGGTCCAATGATGCCACCAGCCCATAAACCGCACCAAACTGTGACTTTTTCTGGATGCATTGGTAGCTTTTGCAATGCTTCTGGCTGATCTTCACTCCAAAATCGACAATTCTGCTTATTTACGTATCCATTGAGCCAAAAATGAGCTTCGTCGCTGAACACAATTTTTCGATAAAGAAGTGTGTCTTCAGCCAACTTTCCAAGAGCCCATTCACCAAAAATTCTGCGTTGCAGTAGGTCGTTCTGCTTCAATTCTTGCACCAGCTATATTTTGAAAAGCTTCACACCTAAATCCTTCCGCAAAATTTTCCACGTTGTTGAGTAACAGAGACCCAATTGCTGCGAACGGCGACGAATCGATAAGTGATGGTCATCATTAACACTGGCCGATACAGCTGCGATATTTTCTTCAGTTCGCACTCTACGTAAGCGTATTGGTGGTTTAATGTCCAACAATGTAAATTTGGTGCGAAATTTAGTCATAATAGCCCAAATAGACGCTTCAGTGAGTCGATTAAACTGACCATAAAATGGAAGAATCGCGCGATGAACTTTCTTAACAGAGCACGCATTTTGATAATAAAATTCAATGATTTGCAAGCGTTGTTCGTTTGTAAGACGATTCATGGTTGAATTATAGACCAAACGGAAGATGTTTGACAGTGAAACAAAACACGAAACGTGCGTGAGCTGTTTAAACCAGTGGTGCCAAAAAGATAATAGCTAAAATATCACCCGTTATATCTCTTGAAGTCGCCGTGGTCTAGTAGGTAGTGTGTTGGCTTATTAGACGAAAGGCCCGAGTTCGAATCCCAGGTCAGACATCAAAACGAAAATATTTCTTCGGCGACTTCCTCTCAGCAGATTTCTGGCAATAACTCTGAGAGTTAAAATTGCCATGAAAAGCTTCTCAAAAATCTGTCGTTCGGAGTCGACTTTAAATTGTAGGTCCCGCCACTCATGTATAAAATTAACGCACACAACATGAGTGGTGTTGAGAAGCTAGCCCGTAATCCTGACTGAAGGGTTGTAATGGCCAATTATGTATATGTATGTATATCTCAAAAATTCTAAGACTGGAAACAACGAATTCTAATAAAGATAACCCAAATATTAACTGAAATTGAACCATCAAGTAGGTAAGAAAACATTCAGAAAATAATAATATGAGTAACCGATTTATAATTTAATTTTTTTTTGTAGTGGTCAAAGTTGCAAAACGAAGCGAAAATTTAGTAGTGAGTGGCTTCAACAATTTGACTGGTTGGAAGAAAAGGATGGGAATTGTTTTTGTAGTGTGTGCTCCATAATTGTTTTTAATCACTGCACCCATTTAAAAAACCACGAAAAAACGAATTTCCACATAAATAATTTTTTAAACACATTAAATGTGATATACATATATGAAGTTCTTTTGTTAACTTTAGCAATAAAACGTTAATTTTATACTGAATAATCTATAATTATTTAAATTCAAATTTTGGTAGGATTGGAATAATTTTGGTAGGTTTTGGAAAGAATATTGGTAGGAAAAATTTTTTCTTTGTGGCAACGCTGATAGACACAGTGGCCGGTAGCTACATGGTGAATGAAGCCGGTATTTAATTATTTATAAAAAAAATATAATTGATAAATCAAGTAAATTAATTTTACAAAAGTGGATAACATATACATACATATGTAAACACATGCACATACATATGTTATGTATGTACTTATTAAAACTACAATTACTTTATCTTTATTACTTAGAGATTTTTCAAATTACATAATATTCTCCATATGTATATGTAATTATTAAGAGAGTCCGCTTTAAGCCGAAAGTCCATACCCTGCCGGCAACTCAACTAACTGCATTATAAGTTAACTTTTTCTCAGCTAGTTGTGGTTGACTCCTAGATTATTTTTAATGGGGCCAACTGACTATTTTAACATGGTGGTGTCATTGGCAGTAGTCAATTGTCCGACTCTGCATAACTTTTCAACTAACTTAAAGTCCGTTATATAATAGTTAACTTAAAGTTAGCTAATTTTTAACTAACTTAAAGTTGGTTATTCAAAGGTAGCTTAAAGTTGGCTAATTTTATGGCAAAGGTTGGCTATGTAACTTAAAGTTAGTTGTTTAAAAGTTAACTTAAAGTTAACTAATTTTTAACAGACTATAGTGATTTATAGAGAATTATATTTTTGTTAGCAATAAGTTCACTTTTGATTTAAAGTTCCTGAAAGTATGGTTTATTAAACTATTTTAAAAATTAGTAACATTTACTGAAAAATTATAATTGCTGTGTTTTTTTTTCGAAATTTATATCTTTTTCGGCATCATCAGACCCAATCGATCGACAATCATCTATTTAAAATATAATATATGTAATTGGAAATATACATTTCTTTTTAATGTATTGCTTACCTGTTAAGGCTTGAAAGAAGGCTTTTAGTCGCTTTCATGCACTCCCTGAACATTACTTCCATACATACAGTGGTCGAAATAACAACCGTGAATGTCTTTTGTAAGCGCCCTCTTAATAATGTCTTCATCACATTTACCTGATCAAAAAATTTTGTTATTAGAAAATACTAACACATATAAGAGTCTTATTAGTATTTTTTAAACTTACGTAAAGTTCTTGATTGTCCGCAGAAATCATTTGGTTAACTTAATTTAACTCATCAATACTTTTTATTGGAAATGCGCAACGTACGTTTTTATTAGTGAGTTCTTGATGAAGAACCTTTTCTGCCAGCACCTTCTGCTCTGCTAGACATGTCATTATAATTTCATTTTGTTTAACTATAATGTCTGAAATTAAAGTGTAAGAAAGAAATAATCATAAACAAATAAGAAACTATTAGTGACCTTGGACGTTTTGGATGTTGTCTGAAAATGAATATATTTAATATGAATTTACTTACTGTTCATTTCTTTAAACTTATCTTGAAAAAGTTCTTTAATATTTGAACATCCTTGGCAACAATTGTGTTCCTTGTTATCTATAAATACATTATTTACTAATTATAATATGTACAATTAAATTAATACTTACATCCTTACATTACATTTATTTTACTTGTACCACTCATTTTAAACAATAAAAATTATATAATTTTTAAAGCTACAATAGCACTTAAAAGCACGCACTGAACAGATTTTAATTTCACAATGTAAAAGAATTCAAATAGTAAAAAATAGAGAATAAAAAAAATAACGGTTTCATTTTGAATAAATTCTGCTTAACATTTGAATTAGCTATTAGTTAATCTAAAAATAGTTCAGAAAAAGGTGCAATTGAAAAAACAACATTATCAGACATAGCATACATACATACATACATAATTGGCCGTTACAACCCTTCAGTCAGGATTACGGCCTAGCTTCTCAACACCACTCATGTTGAGTGCGTTAATTTTATACATGAATGGCGGGACCTACAGTTTAAAGTCGACTCCGAACGACAGATTTTTTTGAGAAGCTTTTTCATGGCAATTTTTACTCTCAGAGTTTTTGCCAGAAATCTGCTGAGAGGAAGTCGCCGAAGAAATATTTTTCATATTTCATTTTGATGTCTGACCTGGGATTCGAACTCGGGCCTTTCGTCTAATAAGCCAACACACTACCTACTAGACCACGGCGACTTCATCAGAAATAGCATAAACGTTTCAAATTATGGGGAAATTCTGCATGAAATTGTAGTTAGTTTATAATTAGTCTAAAAACAAAATCATCAAAAGTCTGATCTGGTAAAAGAGAGAACAGAGAGAAAACAAATCTCACGCACAAGAAGCTCTCAATAATAAATAAACGTTTCGTATTTGGGTGAGTTCTGCATAACATTGCAGTTAGCTTATAGTTAGTGTAAAAGAGTTATCTAAAAGTGTGTTATTTTCGTAGTCGAATACCAAATTCTAAGGAAGTGCTGCATTACATTGTAGTTAGATTATAGTCAATCTACAAAAGTTAACTTAAAGTGGACTACTTTCGTAGTCGACTACAAAATTGCTGGCAGGGTGCCATCCGTTTCATGCGACCTTGCATTACATGCGTATACCGAAAAAGTAGAATCAGTGTAGTTGTTGGTGACAAGAAACAGAAGAAAACGCATAGAATGCATAGACGCGTAGAACGCATCAAGTAGATCTACTTTCTACTTTTCTATGCGACTCATGCAGTGTGGGAAAATGTCAGCAGTTTTTTAAACTTGTCATGCCAAATTATATACTATTGTGAATGGTTTCGATAGATATGTTTAAATAGTGCATTACTATTTTTGCATTTTTCTTTTTGCATTCTAAAAATATTGATAAAAACATATTTCATAATAAAGTTTACTATTAATTTAAGAGGAAAATACATTTTTAACACATTTATGAACATTTCATCATTTCATGAACAAAATATGCATGTTACTAGTTGTCGATTGTTTTTATGTACTGAGTGTCATCTATTTTGAATTTATTTATTTGTAAACAAGACAAGTGGAGGATAAATTAACCGAAAACACTCGTCATGTGTTCTTTTGAGAATTTTCGTAGGCCTTTACAGCACAAAATATCACATATGTAAACTCATAAATTTGTAATTAATAAATTCTTTTATAATTACAATTTGATTTTCTATTTTTCCCAAAAATGTTCTTGTTTGCTTTTTTATTGCTTACCACAACAGCTGATCAAAACAAAAAACCCATCGTATAAAACGCATTGTGTATAACTTGCAATAAAAACAGCATAGAATGCAAGAAACGCATGGTATGGACTTTCGGCTTTATACCTATTTACGTATAATTTTGACATTCATATTTATTTTCATCTATTTCTGTAGTGCAAAAAGTTTATATTCATATATAACCTAAAATATTTATACAACTGTATTCAATTTTGACGGCTCCTTTAATGCACTTTTCTGTTCATCAACTCTGGCCTGTATCAAATGAAGAGTGTAAACAAAATGGGAAAACCCCGAATTAAAAACAAACAACTGCTCAGAATATACATTTCAGTTAATGAAAACTCTGCATTGAGTAGTAGCAAAGAAAATAAAGTATAAGGAATGTGCATTTTGGCATATTTTGGAATATTTCTCAAAAATATTCCATGACGCGGGGGGAAAGATAGAAGGGAAGGGTAAAGAAACCAAGAGCGTAACAATGCGTTGTTCTCATCGTGCGTTTTTGTTGTTTGACTAATTTTATATTTATTTTTCTGAAACAGTGTTGCCACGAAAAAAAATTTTGTAACCAACATTTGTGAAAGAAATCACAAAATAAAAAAAATATAACCAAAATTAAATTCGTAGACTTTTGTTTTATTTTTTTTTTCAAGTTTAAATTATAACTAATAAAAAAAAGAAACAAAAAATAGCTTTTTTTATAAGAAAAAAAATAACCAAAACCAAAAAGTCTACACATTGGTCAAAAAATAACCAATTTTGGTTAGAAATAACCAAAAACGGCAACACTGTTCTCAAATCACTTATTCTCAGAGGAAAATTGTTAGTAATATTTTCAAGTCTACTTATTAACCCAATAATATGTATATGTGAGCGAAAAATATAAAAAAATTGTACTGCGCTAAAAACCTAAAAACACCGTATTTAACTTGGCAAGTATTCTTCCAAAAATCGAAATCATTTCTCATTGATATTAGTGAATCATACCATAATATTTCTTTGGGTGTAAAATTGAAGTCTGAAAAAAGCTACATGAACATTCTTCTTTAGAAGCTGACAAGCAAAGCAACTGAATGCATTTTTACGCTCTCATGATGAGAGCAACACATTGTTACGCTCTTTGTCTGTGTTTATTTTCCTTCTGTCTTCCACCCTCCTCATCCCGAAATGATTTTTTAAAAAGATTTTGGTGAGAGCGGGTCGTAATGTTAAAACCCGCCATAAGAAATTTTACTTCTACATAATGCGCATTCTGTATATCCATATTCTTTGGTAGTAGTTAGCTTAAAGTTAGTAAATAAATGTTAACTTAAAGTTGGTTATTTTTGTAGTCAGATACTCATTCTCCTACAGGGTCATTTCTTGTAGGGTACTAGACAAAAACAGCCCGCGTTCCTGGACAGTACAACAATATACGTTCCTGTACTTATATTAAGAATGAAATCTTTTGGAAAACATTTGTATTTTTCTGAAAAAGTGCACAATACATAAATTTTTTAAAGTAAGAACACGAATTGATGATCAATTCATCAATTATTTGAAATTTAAATCATTTGCATCCTTTTTTATCCTGCCAGCACAGCACTTTCACTCAACAAAGCATGATTTTTTAATTGTTGTTGCATATACAACAGACTTTTTCAATTCCTTTTTATTTTTAAATAGTATGCATATGCAGCAACCTTTTAGAATTACAATAAATGTCTTAAGCCTCCAGCTACCAATCAAATATTAATTTTGATGAAAATCTTTCATAATTCGATATAAAACTTGAATTCATTTCTTGAGTTCAATTGTGCATTTATAAAGGCCGTGTCAGATAAAACTTTGTTGCTTTGCGTGACGTTTATAACTTTAAGAGAAAAGCATAAAGCAAAAGGTGTATGACACAACCAAAACTTTGACAACTCTCGCGTTGTTTGTTTCTCTTTAAAAGTGGTTGGGCGCGTAAGTTTTTTTTACTGAGTAAAATTATGAAAATTATATTAAATACTTCTTCCAAAATATAAAATTCACTTACCTCTCTTTTTTTTAATATAATAAAAACAAAACAATATCAAAAAAGCTTTAAATTTAAAGAAAAATATTGAAACAATAAAATTTGCGCTCAAATTTGCCAAAAATATTTACTGAATAATCAACAGCTGATTGTCAAAGCGAGCAAAAAGATGAGAGATGCCCAACTTTTCGCTTTGCGTTGCGTTAAAAGCAGTTTATGTGACAAGTGCCATATGAACATGTACATTTATCTCAAATGTCAAAGCGTATATGCAACGCAACGCGAAGCAAAAGTTTTATCTGACACGGCCTTAATGCAGAAAACTACTGATAAAGTATACCTCTCATATCGTTCTTTATAGACGATTGTATACATATACAACAGCACGATATCAAGAGATTGTGAAGGCAAGCTCTGAGTGTGTAACAAAGTGTAACACTAAATTTAAAACAATTTGTAACATGTCTCGTGATAGTTAGTTTAGGATAGTAAACAATGTCTTAGACGATGTAGTTCTAGGAGCACTTGTAACTGAAATACTTTGGACGAACTTTATTGACATTGATGTGGGAAACGTCTCCCTGAATAAAATCTTCGAAATCTGTTTTCAACACTTTAAAGGCAGTATACCTGAATATGTATTCTGTCATAATAAAATATAAAACTAAGTTGTTGAGCTTATTAAAAGAACTAAATCATTTTTTTCTGACAAAGGTGGAAAATACATTCACGCATGCCCTAGATGACATAGCATTGACGATATTTTGGGCTACTTTGCTACTTACTTCATTTTGACAATACCGGCTAATAATCGCCCTCATTTTGTTCCGAAGTCTAACCACCTCAACTATTGCTTATTAAGCCCTGGGACTTAGTGGCTTGCAGATAAATCTGCTTTTCACATTCTTTCAGGGACAATTTTTCCCTCTTCAAAAGATTCTCACAAAAATTTGTGACACATTTCCAGATCTCTTCTTTTTCTATCATCTTCACCCCGATATTTTTTTGGCAATAGAGGTACAATTCTAAGAGCTGAATTGTGAAAACTGAAGTACTAATACCTTTTAGTTTTGTGCAATATACTGTATAATTATGCTTATTCTACGTAGAATAATTCGTATCTATAAAACCGCTTCTCTGAATACAGAGAATATTTTGTACAAATTTATTAATTTTCCAAGTTTTACCATAGAATTCACTTTTTTCTTGTAATAATGATTTGAAGAATTTAAAATTTTCAGGTGTAATAAGCTTAATTAATGAATATTGTAACAATAATAATACTAATGTATAGTTTCTATGTGAACTGTTAATATATATGTTTCTATAGAAACTGATAATATAATTGATTGAAACCTTAAGTCAACACAAATTTGATTTCTCTGTATATATAAAATCAATATTAGTTCAAAACCATAAAGTATATACAAATATTGAAAGTATACTTGAGTCTACATAGATATAAATGTTAATACAAAGGAATACAGACAATGTTAAAACATGTAGCAAACATTTCTTCTTAAGGATTTGAATTTAATCTATTTAAGAAAATTTAAAAACAGGCCTGCAACTTATATTTTTTAAGTATGTATTTCAAATGATTTGACAACGATTTCGAAAGTCTTAGTGCTTGAAAGAATTAATTTTAATAAGCCCCTTAAAGGCTTTGTTAATTGTAATTAATGTTGAAGTCACCGTAGTCTAGCAGGTACTCTGTTTTCTTATTAGACGTAAGGCCACGGTTCAAACCCCAGGTCAGACGTCAAACCGAAATTATGAAAAAATATTTCTTGGACGACTTACTCTCAGCAGGTTTCTGGCAAGAACTCGGAGAGTAAATAAAATTGCCATGAAAAGTTTCACAAAAATCTGTCGTTCAGAGTCGACTTTAAACTGTAAATCGCGCCACTCAAAATTAACACACACAACATAAGTGGCACAGAATACACACAGAATCGAAACTTTTGACGTTTAATAAACGCTCAAAGCAGTAGCTTAACTTATCTATTAGAGGGAGAAACAAAATATTAAAATGTATTGCGAATCAAATGTGTTAGAAGCAACAGATATACAGAGTGAAAACTGGCGGTTAAAGTAGAAGAACTAAATGTAAATAAACATTTATTTTGTGTTAAAAAAGGGAAAATTTAGAATATTTTTTAATTTCTTCAATGAAAAGTTTAAAGATTCTTAAATATTAATAGAAATGTGGGTGATTTTTGGTCATAATGAATATAGTTTCTTGTGCAAGAGGTAATTAAGAAGCTAAATATTACAAGATCAAAATAAGACGTACTACTCATAAAAAATTTTTCTTGCTGAAAGATGCCAATATTTTTTAATTTCTTGAAAGGAAAAGTTAAAAAGGTTATTGTTATTAGTTGTTTTTATTATTTATTAATAGTTTTAGACAAAAATTAGATTCTTATTAACTCTCGCCAATATAAAAAACCCACCCCGAAAACTAAAAAAACATAAATAAACAAAACAGAGTTACAATCAAAGAGGGACAGAAATACTCTTTGGTAATATTTGTTGTCCCTTTCTCAATGCTAGTTTAACTGTCAAAATCTCGTTTCGATTCTGTGTGTATTCTGTGTAAGTGGTGTGAGAAGCTAAGTCGTAATGCCGACTGAAGGGCTGTAATGACCAATTATGTATGTACAGAAAGACCCCGCTAAACGCGTAGGATACGTTCCAATCAGTTCCCGCGCTAAACTAAACAGCCTTAAACGAGGCATCTAATAAATCAATTGTGACGCAGGAAAGATGAGTTCGTACTGTGACTGCGACTTCGAAATATACAGTCGGAATCTTTATTCTGGACAGACTAAGAAAAGAGCGTTGAAAAAGATACATAGTATACACCGTCGCTACATAGTGCACCGCTTTTGTACTACCGCGTAATTCTGAAACAGCGTTAAAGCGGAGCAGCGTTAAGCGGGGTCTTACTGTATGTACTAGAACCAGAATCTATTTCAGCAATTATTCAGCAGCGAAAATGCGTGTATAAAGGTTTTTGTGTTTAGTTTTCAAAAATTAGCTTTTTTAAGCAAGAAAAATTTACCAAAACAAAATATTTTTTAAATCTGTTGCGAGTCATTCAGTCAATTTTGGCAAATTTCTGCGGAGGAGTATATATTAGTAATATTCAATAACATGTGTACTAAAATTGTTTTAAAAAATTGGAGTTCCCTCGGGCCTCGCTTCGAAAATTCATCTTCATTTTTGAGGCAAGAAAGACTAAATAAAAATAACATACCCGTTATCATAATCCGGTAACCTGAATCTATCCTTTTACCAAAATGAACTGATTTTCCGGTAATTATTTATGTTTTTGTGTAATTTTATTATTTATGTTTATATGTAAGTGATTTTCATAATTGCGGCACATTTTTTGGATTTTACGCCGATTTGGATTTTATATCAATAGCAAATAGAGAAGAGGAAATCTAAAATAGTTCAATTTAATATTATTGGTGGTATTAGTTTTCTATTGGTGTTTTTACCCTTTAATTAAAAATGGAAATATTTTTAAAAGTTTTATAAATCAGTGTTCGGACATCAAGTGTGATGTTACAATAGGTGAAAATAAAATGTGAAAACGATTTTAAATTAAAAATGTTATAATAAATTAAATAACGAAATAAAAATAATTGTGTTATCCTTTTTTATTGTGTTTATTAATTTAATTGAGATTATTATTTTTTACAAAAAAAAAAAAAATAAAATACTTTAAATATCATTGTATTAACATCAATTTACAGTACACATGAAAGGATTGGATAATTCTATTGCGAATGAACTGTAATTTCTAACAACATAATTATTGAAAAAAATGCCTTAAGATAGTTTTTTGAAAAAAGAAAAAAAAACCTCCAAGTATTCTCCATTGACAGCTACGAATTGTTACCATCTCATTGTTGGCTTTATGGATTTCGCTATACACAACCAATTTTTTATAACATGCTCTGCGCATTCCAGTGAATGCCTTTTTAATCGAAACAAATAGTAGCTAGAAGAGGAAAGATCAGAACTATAAATTAGATGAGCTAAAACTTTCCATCCGAAAATTACAGACTCGTTTCAGATTGCATTCTAAGGAATTTTCAGCCAATGGTCGCTTCTAACAAAAATATTCTTTTCTGAACAAGCCTACAACCTATAATTTCTTGAGGTTGGGGTTGTCGTAATGAACTAATTTTTATTGTCAGTGATAATTTGATACAAAAATGATTTCCTTTTACAGTGATTAAACACAATTCCAAGCACGCGAAATCATATTTCCATGCCTTCAGCTCATGTGATACTTAATTTCCATGCTTGTGCATGAATTCTACTGCTCCAACCGTTTTAAATCGTTGCTTGAGTTACAAATTTCAAGCTCTTCTTCCACCTTGTCTATTATGAGGTGAAGTTAATTTAACAGTTCAGAACCGCGCAAGTCAATCGAAACACTGTGTAAACGTGCAGTTTTCTTCGCAAAAAAGTGACACCAAAATGTTCCGCAAATGCTGTTTCTTCTCAGTAGTTTGAAAGATTTTCCACTGTGAATTAACCCAATAATTGTTAAAACTTCTATAGTAAGAATAAACTCTTTTCGGACGAAAAGAGTTTCGTTCATATTCTTAACAATTCACAATTAAATTAAATGGGAGGGATGGGATGCATGCAAACAAGGTAAAGTTTCTGACTGTGGCCAACGTGGCGACCACCAGGACGATCCTTGTCTTGCTGTATTCAAGTTGACACGCAGCCTCCTCGTGGCCCCTCCTGGATGACATTCTAGCACCCGCTAGATGTTAACTAATGCGTGCAGCGAAGTCCAATCCCCTGGACGTTAAATTTGGGTTGTGCGTAGGGCTTGGAACCCACCACGTAAAAACATTCTCCAATGAAAACCAAAACAATAGCCTCTATAAAGATCCCCTCAAAAGTTGACGACCACGGCAAACGTTTAAAGGACTATGATTTACGAATAGGCACATGGAACGTCCGAACCCTTTACAGGGCAGGCGCTTCCGCCCAGCTGGCGGATGCCCTCATGAAATGTAGGACGGACATCACTGCCATCCAGGAAATGCGATGGATAGGGCAAGGATGCAAAAGGCTAGCATCTTGCGATGTGTATTACATCTGCCAGGTTGATAAGCACGAATTCGGATGCGGATTTGTGGTTAATAAGAGACTTCGCCACCTTGTCTCTGGGTTCACACCTGTGAACGAAAGGATAGCCACAATCCGCATTAAGGCAAAATTTTATAACATCAGCCTTATTTGTGCTCACGCCCCGCCGGAAGAAAAGGACGATGTGACTAAAGATGCCTTCTATGCTAAACTCGAGGACGTATACGATAAGTGCCCGGCCCATGACGCCAAAATCGTCCTCGGGGATTTTAATGCGAGGGTCGGGCGGGAAGGTATCTTTGGCCCCACTGTCGGACAGTTCAGCCTCCACGAGAACACTACCCCCAATGGTATGAGACTGATCGATTTCGCCGCGGCACGTAACATGGTAGTATGTAGCACCAGGTTTCAACACCTCGATATCCACAAGGCCACTTGGATGTCCCCTGATCGATATACGTCCAACCAAATCGATCATATTGTGATTGACGGAAGGCACGTATCCAGTGTACTAGATGTGCGTACGTTCAGAGGTCCTAACATCGACTCTGACCACTACCTTGTCGCAGCCAAGTTTCGATTGCGCATTAGCGCATCGAGGTCTGCGCGCTCTAGTATATTGCGAAAGCTGGACGTCAAAAAGCTGCGATCACAAAGGACAGCTGAGGCGTTCTCCGCTCAACTCTCCGATAAGCTCCGTCATTCCCTCTCTAATCTCAACGACATTGGAGGACTGTGGGCCAACATCTCCCACTCCTTGCGCACTACTGCGGAAACAGTCCTTGGTTTCAAGCGCCCACCCCAACGAAATCAATGGTACTATGAGGAGTGTCGCGTGGCAGCTGCAGCGAAAAACGCCGCATACAGAAAAACTCTGCAGTCTGCCGCTACGCGAGCCATTGTCGAGGACTATAGAGAGAGGAGAAGGGAAGAGAGACGCCTTTTCAGACGCAAGAAGAGGGAGCAGGAAAGGCGTGAGCGTGAGGAAATCGAGGTGTATAAATGCAGGAATGACGCTCGAAAATTCTATCAAAAGGTTAAGCGTCTAACCGAGGGTTATAAGCCCGGAGCATCTTCCTGCAAAGACGAAAACGGAAACTTGGTAACAGATCCGCAAGGGGTGCTGAGGTTATGGAGGAAGCACTTCTCTTCTCTGCTACAAGGCGATGACGACACCAATTCCGCCTTTAGAGATGATGTTCCGAACCAGATCGATGATGACGGCGTGGAGATTCCGCCGCCTAGCCATGAAGAGGTCAAAGACGCGATAATGCGTCTTAAAAACAATAAAGCTGCGGGTCCTGATGGCATCCCTGCTGAATTGTTTAAGACCGGGTGTAATGAGTTGGTAGGGCGCATGCACCAACTTATTTACAAAATATGGCTAGAGGAAAGCATGCCCAACGATTGGAACCTCAGTGTCCTCTGTCCTGTCCTGAAAAAGGGAGACCCTACGATATGCGCCAACTACAGGGGTATAAGCCTTCTCCCTATCGCATATAAGGTTCTTACAGGCGTATTGTGTGAACGACTGAAGCCACTCGTCAAAACACTGATTGGACCTTATCAGTGCGGCTTCAGACCTGGCAAGTCCACCATCGACCAGATCTTCACACTACGCCAAATCCTGGAAAAGACCCATGAACAACAAGTCGACACACACCATCTTTTTGTCGACTATAAGGCAGCCTTTGATAGCCCCATAAGGGATCGTGTTTTTGCCGCAATGTCTGAGCTCGGTATACCGGCGAAGCTGATAAGGCTATGCAGAATGACGTTGAGCAATTCCTGCAGCTCCGTCAAGGTAGGAATGGACCTCTCCGAACCTTTTGATACCGTGCGAGGTTTCAGACAAGGCGATCCCTTATCATGCGACCTCTTCAACTACGTCATGGAGAGTGTTCTGCGAAAGGCGGGAGTGCATCGCAATGGCACTATTTTTCAAAAGAGTGTCCAGCTGCTTGCGTACGCTGACGACATTGACATCATAGGGCGTACCAAGCGAGATGTTACTGCGGCCTTTAGTGCTATTGAACGGGAGTCTACCAAGATGGGTATGGCAGTAAATGAGGGCAAAACAAAGTATATGTTATCGACAAGTAGAGACGTGCGGCGTATTGATTCACAGATTACGGCCGATAACTATACTTTTGAAACAGTCAAGGAATTTATTTATCTTGGCTCCGCCGTTACCACCAAAAATTATGTCAGTCTGGAAATCAAGCGTAGGATCACTCTTGCCAACAGGTGCTACTATGGTCTCAATAGGCAATTGAGTAGCAGAGACCTCTCTCGAGCGACCAAACTAACACTCTACAAGACACTCATCCTACCCGTGCTTCTTTATGGCGCTGAGGCATGGACCCTATTAAGTACTGATGCAGCGGCCTTGAGAGTGTTCGAGAGAAAAGTCCTACGTAAGATCTTCGGTCCAGTGCGTGTTGGCGATGATTGCCGTATCCGATTCAACAGTGAGCTGTATGAGCTCCTCAACGACATTGACGTTGTACAGCGTATTAACATCCAGCGGCTGCGCTGGCTCGGCCATGTCGTTCGAATGGATGAGGATGCTCCGGCGAGACGAGTATTTGATGCGGGTATCTGCGGAAGTCGGCGAAGAGGACGACCTTGTATCCGTTGGAAGGACCAAATCGAGGAAGCCCTGTCATCGATTGGTGTGACCAATTGGCGTAGGCGCGCAAGAAGCAGAGGCGCCTGGAAGGATGTGTTGCGGCAGGCCGAAATCCGTTAAACGGGTTGTTATGGCCAATTAAGTAAGTAAGTAAGTAAGTACAGGGATGGTTTATACAATTAAGTAAATTTATATCTAAGGCTTAAAATTAGGGTAGCCAGCGTGAACATCCCGCCCGATGGTAAATATAAAAAATATAGATTTTGGTTGACACTGAGCATGAGAGCCTGGTTGTGGGTTGCGCTCTTGGGACAAACACGCAACAAAGAAAAAAAGAAAACGAATTAGTTTTGCTCTTAACTAGAGAGCAGCACGAGCTTCCCAATCGACCGTGTTAGAATGCCATTGCTGAATCGAACACTAGCCACTCGCATTTTCGAATCAGGGCAAATAAACCCGTTCGATTTGGTACAGTTTTCAATCGTGAGGGGATAAATTGTCATTAGAAATGACAACAAAATCATAATCAATGAAGTCCCCCTAACAGGTTTTTTGAGGCATAAAACGGTCATTAACGAATATTAACTTTATGTCGATATTCCATGTGATTGTCATTGCCTACCTGGTCCATGATAAACGATACTCGATTTGCCGCAAAAGTTGACCAATGGCACGGGGGTTTTTGAAGCCAGGACAGAACGATAGTCGAAACTGTCTCACGAAGGCTTCTGATCTGGCAAGATTCAGCTTCTTACGAAGTGAAAATACAATAGAGTGGCATCGCAGAGCTCTAAATGGGGTAAAGTTTACACTTCTACAGGCACAACTTTTACTTTGGCTGCGAGCAAGTGGGTGACAAATTCACCAGGCGGGGTTAGGACTCTACTATACAGAATGGCAGCATATGCCTTCTCAGAAGCATCACAAAATGCATGAAGTTAAACTTCATACTGAGGGTTAAAACTAACCCAACGGGGCATGTTAATCCTGTCGATGTACGAGTAATCATCGACAAACTCAAGCCATCTGTTAAACGTCATGGGTTCCAAACATTCGTTTCAATCTGTTCTGCCTTTACAAGTTTGTTGCATAATAATCTTAGCAACTATGCTTTTAGGTGCCACTTACCCAACGGGGTCAAATAGCTTTGGCTATTTGAGACAAGACAGAGTGTTTTGGGACTATAGAGGAATATGGCGTTGGAGCTGTCTTGAAGCAAAATGTTTCAATTCTCGCATTCCAAAGTAAACCCATAGTTTTAGCGGTTCTAAAAAAAATTCTAAAAATTCTGAATTTATTGCATATTCGGATAGCTCAAAAGAAAAGATGAATGATGTGATTTAGAAACGACATGAAGGGGTAAATAGTAACCACAGGAGAATAAAATAGTCGTGATAGAAGTGGTCGAGTGGTCTAAGGAAAGGAATTCCCCAATTACTTCCTCGTATTAGGTTTTAATCTCGAGGCTCTGGAGATTATCAATTAAATTATTAAAAACTTCAGCTCTATTAAGAAATTGTTTATGTCCGCAGATGGCAAAATCCCATCCCAGCGATCAACTTGAAGAGGCCTAGCATACTAATTGCTAGTATACTAATTTAAGCTTTTGTAATGTAATGTATCTTTATCTAAGCTTTAGTGTTTTTTTTTTTAACATTACTCTGTAATTGTGTTTGACTTAGGCCTCTTGTTTTGTATAAACTGAGCTTAAAAAATCATTCGTTCTTGTAACATCCACCAGAATGCAACTATTTTTGTTTAAAAATTCAATACTTTGTTCCAAAACTTTCAATATTTGTGCAATAATTTTTTTGTAATAATAAAATTGGTGATTGAAATAAAATTTTGTTTAAATAAAAAAAATTAAAGTGTTATTGTTATTGTCGTTTTTTTTAAATTAAAAGCAAATAAATAAATTGTTAAAAGATATAATTTAACAATTACAGTGCAAATAATTAAGTATTGCAGCAGAAATAGTTTTATTGAAATTATTTTTTAAACCCCCGACAAAAACAAACGAAAGGAGAGTGAGAAGATCACCTGCAAACAAGAGGAAAGTGTCGTGTTTTTTTGGTGTTATATAATTGCAATGGAAGGCTTCTAATTTTGTCTCCCCTTTTTTTAGTGCTCATAGAGTTGAAGCAACAGTTCAGTATTTTTTATTGGACTCCCCCCATACAGTCCACGGAATTAACAGAAATGTTAGGGCTTTTGATATATCTAATTTCCCTGACTTATGCAAAGTTCGCATACCGGCTACCACAGTCCGACTTAAAACTTGAGCTGCTAAGTTAACCTCATCCTTTGGAAATTATTGCGATAAAGGTGGTCCAAACTTAGCTTAGGAGCACATTTAAGGGTACTACAATCTACATTATAAAAATGGATAACATCTGCCCAGGAGACAAGTTTATTGTTGAAACACACTTTTTCTTCAGTAAGCAGGCAATTTCGGGCGATTTTTAAAAGATGCGAACTGTCATGCATAAAATAAATTCGTTTATCGCTAACTAGAAAATAGGGACGTTTTAAAGTTACCCCAACGATTTTGGAGAAGTTGACAAAATTGCCACCTTGGTCGCAAACGAACTGGCAAGGTTTTAAGATTATTGCTTGTAGTTTTGAAATTGCCTCAAATATATAAGTTTTCATTGTTAAGCCATTACAATTTCCATAAACAAAGAAATATGGAATAGCTCGCAACCAATTTTGTACTGCTATCATACTTGCCATGATGACCATTGCGCTTGTCGCTAAGTTACGAGAACGATTTTCATGCCCAACGTCCTGTAAGCCTATAAGTTTGTCTTTGATCATGTTGTAGTCAAAAAAAGTTTTAAGAGACATTTCGTCACAGGAGACACTAACAAATTTGTCTTCGTCCGTAAATTCCTGCGCTCTCATCTTTAGTGCCTCAAAATTTCCCGGTTGTAAAGTTCTAATTTCGGACCAATTAAACGTTGGACGTAAATATCTATACACTAAAGTAGAAAGGAAAAGCAGAGATAAATGAATTTCAATCCGACACAGTAACGTCGTTGTTTCGGTTCACGGGTATAATTAGTCAAACCATTTTCTAAACAAACCGATAGCAGTTTACTAATTTTTGAAGAAAAATCATTTTTCTTCTTTAACTCCATTTCCAATTTTTCAACCTTCGTCTTGTATTTTTTTACTTGCCTAAATAACCTGGCATTAGCAACCTTCAACCTACTTCTTAATCTCTTTTCTAACAAATTTAGGCTGCGATAATGGTCCAAAGCTGGTTTTAATGTCCTTGAGGAGGGGGGTCTCTCTAAAACTACAGGATATTTCGTTGTCACCCTGATTCCCTATCTTGATTTCAGTACATTGGTTAAAACTTGGAATTGTTTTCTCTTTAGGCAATTCATTTAGTTAAGCACATTTCGGAACAGCATAGTTGGAAACACGATTTCCAAAAATGCAGACGTCTAAAAAAGGAACAAAAATAAAGAAAGAAAAGCTGCTGTAATACAAAACACATAAAAAGCCATAGCGAAAAAATATCAAATTCTAAGCACCAAATAACCAAAATAGAAATATGTACCAAAGTTAGTTAATAATATCAACAAACTTGCATTGTAAAATGTTATTTTACAAAAATTTCATTTTCATCTCTTATTTCTTATTGAATCAACATATTTACATACAAAACAAGCAGCATGTAACCAAAAGCTCCAACATCACACACACTTTTTTAAGTAAATCCAACATAAGCAAAATACAATAAACAAATGTGTATTCATTCGTACCGTATACACACATACTCAAACTGCTATATCGATAGGCAGGGACCACTCGTACTACACCTACAGAAGTCCAAAATTCAACATTCCACGTAAACTATGCTACGTATGGAATTTTTGGTGCAAAAGGACTGGTTTTATCCATATTTGGTGTACAAAAACTAAAAATCAAACATTCACTGGGCCATAACTTCCAAAAACCTTCACCGATTTTCATTAAATAAATAATACCTAAAAGCAAAATGTAGCTAAAAATTATAACCAAAATTATTCTACTTTATTTGCAATTGGTTTCCAATAAAGCTTTACTCTTCCTCTAAAATTAAATTTCAAATTTTTGATAATGATCGTATAATGGAGAAAAATATTTGGCCCATTTGATAAAAGTTGGCACTTGTAGAATATGTGATATAATTACAATGACATAGAACCGTTTGTGAGGGAAATCAGACTTAAGAACCAGAGGCCAGTATTGCGTTTTGTTAGAAAAAACAAGTTTTCCCTCACAAAAAAAAACAAACGCACTTTTAATATTAGAAATTAAAAAGATAAACAAACGATATACAACAAAAGAACACCCTAACCGCTATTAATTCGTACACCAGGTATTTTTGTTTGATATACTAATATTTAAAGTTCTATAATTTGGATAATAATAATGACAACGCCTCAAGAGTTATATTTTCTGAAAGTAATGTTATAGTCTTTAATTCTATATAAACTAAGTTTTACATATTTGAATAAATTTATTGAAAATACTAGCTAAAGCAAAATTTCATTGTTTTTAGACCAAAATTATCTGACCATTGCTAACTCAGTATTTTCTTCTTTATTTAACATTTCTTTGTTTTTATTATAAGGGTACATTTCACTGAATTATAATTTAGCAAAAGTAGCACAAAAATTAACTTCAGAATTAAATTATACACTGTATGAATTAATAGTTTTTTATGAAAATTGTTATACATTTGCTTCAGGAAATGTTTTCAAAATATTTACCCCAATATGTACGAATATATTTTTATTAATTTAAAGCTTATAGAATTACCTTTCAGAAACAGTGACTTTTAAGGCGCTGTCATTATTATTCTCTAAAATAAGTTACATATTTTGAATACATGGAATTGGAAGTATTAATATATCAAACAAAAATACGAGGTGTATGAATTAATAGTGGTTAGGTTGTAGAACCGTTCGTGAGGGAAATCAGCCTTAAGAACCGGAGGCCAGTATTGTGTTTTGTTAGAAAACATAAGTTTTCCCTCACAAATAAACAAACGCACTTTTAATATTATAAATTAAAAAGATAAATTTAACAATTTACAACCGTTTGTAAAGGAAACCAGCCTTAAGAACGGGAGGGCTGTTTTATATTTTGTAACAAATGTTTCCCTCATAAATAAAAATAAACGCACTTTTAATGTAAATAATAATAAAATACAAATAAATTTTCCCCAAACATTAGATATATTAAATAATAATAAGTTACAATATATAGCACTTACCTCGCAGCATTCTCCGGAAACCGATGTAGGTTTGGGCCTGGTAGACAGCTCATGATGCATTTTCTGCTCCTGTAAAAAATGTATTGTTATTTTATAAAATAAATATATGTATTTATAAATACTCACATTTTTCCTGTGTGCTTCTTGATACAATGGTTGAAGCAGAACTGCCCGACACAAATATTTCTTTGGTAACAATTGCACACAATTTCTATTAAAATTTTAATGTGTTCGCTATTTACTTTAATTTTTATTTTAATTGAAAATAAAAAACTTGCAGTATTAAATTTTTTCTTTATTTAATAAAACTTGTAGACAATATTTAAATGTGGTCAATTCAATTCAATCTCCGGTAGCCTAATGTGCCCTGATCCTTTTATCAACATCCAAAAATGTTCGAAAGTTCTTTATAAAAATATAAAAGATTGGGCTTGATTGGCTAATAACAACTGAACGAGCCTTTAAAATATAAAAGATCGATTCTGACTGGTCAACAGCATCTGAACGAATTTCGTTAAGTTCCCTGTTAAGAAACTTCATGCTCATTGGCCAGTCAGTACGTTGCCATATGGTACAAATATTTCCAGTGTTGGCAAAAGGATCATGTGTTACAAGTAATTACTTTCCAGTGTTGGTAAAGGATTAAGTGTTACAAGTAATTACTCGTTACAACTTTGGCCGACCTGACAAACCAATCGACCTCGATTGAGACATTTTAATTTACTTGAAATCATCTTAAATATTATACTTATCACTAGTACTAACACTAAAGGTATTGCTTATCGCGAAGGGGAACTTCTTTGAATGTCATTCTATGACGCTGTCGTCCGTTAGCCATTTTCTTATTCTAGAGGCTTCTATAATACCATCGTATGGTATTTGACTAAGTTGACAATTTTCGATGTCTCTTGCAACGTAACGGTTATGTGGCAAAACCTTATGAATTACATATGGACCACGGTACTTTGGGATTAATTTCTTATTTGTTCCAACTACTGTGTCCACATTACGAATAACAACAAAATCACCCTCACAATATTGTTATGCTGCCGAAAATATTTTTGACTATAATCTTGTGACTTTTCTATCGCATCAAATGCAGATGACCGAATCTCATCCAAGTTACGTTCGGAATTTGCGTCTAGCTTTTCTTCAAGATATTCTGTAAGTTCATCAATTTCCTCACCCCTTTGCTCAACACCAAACAGCAATTTACTAGGGGCTACTTCAGTGGTTGAATGAATAGTATTATTCAGACCGTATTCTATTTTTCCTAACATAATGGACCAGTTGGCATGGTTAATAGGTTCCGTCACCTTACTTAACATGGCTTTAATTGTTCTATTAACGCGTTCAACTTGTCCGTTTGCCTGCGGAGAGGCAGTCGCGACCTTAATATGTGATATACTGTTTCTCAATAGGTAGGCATTAAACTCAATAGAAGAAAAACAAGTTCCACGATCGGATACTATACGTCTTGGTCTACTGTAATAACTAAAATGTTTGTCTAAACATGCTATAACTTCTCTTGTACTTGTAGAAATTACTGGGTACAGGCGGACAAATTTCGTAAAGGCATCAATAATGACCAAAATATGCTTTCGTTTAGTGTTAATACAGGGTAATGGCCCGAAATGATCAATATGTAAGGTATCGAAAGGAACTGGCCTTTTAGGAATGCTATGTAAATTATGTTCATTAATGCGCACGGGACCTGAATACATAATACAACATATGCAATTCCTAACAAACTTATCTACTTTTCGCTTCATTCCTGGGAACCAATAATTCTTCCTTATTTGATTGCAAGTCTTTTCTACACCCAAATGACATATTTTCTCATGTACCAATCTAATTACATTTTGTTCCATCTCAAAAGGTACGTACAACTGCAAGGCCTCGTCACTACCTATTCTAAAAACCAATCCATCTCTTTACTCCTAATTCTCAACTTTTTCCTTTTCTAATCTTTTTCTCAATTGCAAAATTGTCCTGTCGCGACTTTGAGCAACTTGAATATAAAAATCTATTTCCTCCGGAAGCAGCGCAAGCATCAACGGGATTACCTGTTCCAGCGGTGGGACAACGACTAAGTGCATCTACGTGTCCCATATTGATACCACCTCGGTGTTGTATGGTATAATTGTAATCTTCTAGTTCAAAAGCCCACCGCGCAATTCTGGCGTTCGATTGTTTTTTTTCTAAAGTTAGTGTCAGCAAGTTACAATCCGTTACAATCTTAAACTGGATTCCTTGAAGATAAACTCTAAAACGGCGTAATGCATATATGATGGCCAACGTTTCCAATTCAAAACTATGATATCGCATCTCAGCTGCTGTAGTTGCCCTAAAAAAATACATGACGGGATGGAGCTTTCCGTCTTGTTGACGTTGTAAAAGTACTGCCCCGAATCCTGATGAGCTTGCGTCACAATGTAATTCAGTTTGTTTTTGCGGGTCATAAATGGCAAGGACAGGACCAGATGACAAAATATATTTCAATAAATTAAAAGCTCTATAACATTCATCTGTGGGTTCATATTTTCCATCTAGCGTTAACTGCCTCAAAACCTTTGTGATACTTGAATGATTTGGTACAAATTTCCGGAAGTACGAAAATAAAGGCTGACTTCATAAACGCAGTTTGCAATGTAACCTTACAATGCATGGTGTTCATAAAAGCAGTAAAATTTGTTTTGGCAATGCCTCATGTTCATTATTGCATGGCAATGCTTTTCAGTGCGCATTATTTGTCAATTTCGTGCATGGTTTTTATTTGTGATTCTTTGTAAACATTTATTGGCGGCAAAAATTTTGTGGTAGAAATGGCAGATTTATTTTAATTTAATTTTTTTTATATAAGTAATATGTGATTTAACATTTAATTTTTTATATATAGTAAAAAAAAAGAAACCATGAAAGAAAAAAGCTACTCATAGAAGTGCATTTGAGGTGTGAGCCAGACTTCATAGCGAAAAAATTAAAGAAATGCAATACTTTTCTTCATTCGAAAATGAGAATAAAATATATCGTCATGGTTGCGATAATTTTACATTTTATTTATAATTTTTAAATTTTAGGAATTTTTCTCTTTGAATCTTGGCTAGTTAATAACAGGGACCGTAACTGTTATAACTTTTATCGTAAAAGTCAGAAAATAAAAGTTATTTTTTACTTCTTATTTTTTCGAGCAGAAATAAAAGTTATGTTTTGACTTTTATTTTTTCGAGCAGAAATAGCAGTTATTTTTGACTTTTATTTTTCCGAGCAGAAATAAAAGTTATTTTTTGACTTTTATTTTTAAGAGCAGAAATAAAAGTTATTTTTGGATTTTTATTTTTTCAACCAAAAATAACAGTTATTTTTGACTTTTATTTTTTCGAGCAGAAATAAAAGTTATTTTTCAACTTTTAATTTTTCGAGCAGAAATAAAAGTTATTTTTTGACTTTTATTTTTTCGGGCAGAAATAAAATTTTATTTTAAAAACAGTTAAAAAAGTTTTATAATTATTATGTATACATACATGTATAATACATATGTGCTTTTAGTAAAAAAAAGTCTTGTGAACAGTTAAAAAGAAACTTAAAGATATTTTCGAAAAAGAACATGTAAATTCAATAACATTAAAACATATAATAAAAAACCTAGGTTTACAATTAACAAACTTTTAAACTTAAAATTAACGTGTTAATCTGTCTGTATTTATGGTAATATTATAAACATATTTTTGAATAAAGGGGTAAAGCAGTATATATTCCTTTGGATACTCTAAATTAAATACAAAAAACAGTTCAAAACATATATCTCAAGCGGTTAATGCTGAGTGCATACAATATTTTATGCCTTCGAAGGAAACAACTATTTTTTTTTTTGGTTCTAAAATTTTGTTTGCTACTAATACTAAGGGCTGTATTTGTATTTCAGTTTCGTATTTCTTCTTCACAGGCAGCGAAAATTAGCTGGAAGTCGCGAATAAAATATCTCGTATAACTTCTTTCCATCAATAACATAACATCATCTGAAAAAAATTAAAATACACATCAAATGCATGTCTACACCCATGCGCAGAGTATAAAATTTATAGTAAACTTACTTTCACTTATAATTGTCATTTCTTTCATAGTATTAAATAAAATTGTATTTGTCTTGTCTTTAATTCGATCCTCCAACACTGGGCAAATTTTTAAGGAAAACGTTTTAAAGTATTTACTTATGGGCTCTGATTTTGGATACATGTGCATGAAATCCATATCGATCATGTCATGCATCATATCAACGGCCTAGTTTTTCCCTTTCCACTGTAAATTCAGCCCGTTTCCAAATAATTCTGAGGGAGCTCCTGGATAAAATTGAAAGCAGCCCAGAGTTACAAAGTTCATTTTTAATTATGGATAATGTCTGAATCCATAAAAGATAATAGTGACTGTAAAATTAAATTAAATTCTATAAATGGTTTAATTTAATTTGAAAAATGTTTCATTGAATTTGAATAAAGTTTTATTTATTCTGAAAAGAGTTTCATTTATTTTGAAAAAGGTTTCGTTTAATTTAAAAAAAGTTTCGTTTAATCTGAAAAAGGTTTCGTTCATTTTGAAAAAGGTTTTATTTATTTTGAAAAAGGTTTAATTTAAACTGAAAATGCTATAGACACTTTCGTAGCACATGTGAAACTAATATTCTGACAATAATTCTTCCAGCGCCTACTTGGTTTTTAAAATTTCAAAAATAAATAACGTTCTCAGAATAATTTTTCCAACGCCTACTTCGTTCTTTTTTTAATTTCAAAAATAAAAGAGTTAAATTGAAGAAATTTCCTTAATTTTACAGTACCATTGTACATTTAACAAATTTTCTTCAATTCTACAAAATTATATCTAAATTAACAAAAAATAATTATTCAATATGACTAAAAAATAACTAAATTTTTTTGTTATTTTTATTATAAAGGTTTATTTAATTTTGGGTAAATTTTAGTTAAATTTACACAACATTTATTATCTTTAACAAAATGTTATTCAAATCAACAGGTCCGACTTAATTAAATTTTAAAAATAAAACTAATTTCGTTAATTTGAAGAAAAGTCTTTGTGTTTAATAAGATGTATGTAGATTTGAAGAACACTTGTGTAGACTTGAATAAAAAATCTATAGATTTGAATATATTTTTCGTTGAAGGTTTACTAAATTTTGTAGTTAATATTACCTACGATATTTTTTTCAGTGTAGTTACATTAAATGGAACAAAAGATTTCCGTATAAAGTTAGTTAGACTACCGGTATCGCAAAGAGAAAAACACTTTATAAATTTTTTGCACTTGATCCTACTATCGCAAAAAGCAATACTTACATTGTTTACAGCATTTATGTCTTTTCCATAAAAATTTTCTTTGGCATCTACTTCATCGGGATTTACAGCGGCGATTTCATTCTTGCGGTGCATTAATATTTTCTTCGGGTTGGTGCAACTGCGGTGATCATGTCCTGTTTGCCAGCATCGGAAGCAGTTTCCATCGGGTCGCTTGTCAAAAGGGCATTTACTTTGGTAGTGTCCCATCTGCGTACAATTATAGCATCGTATTTTGGTGGTATCTGATGAAGATGAATTGAGTTGAACAGGTTTCTTTGTGATCGTAGTTGTATTCGATAGAGTAGCATCACGGTTGACAGTAAGACGATTTGCACGGCGTTGTTCGTATAAGTCTAAAGATTCTTTAAATTGATTCATAGTACGTGCACTCATAAGAAAATATGCATCTGGAGTATTGTCCTGCATACCATCAATTATGAAGCCAATTAGTTCAAACTCATCTATATCACAACAACGGGACGCAATATTTTCCATTTCTAAAACATAACGCCGCACATTATCTTTTTTATTCCACTTAAAGTTCGCCAAAGTTTTATAAATTTCGCCACGACCTACTGCCCGACCAAATTCTTTTATTAGTGTTGCTTTCAACTGAGCATAGCTAAAAACTTCAGTTTTATTTAGAAGGAGTCTTGCGGTGCCTGTCAACGAGTTGCACAGGGATGTGTATTTAAATAATTCATCAGCAGCAACCATTTGCATTACACGTTCGAAATTCCGAAGAAAATCGTACACGCTGTATGCACGATTCTCGCCATCAAATTGCACAATGGCGTGTTCTATGTCAAGAAAAGTCAATCGGTTCGAGGTGATGAGCGGTGTTGATACTTGTACCTCCTCTGCCGTCAGTGATTCACGATTTTCTAAAGCAGCGATAGCTTGCTGTAGCTTCAACAACTCATGTTTTTTTCGTAGAATTTCAAGCTGATAGTCTAAGTCAGCGGCTTCAGTTTCAGCTGATGCACTAATACCAAGCTGACCTACCTCATGACTGCACTTAGATCCCACATTAGCATCGGAATTGTCATTTTTTAGCATCGTCTTCGCATTCTTCAACATTTGTTTTGGCATAAACATCGGATTTGACATCAGTATTAAATTCGCTACCCAATCTACGGGCAGCAGTAGATTTTATGTTTGCAGCGGAGTTTTCTATACCTAATACAGCGGTAACGTTTGCAGCTTAATCTTCCGGACATAATACGGCGGAGTCTTACTTATAGCGGCAGATGGTTCATCATCTTTTCTAACATTAGAAGTTCCCGAAGGCGAGCACAAGAAGCATTTGACGGAATCTCCACGCCAGCATTCTTTAAGCCATCCAGGAGCTGTTGCTTGGATAAACGCGACGTCATATTTTAACAACTCACCCCATACCTGAGCTTGAATGTGTTCGCTATTCACTTTAATTTTTATTTTATTTAATTGAAAATAAAAAACTTGTAGACAATATTTAAATGTGGTCAATTCAATCTCCGGTAGCCTAATGTGCCCTGATCCTTTTATCAACATCCAAAAATGTTCGAAAGTTCTTTATAAAAATATAAAAGATTGGGCTTGATTGGCTAATAACAACTGAACGAGCCTTTAAAATATAAAAGATCGATTCTGATTGGTCAACAGCATCTGAACGAATTTCGTTGAGTTCCCTGTTTAGAAACTTCATGATCATTGGCCAGTCAGTACGTTGCCATATGGTACAAATATTTCCAGTGTTGGCAAAAGGATCATGTGTTACAAGTAATTACTTTCCAGTGTTGGTAAAGGATTAAGTGTTACAAGTAATTACTCGTTACAAAATAAAAGTTTTATTATTTCACTTATTTTACTATTAATCACTCTCTTATATTTAATGTTTTAAACAGCTAAAAAAAGCTTACCTTGCGGTTAAATTGACCGACAACTTTGCCAATTGTATTTCTTTTATTGGCGCCAAATATATTAATCTTTGTTTATTTTCTTCAATAATTTTTAACAATTTTCACGTTTGTTTTTATTAATGCGCGCCAAAATAAAGGGTGTTTTTTATAGAGCTATAGAACTTTAAGTTGCAATAAAACAACGATGGATTATTAGGTTGACATGAATTTTATTTATCCGAAAGATAATCTTGTGGCATTAATTTTAAATATAATTTCTGGCATATGACCGCCACGGCTGGCGCGGATGTAGTCCAATCTGGACGTCAAATTTTCGATGACTTTTTCCAACATTTGTGGCCGTATATCGGCAATAACACGGCGAATGTTGTCTTCCAAATAGTCAAGCGTTTGTGGCTTTACCGCATAGACCAATGACTTTACATAGCCCCACAGAAAGTAGTCCAGCGGTGTTAAATCACAAGATCTTGGAGGCCAATTCACAGGTCCAAACGTGAAATTAGGCGGTCACCAAACGTGTCTTTCAATAAATATATTGTGGCACGAACTGTGTGACATGTTGCGCCGTCTTGTTGAAACCACATCTCCTGGACATCATGGTTATCCAATTCAGGAATGAAAAAGTTAGTAATCATGGCTCTATACCGATCACAATTGACTGTAACGTTCTGGCCACCATCGTTTTTGAAAAGGTACGGACCAATGATTCCACCAGCCCATAAAGCGCACCAAACAGTCAGTTTTTTCTGGATGTAACGGTGTTTCCACATACACTTGAGGATTACCTTCACTCCAAATGAGAATAAATCACTTGACAGCTGTTAAATTGGTCGCCATCTTGAAAAGTAATGCCAACTTAAAGTTCTATACCTCTATAAAAAACATCCTTTACAACCCCGCCCTCCGAAAACTAAAATAAAAATAAATAAACAAAATAGAGTTACAATCAGAGAGGGACAGAAATACTTTTTGGTAATACTTGCTGTCCCTTTTTCAATGCGACGTTAACTGTCAAAATCGCGTTTCGCCTCTGTGTACCCTGTGCTTATAACATCTTTTTAGCAATGTCAAAGAGCAACTAGCAGGTCAACGCATGCATAAACAAGTACAGTGAAAAAGAAGTTCATACATAAATAAACAAAAAAGATTAAAAACAAAAAATAAGTGTTCACGTTTTAGAGCTTTCAGATTTTGTTCGCGTTTTAGAATACTTTTGAAAAATAAATTTGTTCACGTCAGTGATGTCAGATGTAGGGAATTTTCTCTTTTTGTAGGGATATTTTCAAACATTTTAAAACTTAGGAAAAAAGGGAGAGATTTTTTATTTTAAGCGATATGTAGGGAATTTAAAAATTGTCTTTTTTATAACATATTAATAAAAAAAAAATTAAAATAATAAAAATATTCAACATTCCCAAATATTTTCAAAAAGAAAAACCCTACAATAAATTGTTTACAATCTGGTAGTCATCAAAAAAAAGTATGGCAATATCGTATTGGTAGACAGAAAAAACCGCATTGCTTTATTTTTCGCTTCTATGATTACAATTTGTGGTTTCTAAGTGCGCTTTTTGTAAATACGTGTTTTTATTAATTTTAAATTTTATACTTATAATAAAATAAATCAGGGGCCTTGCCGAGTAATTTTGTTCGTATCGAAAATCGATTCGAATACATGTTACGAATCGAAAAGTATTTCGTACTGTGTAAAACTGTCGAACGGTCCATAGAATTGTATCTCTTAAAAACGGATAAAATTATAGCAAAACTTGGCATAAATTTTATTTTCTGTCAATATATATATTTATACATACAGTTTGTCAAAAAAATCTTTGCACAGAAAAGAAATATGTTAAATTTGATCTTCATTAAACAAAATCTTTACCTACTTTTTTATTTTTGCACACATTTTATTACTATATTTGTTGACGACTATAAGAAACCAATAGTTTTCTAATAGCCCCACACATTACAATAATAACAACAACAAAAGAAGTTTACACAGTATAAAGAGTGTCAAAAAAATCTTTGCATATTGAACGAAGATAATAAAAAAATAATAAAAAAAAATCCGTTATTTCCCAAAAATGTTGTGCATTTTGGGTTTTTTACAAATGAGATGGAATGTGAAAGTGGTAAACAAGGTCTTAGTAATAAAGTGATCGTTCTTAATGCAACAAGGGTCCTTATATTTGAATACAAATCCTTATATTAAAATGCCAGGAAAACGAGTTTCAAAGAATATTATACAACTGGTCTATTTCAATTACTACAAAGGCAAATCTGCCAAGGAAATCGCCGATATGTTCTCCCTGAAAATCAGAACTGTATATAACTTTATATCCCGTGCTGAAAAATAAGGACGACTAGACTTAAAAGGATCCACAGGCAGGCCAAAAAAGGTGACGCAGCGAGTTGAAAGAAAAATTATTAGAACTGTTGATAGCCCGCAATCCAGTACGAGAGGATTAGCTCTTCAAGTGGAAAAAAGCTTGGGGTTACATGTTTCACATGAAACCATCAGAAATGTTCTTCAAAAACACAAATACTCTTCAAGAGTGGCTAGGAAAAAACCCATGCTGTCAGCACAAAATTTCGAAAAGAGATTAAGATTTGCCACTGAATACATTTCGCTTCCTCCAGAGTACTGGGACGATGTTATTTTCTCAGATGAGACGAAGATAATGCTTTATTATCATGACGGACCGCAAAGAGTTTGGCATAAGCCTCTGACAGCACTAGAAAATAGAAATCTTATTCCTACAGTAAAGTTTGGAAAACTGTCCGTAATGGTATGGGGCTGTATATCAAGCAAGGGAGTTGGTGTAATCAGGATTTTAGATGAAATAATGACTAAGGAAGTATGTCTTGATATTTTAAAAAATGAACTGACCGCCAGCATTAAGAAATTTGGTTTTATTGACCTGGTTAATCCGAATAAATTTAATTACAAATACTATCAAGATAATGATCCTAAACATAAATCTTATTTATGTAAGTCCTGGGTACTATACAACTACACCAAAGTTATTGATACTCCTGCCCAAAGTCCTGTGTTTTTTCTTAATATTTTTTAAGAAATTCGAGTTCAAATTAATTCACTTATAATTTGAACTTTTAAATGGGACACTACCGAACTTACGAAGACCAACTTGATCGCTTTAAATTTACCACACGGTTGCGCTTATGTTTTACAACTAACTTTATTATTTATTATTTCACTTTTTACTTAATCCTAACATACTCTATATACTTAATTCTAACTGTGGAATTCTATTCAGCAACTCCGTTGCCTGTTTAACCTTGGATTCTATAGGTTATTCAACTTAAAATTAACTTAATATTAGGGTAGTTCATTATTATGTACTTATATCTAAAATTCATCATTAAGTTATTAAATAGAAATTCATTATTATTTAAGCAAAAAATATAAGAAAGAACATAAATATTGAAATGATCCAACATTCCGGCCCCATTGAAGAACTGGAAGTTTTCAATCGAATGGGAGTGGGGCCAGTTTGTGAATAGGGCGTTTATATATGCCGGTGCGTGTTGCGACCTCCGCCACTCTGACCTTGCCGTCTTCGCCTTCTACGACCTTGACGACTCTCCCGGTCATCCAATGCTGTGGCGGGCAGTTGTCCTCGTGGACTATTACCACCTGACCTAGTTTCAGGTTGGGCGTTTCGGTGATCCACTTGGCCTTGCCTTGCAGACCCAGGACGTAGTCTCGTGACCAAGCCTGCCAGAACGTCTGCTTGAGACCACAGAGCAGTCGCCAACGCTTCCATAACCTGGGCTCGTTGAGTTTCCCGTCTCCTACGGATTCTAGCGGCAGCGAACGCAGACCCTCTCCTATCAGCAGATGAGCTGGGGTTAGCGCTTCTCCGTCGTTGGGGTCTGGAGACAGCGGTGCGATGGGCCGAGTGTTGAGCACCGCCTCTACTTCTGCGAGCATTGTTGCCATTTCTTCGTGAGTGAGCGCCAAGTTGCCCACGGCTCGCAGAACTAGGAACTTCGCTTGCTTGACGGCGGCTTCCCACAGTCCTCCGAAGTGCGGCGCCCGAGGTGGTATGAAGCTGAACCTCACCCCGGACGACGCTGCGTATGACTCGACGGCTTGTCGACTCCTGTCGAACGCTTGTTGAAGTTCTTTGAGGACTCTGCTGGCTCCGACGAAGTTCGTCGCGTTGTCGCAATACACTTCCCTGGGAAGACCTCTTCTTGCAGCAAACCTTTTAAAAGATAAGAGAAAGGAATCAGTAGATAAGTCAGACACTAACTCTAAATGCACCGCCTTAGAAGTGAAACACACGAAGACCGCTATATACATTTTCAATGGTGGTCGACCTCGAATTCTCAAAGAGACATTAACGGGACCACAAAAGTCTACGCCGACGATAAGAAATGGCCGTGTAGCTCTCACTCTATTAGTGGGCAAGTTTCCCATTATTTGGGACATAAGTCTTGGCTTATAGCGGAAACAATGTACACACTTGCGAACAACTCTACTGCACTCTTCCTTGGCATTAATCAACCAGATTCTCTCCCTAGCGAGAGCAATGAGTGCTTTTGTGCCAGCATGGCAATTTTCGAAATGGAGATGTCGCAAATAAAGTGTGACAAAATCATTTTGCTTCGGTAACAATAGTGGGAATTTTGCGTCATATGGCAAATTTGCATTAAGCAACCTCCCACCTACCCTTAATAGTGAAAATATTCTCCCTTCTTCAGTAAATGTGTGAATGAAAGGTGTAAGTCTCTGTATGTTCGACGGTAAGATCAGAGATCTCTGTAATTTAGAAATCTCCTCAGAAAAATTAGATTTCTGGATAGCCTCTACGAGGCGATAAAATGACCATTTCATTTCCGTTGCAGTAGGTATGATACTTTGACTCGTCTTTCGTTTCTTCAGACGATCAGTGAACCTGAGTACAAAACATGTTACTCGCAGTAACTTCTTATATGAAGAGTATTTCGATATCATCTCCAGTAGACAGTTAGATGTCTCCTCTACTGCAAGAAATACATTCACCTTTCTAGTCTCCAACAACTTTTGGTTCTCTGTTAATTCAAAATGTTCATTAACAGGCCATTTGGAACTGTCGTTCAGTAGAAACGACGGTCCTTCAAACCATATTGAATTCTTCAAATCCTTCACATCGGATCCTCTTGACACAATGTCAGCTGGATTATGTTTAGTAGGCACGTGGCGCCACGAAACTTGGTCCGACCACTCCTGAATCTCAGCGACTCTATTAGACACGAAAGTCGTTAAAGAGGATGGATGCGTTTTTATCCAATGCAGTACTATTTCGGAGTCCGTCCAGAAATAAACACCATCTATTTCGAAATTCATCATACGCTTAATTCTGCTCCATAACTTAGCTAGCAGGTGTGCGGCGCATAGCTCAAGTCTCGGAAGTGATTTGGACTTGAGGGGAGCAACTTTTGACTTAGCCGTAAGTAGTCTCGAGACGATTGCGTTTGTCTCGGAGCTTCGAATGTATATGCAACACCCATATGCTCGAATTGAAGCGTCAGAAAATCCATGAATTTGAATTCTCGCTGTAGACGTGGTATGGACGAATCTTGGGATACTAATTGAATCAACTTCCATTAAATTAGCCTTGAAGTTTTCCCATGAAGTGTTTAACGCCATGGGAATTGATTCATCAAAGTCAAGCTTTTGAATCCAAAGCTCTTGCAATAGGATCTTTGATCTCGTAACAAGTGGGCATAACAGTCCGAGAGGATCGAATAGTCGAGAAGACACCGATAATATGTTTCTCTTTGTAGCCTTCAAGTCCTGGAACTTATCTTCCAAATGAAATTTAAATAAATCATTCTTCGGAACCCAATGTATGCCCAATGCTTTCGCAGAGTCTGAATCGCTATGTATTAGTTTCTCTTTCTGTAGAGAATTCAGAAATTCAGGGTGGTTTGAAAACCACTTGGTGAGATTGAAACCAGCCGAAGCCAAAATTTCAGTCACTTGATTTCGAATTAAAATTAACTCTTCATAGCTCTCAGCTCCGGTAAGTAAATCATCCACGTAGAAATCACTGCGAACAACTTTCGAACCAATAGGCAGAGTCTCTTTGTATATGTCGCTTAAGTGAATCAGACATCTAATGGCTAAAAATGGCGCTGAAGCTGTACCATAAGTGACAGTATTCAGCCGAAAATGCCTCAACTCATCAGATGGATTCTCTCGCCAAAGGACCAATTGAAAATTTCTATCCTTGTCACCAATCATGACCTGACGATACATTTTTTCAATATCTGCAGTGATTACATACTTGTGGAATCGAAAACGGATCAATGTAGAATACAACTCTTCTTGAACTGTAGGACCGACCATTAACAGTTCGTTAAGCGAAACATGTGAAGAAGTTCTACATGAAGCATCAAATACTACCCGAAGTTTGGTAGTTGTACTCTGAGGTCGCAAAACACATTGATGTGGAATAAAATAGTGGGGAGTATCTGGGAATTTGTCCAAAAGTGACATATGACCCAAGTTCAAGTACTCCTTCATGAAATCATGATACATCTGCCTCATAGTATCATCTTTGGAAAGTTTCCGTTCCAAAGAGAAAAATCGTTGCTTGGCAGTTTCAAACGAAGATCCTAATAGTTTAGGATCAGACTTAAAAGGTAAAGAAACCTCAAATCTTCCCGACGCAAGACGTCTTACTGAAGTCTTGAATTCGTTCTCACATTTTTTATGTTCCTCAGAATAAATTTGAGTTGATTCGATTGGAAGTTCTTCTAACTCCCAAAATTTCCGGACGATGGAATCAACATTACTCTCGTCTTCGATTGAAGTATTTATATGAAATACCTTTGAATTAAAAGAGTCCTTTGACTGATTGTATCTTCCAGTAACAATCCAACCGAGCGAAGTCTTTTGAAGAACTGGAAGACTCGGGCCCAATTTGATTTGGCCAACACACATTAAGTCGAAGAAAGGACCTGCGCCAATTAACAAATCAATTTTCTGTGGCTTATAGAAGCCAGGGTCGGCTAATTCCACGTTTGATGGAATACTTAAACTGGCCATGTTGACCCTACGATCAGGTTGTAAGTTTGTTATCGACTTTAATACCCAAAACTTTGAAGTGAATTGGGTAGAGTTGACACTCGAGGTAACAGTCAAATTGACGCGAGATTTGGATAATGAATTTGTTTCACCAATGCCATTCAGATTCAATCTGCCTCCTTCTTTTTTCAGACGTAGTAGTTGCGCTAGTTCCTCGGTTATCAAATTAGGTTGAGAACCGGAATCTAGAAGAGCTCTGGCTGGTATCAATTGGCCAGAACTACTCCTTACTCTCACAACAGCCGTCGCTAGAATTATGCACTCATCCGATGCCGAATAATTCACAGAAGCGTGAGAAGTTGAAGGCTGTTCAGAGTTAGTAGAACTTGTACTGTATCGGTGAAGTAATGAGTTGTGTGCACCATTACATATCCGACACTTAGAAGATGGACACCTCGCAACTGTATGTCCCTTTTTCAGACAGTTAATACATGCTGGCACTGACTTTATAAAGTCAAATCGTTTGACTATGGGCTCAGCAGTAAACGAAGGGCAATTGTTAATCATATGCTGCGTCGATTTGCAAAATAGGCACCTATCAGCAGATTGTTTCGACTTGGTACAGTTCAGTGATGTTCTACTGGTTCTAAAATTGAAATGTTCATTTCTAGGTTTGTTAACCCTCGGCCTTGAACTAGAAGACTCGTCAGCCGAAATGTGCTGGTAACGTCTATTCAAGGCGGCCTCGCAATCTGACCACAATGGGAGCTTCTCGAAATCGAGCTGTTCTTCCCACTTTGACTTGGTGATTGGATCCACTTTTGACATCACTAGATGTATTAATATGGCATTCGTTATCTTCTTGTCATCACCAATTGATAACAAAGAATCGTATATGGCAGAAACCGTATCTATCATGCTACGCAAAGCAACAGCCGAAGGCTTGATAATTTGAGGCAAATCAAACAGTTTTGCAATATTATCGAAAAATATCAAGCATTCGTTATCGTACACTTTTTTCAAGCTTGCTATTGCTTTGGGATAATTCTCCTCGGAGATCTGAAAGGCCTTCACTGTACCTAAGGCCGATTCGGACAAGCATGAGATCAAGTGGTTGAACTTTTCAATATCCGTTAACGTCGGATCATTGTGGACCAGGTTCTCAAATAAGCTCATAAAATTCTTATAATCAGCGTATTTACCGCTGAATTTAGGGAGCTTCATATTTGGGAGTCTTGAATGATGAGCCTGCCCGCTAAACGAAGTCTCAGGCACATTCGATTGCCTATTTTTGGCCAACAGACCCATGAACAAACTCTTCGTAGTCACACAGAGATCCTCAAGCTCGGCTCTATCTTCATTATCGGGATCTAAGTTATCCACTTCTGACTGGAGCTTCATTGCTTGGTCAATATATGTCCTCAAAATATCCAATCGACATTCGAGCTCCATGGGATTGAAAGAAATAGTTTTATCCACAATGGACTGTCGAATCCTGTCGATGTTCTTAATGACCTTCGCTTTCTTCGCGAGTAATTTCTCCAAGGTTTCCGCTCTGGAAGGAGAATCTTGGCGTTTAGAGCCCCTACTAGTCATTATGATTTCGTTTATTCAAAAAATTCCCCAAACAAGAATTCAAAGTTGACCAAAGTATCTTATTGGTCGAATTACGTTCAAATTTATTAGTGTTCAATTGTTTCGGAAAGAATAATCCAATCGATATTGTTCGAACACACGAAAAGAAATTCGAAATTTCTGATGGATGTAATCACTCCTTTATAAATCGCGTTAATTGAATCAAGAATATATCACTTAATCTCAGAAAATAACGACCACTGTATACACTGCCTTCAGTAAATAAGACGCACAATTTACCGAGTAAAATCTCTTAATAGTCTGTTCACTATAATTAAACAGCAATTAAATATCAATGCGAGCACACTGTATCATCAAAATTATAATAATCAATAATAATTCGAATTTCGACCCAGTGTGAATGCTCAAGAAAATCTATATTTAATTGTTGTATGAAATCCACTTTTCGTGTCTAGTGTGAACAGTCACACAGTAAGCAGCTGTAATACACACAAGTGGTATGTGAACGCGTGGAATGAAACACCGATCAAAACAAATATACGAAAATAAATAGAATAAAGGAACATGAACAAAGCAACACATATGATGTGCTGAATGTTCTCTCACAAATACCGTACAAAAATTGTTCGTGTAATGTGGAGTAATATCAATATCAACACTCGCGAATATTTCACTAAGGGCGGTTTTCTTTACAATCAGAATATTGATGTACGAAATAAATATATATATATATATATAGATGTAAATAAATGTTTATAAATATTTTCAAATAAATCGTTTCACAAATATTAAGTGTATATATTAATTCTTGTGTCCAACTCGATAGGCGTAATAATTTTTGAGTATCTTACAAAAATCTCTTAATTTTGATTAATTTACAAAATTAAGGCAATGACACAAGAATTAGATACACTTTTACCTGGTGCTCAGATTCGGAGCTACTTCCCAAAATGTCTTCTTTCCTGCAAAGGACGCAACGGCAACGGGGCATTTGGATGAAATCCGAGGTGATTTCCTTCGACAATAATAGGTTGAGGGTTGGAGAGAGGTGTGATGAATTGTTGATGCGATGGAGTGATGGGTGTTGTATTGTTGTTTTCAGTTTTGGTTATTTCACTACACTATATTTGTATGTAATTTTGTGTTTCGTATGTGTATGTATGTATATATATACGTATGTATATTTATTTTAGAAATAATTATTCTGTTTAAATTTTATTTTGTTTTTATGTATTATATTGTATCTTATATGTTCTCACAACACTGCACTCGCTCAGAGAAATTTTTTTTTTTTTGTGTTTTTAATTTCTGAGTTTCTTGTTTTTGTTTATTATTTTTCTTTTTTTTATTTTCTTTACGTATTTCTTGTTATTATTTTTTGTTTTATTTTATTCACCACACTAGTTTTTAATTTTCTAAACACCAGTTTTGGTTTTTATTTTAATTTTTGTAAAATATGTATAATTATTTTATTTTATTATTTTCTTTTTGTATAACACTTTGGTTTTATTTTTTTGTATGTGTGTTTATCCTTTAGATATAAATTTTTTTTTTTAACAAATGGTATTTGAAATATCTTATCAAATACTTTTCACTTCAAATAACTTATGAAGAAAACACGCGAATTTTGGTCTTCGTTTTTATTTGAAATATCTTATCATAGGTATATTTTTGAATTTTCACGGTCCCTGCTCGGGCGCCAAAATGTTTTTTCTTAATATTGTTTAAGAAATTCGAGTTCAAATTAATTCACTTATAATTTGAACTTTTAAATGGGACACTACCGAACTTACGAAGACCAACTTGATCGCTTTAAATTTACCACACGGTTGCGCTTATGTTTTACAACTAACTTTATTATTTATTATTTCACTTTTTACTTAATCCTAACATACTCTATATACTTAATTCTAACTGTGGAATTCTATTCAGCAACTCCGTTGCCTGTTTAACCTTGGATTCTATAGGTTATTCAACTTAAAATTAACTTAATATTAGGGTAGTTCATTATTATGTACTTATATCTAAAATTCATCATTAAGTTATTAAATAGAAATTCATTATTATTTAAGCAAAAAATATAAGAAAGAACATAAATATTGAAATGATCCAACATCCTGATATAAACCCTATCGAAAATTTGTGGGTTCATCTAAAGAAAAAGGTAGGAAAAAGATCGTCAGCAAATAAAAACGAATTGATAAGGTTCATTAAAGAAGAATGGGAAAGAATACCATTAGAATATGACATTCCGAAACTTATTCAATCCATGAGAAGGCGTCTGCAAGCGGTAATTGATGCTCAAGGTGAACACACAAAATATTAGATATACAGTATGTCAAGAATGAGTTTTCACATTAAAGAAATTTCAAATTTTGTGTTATTTCATTAAAAAAAAGTTATTCTTATTTTAAAACAAAAACATTTTTTAACTTATTCATATTAATAACACTATTTACAAAGATTTACAGCAAAAAATTCACTTTCATAAAAAAATAAGAAAAAATTTAATAAAAACGATCTATACTCAAATATTTCACTGTCAAAAAACTCTTTTCACAAACTAATTTTAACTTCATTATATAATTAATAAACAAGAATTGTTCAGCTTTAGTACTTGGTATGACCACCCTTTGCTGATGCCACACATTGCAATCGTGTCTTCATTGAGTGGATTAGCTTCTGCAAGTCATACTGATCGGGTATATTCTTCCACTCCTCCAATATTGCAGCTTTTAGAGCTGTCATATTTTTCGGTTGATGTTTAGCTACCCTTTTTTTTAATTTTTTATATTTTAATTTTAATTTTCAATAGGACTTAAATCCGGACTTTGGGCAGGAGTGTCTATTACTTTACCGCAGTTATATAGTAGCCACATTCTCACCATATGCGCCTTATGTTTGGGATCATTATCCTGATAAAATTTAAATCTTGGTTCATTTTCCTGTATGAAGTAGAATTTTGTTGCACATCTTTTTAAATTCGTTTTCAAAATGTCTAAATATTGTTGCGCATCCATTTTTGTATCTATAAAGACCAAGTCTCCTACTCCTTTACTCGAGATGCAACCCCAAACCATGGTCGACATTTTTCCAAATTTCATAGTTGGTATTATATTTCTGTTTTCCAATGCTGTTAGCGGCTTTCGCCAGACTTTTGTTGGGCCGTCGTTATAGTGCAACATTATTTTGGTCTCATCGCAGAATATTACATCGTCCCAATAAGTCACAGGTTGCGAAATGTTGCCCATAGCAAATGAAAAACGCCTTTGATTATTTAGTGCGGAAAGTAGTGGTTTTTTACGGGCTGATCGCGAAGTATGTATATTTGTTTTTTAACAAGACCTGCCGAACAGTTTCGTGGGAAACAACAACATCGCATTCTTCTTTAAGCTCCTTCGCAAGTGTCCTTGTTGAAATTTTTGGGTCCTGGACAACTTTTCTTATTAGTAACCGCTCTGTGCGATTGTTAATTTTAGTCTTGGGACCACCTCCACGTTTCAGTTCTAATCTACCCTCTTTTTCAGCACGGTTAATCACATTGTAAATGGTTCTATTTGATACTGAAAACCTCTCTGACAGCTCCTGAACACTTGTGCCCAAATAGTGATTGTAATAAATTAATTGAATTACTTCGTACGATAATCGTTTTCCTGGCATAGTTTTTAACTCTTTATAACACGACTGCACTCCAAAAAATAGGCATACATACCTTGGTACATTGGTATACATGCTTTTTGAAACTACAAAAAATAGATGTACATCAAAATTAACGGTACTTTACCGCTAATTATCAAATGTTTGCAAATAAGGCAAGGACAACTATATTGTGAAAAGAGTTTTTTGACAATGAAATATTTGAGTATAGATCGTTTTCATTAAACATTTTCTCATTTTTTGATCAAAGTGAATTTTTTTTTGTTGTAAATCGTTGTAAATAGTATTATTAATATGAATAAGTTAAAAAATGTTTTTGTTTTAAAATAGGAATAACTTTTTTTTAATGAAATAACACAAAAATTTAAAATTTCTTTAATGTGAAAACGCATTCTTGACATACTGTAATTTAAAATTTAAAAAATTTACATAAGTCTTAAAATTTATCAAGTGTGCAAACATTTTTTTGACAGTAGTAAAATTGAATTATTTTTTAATAATCTACATTAGAATATTTTCATTGTTATAAAAGTTTTTTAATATTATATTAACAAAACATGTGTTTATAAAATTCTGTTTGAAAAAAATAAAAATGTTGGTTATTGACATTAGAAATTAAAGGATTTTTCGAAGTTTTTTATTTCTCTATTAGCCCAATCACGAATATTCTCAAGGAATTTCTTTCTCACGGAAAACGTTTTTCTCGAGAAAGAAATCCTCTAATTATAAATTCCGTGGGAATAAAAGTTTGAAAAAGTGGCAATATCGAATTTTTAACTCAGCTGTGTCTCTTGTTGATATTAAATTTTTTTGACAATTTGTTTAAATAAAAATAAAATTAAACTTAAATAAAATTAATACAAGTTACAAAAATAAACAAGAGTTTAATATAATACAAGAAAAAAATTAGTAGTGCCATCATGTATCTACTTGTGGAGGAAATTGGTGGTTCAGAAAAGCAACAACAAAACAGCCAACGTATTTCTAGAAGACAATTAAGGAATCCTCTTGAGTAGCCGCAGTCTTTGTAAGTAAGTAATTAAAAATGAACTTGTTTGGTTAAATTTTTGGCTTGCAACAGGTTTCAAAAGTACTACATAGTAAATAAACCGGCCTTTCGATATTTACTAGAAATTTTAACAACTCAAAGTCAACCAACAATTTGGAGTTTCACCAATTGTAATGTGAAATGCGAGCTTACGTTTTTTAGCAGACTGGTGTAGGAAAAGACTTCAACGTGTCTTTAGGCCAGCCGACTTTGAGCAAAGTGCTTACAGAAGTGGTGGATATTTTTTAGACTCATCTCTGTCCACTTTGGATCAAGGTACCGAATACCACAGAGGAAAAAAGAAAGATTGCTCTAGCTTTCTACACGAAGAACAATATTCCTGGCGTTGTAGGGTACATCGATGGAACGTACATATGTGCAAATTATAGCACTCTCAGATAATAAACATATTTTCTATGATAGAAAAAGAAAATTATTTAATGTAACCAAATGTTGAACTTGAGTTTTATTCATTGTTTTAGACCTACAGAAACATTTAAATATTTTTTAATTTTTTTTGTAGCGAGGTGCTAATTTAGTTCAGTTTTATATTTATTTATAGGTTGGGCCTTAAGAGTCTCTAAGGTCAGCTTAAGTCCTCCACCAAACAACTTCGCCAAGGGTCTTAAGAAGTCCACAAGGGATAAGTTGCGTTATTGCTTTATAAATGATGTTTACAGCTTGAGTGCTGGACAAGTAGTAATTTATTAACTCAAATTCACTTAAGATTAAGTAAGCTTAGTTACAATAAGAATAAAGCATAAAAGAGAATAAGTGATAATCAAATTTACATATGATATAATTCCATCACACAGAGTTATATTTATTATGTATACAAAAGTTAATAATTATGAAAAGTAATTAAAAATGATTTGGTATCACTTTTGTAAATAATAATAAAAATAATATTTAAACTCAATTTGAAAATATATGAAATGAAATAATATATAATATAATATAAATATATAAGATAATATAATAATATAGTCCGCTACAACCTCCCCCTCTGTTGCATTCTATCGTCCCGATTGTGCAACAGGACCTTAACATCTTCTTTCAATATTTAGTCTGCTTATTTTGTAAACGTACTGATCTTCTAGGTTGTGCATTTGTTTCTACTGGATCATCATTGTCTGGCATTTGGTAAAGGATGTTGTTTGTAGTGTTGATTTCTGTGGTTTGGTTGATTTCGTTATTTTTAGGACGACCTCTTTTTCTCAATGGATATATAGGTCTACTAGATGTGCCTTCATACGGGACCAGTGCTGATACATGATGTGTTGCTATTGGTGTTTCAGGATTCTCTTCTTTAGCTATTGTGTAGCATGATGCTCCTCTTTTAGCTATTACGATATATGGCCCATCACGACGAGGAGTAAATTTTGCGGTTACACCTTTACTTGCTTTGGATAAAATGTGTGTCCACTAGAACTTTGTCACCAACGCTTATATTTATTTGAGGTCTACGAGTACGATCTACCATCTGTTTGTTTTTATCTTGCATTTGCTCTTGACCTTCATTGGCTAATTCTAAAATGCTTGCTAGACGTAACAAGTGTGGGGTGATTTGCGGTATGAAATTTTCGGCGGTTACAATTGCCTTAAAATCATATGTTATCTCTGTTGGCGTTCTCATCTCTCTTCCAAAGGTAAGGTATGCGGCTGTATATCCGGTGCTATCACATTTGGCCGTATTCATAGCGAATCTTACTGACGGCAGCATTAAATTCCATTTAGTGTGCTCTTTCTTAACGTAAATCGACAGTTGTGTTTTTAAATCTCTGTTTTTCCTTTCAACAGGATTTGATTCTGGATGGTATATCGGAGTAAACGATTGTTGTATACCTAAACAAAATGAGAAATTCTGCATTATTGCGGATATAAATTGAACTCCATTGTCTGTATGAATTCTTCTAGGAATGCCATATCTAAGGAATACTTCATTTAGTAAGGTTTTTGCGCAGTTTTCAGCAGAAGCTTCTCTCAGTGGAAACAGTTCAATCCAGCGACTGCATAAGTCTTCAACTATTAAGACCCATTGGTAACCATCTTTTGTTTTTGGCAAAGGGCCAAACAAATCTACAGCAATTATTTCGAAGCGTTTATTACTGCTTACTGTCTGTAGCAGTCCAATTGGTTTCAAATTGGATGGCTTATATTTTCTGCATTCATTACGAGACTTAACATACTTCTCAATGTCACTTCTTATTCCAGGCCAATAAAATAGTCTCGTGCTACGACTTATTGTTTTGTCTATACCATAGTGTCCGGCCGTTTTATCATCATGAAATTTAAATAAGATTTCTTTTCGGAGAGATTTTGGTAAAAATTTTTGGCCGTTTTCCGAATCTTGTTCCGAGCAACATCTATACAAAATTCCGTTAATCATAATATATCCTCTATTAATATATCGGGTTATGTTTTCATCATAATTTTCAAATGATTTTATTATTTTACTTATTTCTTCATCCTCAAGCTGTGCCCTACGAAAATCTTCAGAACCTTTCTTAGGGAAATCTACTTCTATGTGATAACATGTACACTCTTCTATACAATCATTATTCGAACATGGTGGTCTGGATAAAGTGTCAGCAATAACGTTTTGTTTGCCAGGAGTATACGAAAAGTGCAGATTGTAACTTTGTAGCAATAAAGACCAACGCGCTAGTCTTCCTGTGGGAGGCTTTAGAGTGAATAACCATCTAAGTGGTTGATGATCAGTAAGCACATTTATTTCTGCTCCTTCAATATAACCTCTAAATTTTTGTATTGCCCATACCACTGCCAAGGCCTCTCTTTCAGTAGTAGAATAGTTACGCTCAGAAGGAAGTAATAATCTACTTGCATATTCAATTGGTTTTTCTTCATAGTTCTCCCCCTGCAGCAAAACAGCTCCTAAGGCATAATTACTAGCATCGGTTCTTATACTGAATTTTCCGTTTTCTTTTACTTGTTGTAGAATAGGTGGTGAGGTTAGTAACTTTTTTAAGCTATCGAAAGCCAATTGTTCCTCTTTTGTCCACTTCCAAGTTGCATTTTTCTTGGTTAAATTAGACAAAGGCTTAGAAATTTCTGCAAAATTTGGAATAAAACGACGGAACCAAGAACAAGTTTGCAGGAAGCTCATTAGTTGCTTTAAATTTTTGGGTTCCGGTCGTTTGAGAATTGCTTCCGTCTTTTCAGGATCAACTTTAAGTCCATGTGGCCTAAGTATTTAACTTCAGGTTTACAAAAGAAGCATTTTTCTCTATTTAAATGAAATCCAAGTGTTTTTAACTTTTCAAATACAAGTTCAAGGTCAACTAAATGCGTTCCAAAATCCTTTGAACAAACTATTATATCATCTAAATATGCAATTATGAGGACTTGAGGCAAGCTTAATCGGAATTTATCAATAATACGTTGAAAAGTTGCTGGCGCATTCTTTAAACCGAATGGCATACGATTAAAAACGAAAATACCAAAGGGTGTAGTAAACGCCGTTTCTGGCTTATCTTTTTCAGCAACTTGTATCTGCCAATATCCTGATTTTAAATCTAAGGTAGTCATAAAGGGTGTAGTTTTAGCCGCGTGTAGCACATCGTCTATTCTTGGCAATGGATAAGTATCTGCTACTGTTATGGCATTGAGACGTCTGTAGTCTACACACAACCTAATGTTACCTTCCTTTTTGGGAATTAAAACAATTGGAAAAGCCCATGGGGACTCCGTTTCTTCGATTATCTTTTTTCCCAGCATATCGTCTAGCTCTTGACGAAGTTTTATTCTCATGGCTGGAGACAGGCGATAAGGAGTAACTGCTATCGGCTTATGATTTCCTGTGTTAATGGTGTGTTCAAAACCACGTATTGGTTCTGCAATAATACCAAAAATTTCATTATTTGATTCTAAAAGATTATTTAGTTCTTCTTTCTGTTCTTGTGGCAAATTTGGGGCTTCATTATTTCTGAGCTGGAAATCTATAGCATTTAGTTCAAAATAAGGGATTGTTGGTGATTCCTCGTTAGATCTTACTTTCTTTAGCGGTGGAAACAAATCTGATACTACTGGGTTTTCATACGTTTCCGGTAAGCAGTTTGTAAATATTTTATTAATACCTTCTGGAGAGTATGTGTTTTTCATTGGAGAAGTTCTGTTTGGAGTTTTATTAATTTCTACAAACCAATCTAAAAAATCATCTATGGCCTTTCTGGGTTTTGGTGTTCCGGGAGATTCAATGATAGTAGTCTGGGCTATGGACACTTTGTCTATTATTTTTGATGGTTGATTTTTGAATTCGAAAATATTTTGTGGTTCATCTTTGAAGTACCAAGTTCTTTGCGCTAAATCCATCACTATTCCAATTTGCTCCAAAAAATCTATACCCAATAAAGTTCTATTATCTCGTGCCTTAGGCAAACAAATGAATCTTATACGTTTTAGACGATTTCCAATAATTATATTTGCAATTGTTGACAGTACTTTGGTTTTGGATACACTCCCATCTGCTAAAGTTATTTCTGCCATAACTTCTTGAAAAACAAGTCCCTTTTCCTTAAGTTTTGTGAAAAGATGATACCCAGCAACGCTTGTTCTAGCTGCTGTGTCCATATATGCAATTCCATTTAAACCATTTACGTTTATATTAACAGTTGGGACATTTCTACCAACTATTGTAGTGTGGATACTATTAAAATCTATTTCCTTTGGACTCTCTGCATTTGGAATTGTTTTGTTATTGCACGTTGGGCAATTGGATCTGTAATATCCAGAGGCCCCACATCCATAACAATTCAATCTAACTTCTTCTATTTTTCCTTTTCTTTCCTGTTCAATTCTTTTATAACAAACATCAGAGGAATGGTTTTTTTTCGGCAAAATGTGCACCGAATATTCGATTTTTCCTTATGTTCTTTATTTTCCAATGATTCACTATTTTCACGAAAAGTTAACTCAATTTCCCTTGCTTCACGGAGCAAATCTTGGAAAGATTCTATATTTTCTCTATTAATCTTTTCTCTTATTTGGACATTTATCAGCGAAAAAATCATATTTATTGTAGTCTTTTCAGTAAGTTTATCCTTTAGCTGTGCAAACAAACGTCTCTTTCTACAAATAAACGCATCAGTCGATTCATTCAGCTTTTGTTTATCCTGAAAGATTTCCGAAAAAATTCTCCAATCAGGTTTTGGAGGGGAAAAGGCATTTCTTAGAAGCTCTACAGCATCATTAAAAGTTTTGGCTTCGTTCTTAACTCCCTGCCACCAGGTTGATGCGTATCCTTCCAGAAGAAGAGGCAAACTTAAAAGGGCAAATGAGTCCGATACCTTTTCAGCTTCTTTAAAAACAAGAATAGTGGCGATAAAGTCTTCTACCTTAGTAGTGTTACGACCACCATTAAATCTTGCGCTACAAGAACTAAAAGTTGTATTGCTTTCCTTCCTAGCAGATATATTTCCTAAAAGGTCTGAAAACTGACTTTGCGTAAGGCTAACAAACTGAGGATTCTGTAAAACATTTGGGTACATATGTGGTATAGATGAAACAGAAGGACTAGGGCTACTAGCCAATAAAGGATCCTTTTGATGTTTCATGGAGTTGTTTGTTTTCTGCAAATTTGACTTTTTTCTCGGCATTTTCCTTTTTAACTTCCAGAATTTTGTAAGAGTATTAAACGTGATCTCGTACAGCCGTGTATGAAATAATAACTACAACGAGATGATGCTTAGCAAAATGTAAGGTTATGATGTCTGGTGTAACGACACGTGTGTGGTGTTCAGACAAAATTGTACATGTAAAGTTTTTTTTTTACTTTTACTTAATTCTGCTAAATTTAATTAACGTTGGGCGCCAATGTCGCGAGGTGCTAATTTAGTTCAGTTTTATATTTATTTATAGGTTGGGCCTTAAGAGTCTCTAAGGTCAGCTTAAGTCCTCCACCAAACAACTTCGCCAAGGGTCTTAAGAAGTCCACAAGGGATAAGTTGCGTTATTGCTTTATAAATGATGTTTACAGCTTGAGTGCTGGACAAGTAGTAATTTATTAACTCAAAATTCACTTAAGATTAAGTAAGCTTAGTTACAATAAGAATAAAGCATAAAAGAGAATAAGTGATAATCAAATTTACATATGATATAATTCCATCACACAGAGTTATATTTATTATGTATACAAAAGTTAATAATTATGAAAAGTAATTAAAAATGATTTGGTATCACTTTTGTAAATAATAATAAAAATAATATTTAAATTCAATTTGAAAATATATGAAATGAAATAATATATAATATAATATAAATATATAAGATAATATAATAATATAGTCCGCTACATTTTTAAATTTAATTGTACAAACCCCAAACTAAAATACATTGAGAATACCTACTTTTCCCCCTTTTCAATATTTCTCTCTTCACACGGTTGATAAAAATGGGATTAAAGCAGAGAAAAAGGAAAATTAAAAAATTCACGCGGAATTTTTATTCATAATAGGAGAGAAGGGAAAAGAGAGAAATTTCATGCGGAATTTTTATTCGTGATTGGGCTGTATATGTGCGAAGATTTTTTGGACAAACTGTATATGTACGTGTGCGAAATTAAAATAGTCGCATTTAATATTTTGGTGTATTATTCAAATCAAAAGAACTTTATTTATTTTTTTTGGTAAATTAATAACGTTTTTCAAACTTCAATTAATATATATGTTTAAATTATAAAAACAATGATAAATAAAAATGTCATCTTATATATAAAAATGAATGTGTGTTTGATTGTATGTTTGTATGTTTGAAGTTTATAGACGATTAAACAGCTGAACCGATTTTCTTGAAATTTTCACAGTATCTTCCTGTATGTCTGGAAGGAGTTATAGGCTACTTTTTATGTTGATATTCCAAATGAGCGAGGGGCCATGCCCACGTATGCTACATACTACATACTTAATATTTAATTGCATTTGAAATACATTACTCATACGCATAGTAGTTACCCCTACAAGTATGCTATCTGTGATTCTTGATGTATAAAACCAAAGAAAATAAAGTGTAAAGAACGACGCGGGGGGAAAGATAGAAGGGAAAGAAAAAAATTTTGTAACCAACATTTGTGAAAAAATTCACCAAATAAGAAAAAATATAACCAAAATTAAATTCGTAGACTTTTGTTTTATTTATTTTTTTTTTCAAGTTTAAATTATCTACATATAAAAATGAATGTACTTTATGGAATCGTAAACTATGCATTTAATCTTTAGCAAAGTTGTTGCGCATGAGCCGACGAAGGTTTCTAAGTTGGTATAACCAATTTCCGACAGGTGGCGCCACTGAAAATTCTTCGAAATTAATTAAATCGTAAACTGTGCATTTGATCCTGTGTTGAAAAGAAAAGAAAAGAGCATTACTAGCCTCAGAATCAGCATTGAGACTGAAAAATCTTCGAGTACATGCCGCACAGATCCGTTCGCATGAATCACTTGAACAATGAATCACTTGATCGAATGCGTACTACTCAGGCCCGTTCGTCTGAATCATCTGGACAATGGGAAACAAAATCAATAAAATGATTCAAACTTAATTGGATATTTGTCTAATGTCTTTCCTTCAAATTTATTTTAGTTTGTAGTGCAGCAAAGCGCGCAGGGTACAGCTAGTATGAAAATAAAGTAAAATGTGTGCGAAATTTAAAATAGCCGCAAATAAAACAATATAAAAATTATTAATTCCATTTAGATTAAAAAATAAATTAATAACTGATTAATATTTAGTAATTCCTCCTCTATTTTGTATAGCACCAAATATACGACTGGGCATTGATTCTACTAGATTTTTTAATATTCTAAGCTCAATATTTAGCCAGGACTGGAGAATTGCCGTTTTCAGCTCACTCACTGTGTTGTATTGCTTTCCGTTGCTATAAACATCTCTTGACATGACTCCCCAAAGATTTTCTATCGGATTCAAGTCCGGACTTCTAGCAGGCCAGTCTAGAATTGGGATTGAAGCCGATGAAAAGAATGCTTTTGAGACTTTCGAGACGTGGATGCTAGCGTTATCCTGCTGAAAAGTCATGTCTTTATCCAAATTATCTTCTAGATAATTTACTAAAACATCTTCCAACATTTCCACGTAAGTTTCGGAGTTCATTTTAGTAGAAATGAAACACAACTGGAGCTACCCATAGTAACTGAAACCGCCCCATACCATTGCAGTACCTCCGCCAAAGTTTCTGCTCATTCTGGGTGCGTTCGGTTTTTGCAAATTATGCCAATAATGACTGTGTCCATCCGGGCCATCCAAATTTAATTTTTTTTCGTCAGAAAAAATAATGTTTCTCCATTCCTCTGTCCATGACATGGTGTATTTGGCAAATTCCAATCTCCGCGATTTATGAGAGCATGATAACGGGGGGAGTGTGGCTGATTTTTTCCATTTAATGTTACAGTCAGATGATAAAATTTGTTGAACTCGACGTTTTCCTACAGGTAAGCCTAATTTCAGGACAATTTGGGAAGAATAAAGCTTATTTTTAGTGGCCTCTTGTTTAAGTTGACCAATTTGGCGTTTGCTTAGTTTTGTGTTTCTCTTATTTATTTTTGCTGATTTATTATTTTTTGTAGTTTTTTGCAAACACGTACGAACTAGATGCTCTGATCTTCCAATTCTTCTACCTATTTCCCTTTTTGAATAGCCTTCTTCATTTAAAACTCTTATTAAAGATCACTCCTCTTGTGTTACGTGTTTCCCTCTACCCATTGCGCTTAGAATTCTCGATATGGACTGACATTGACACTCACTGATGCAAACACAAAAAAGCACGTTTTTTTTTAAAAATCTGCATTTTGTAACTGTAAAAATTAAATAAAAGTTCTTGCGCCTATTTAAATTTCGCTGTATATTTGGTACTTTTTTGAGTAAATGTCCCATTATTATTATATCGAGAGGAAATTCCAACAACAATGTATACAAAAATATTTCCTAGTTACCAACTACTGAATATTGGGAAATATTGGTAAATTGGAAACAAGGTGAACCAACTACATAAAAGTATTATTAAATCTGTTATTGCGACTATTAAAATTTCGTCCACTATATATATATAAATGGGGAAAAACATAAATATTTCAAAAACAAATGTCTAAAGCAAAAATATTTTATTAATAAACAAACAAAAAAGTGATTAAAAGTAGTGATTATTCAAATAAATATGAATTCTGTTTTTTTATGGATGAAAGAAAATGATGAGATTAAAAGCCAAGAAAGAATCCAAAAAAGAATATAAGAGATAATTTCAATATCCATATTTATTGGTTAGATTAGTATAATGTGTTGTATGTTTTCTTTTAGTTACGTTAAGAACTTCAGATTTAATAAGGCATCATATATGTATGTATGTCTACAATTATATTAAAGACGACATGAAACGTTCTAAAAGGTCTACATTAATTCCACTTATTCTCAAATTAGCAGCTACATGAACATAATTAAGGCGCTAAGAGTTTTTATAAAATAAATACACCTTTTTGCACCCATTAGTATTCCGTGTGGGTGAAGATACAGCATTTAAGTGTTCGGTTAATCTCTCTCATTGTCGTTTGGATTTTATTTTTGCATCAGGTAATTTAACACTAAACCTACCGATACTTCATGTATTCCTATTCCTACCAAAGGGAATCTGCAAAATGTTATATATATTACTCAAGAATGATAAACTAAAGATTACGCCTTGCGCATGATTTCCCGTTAGATGACGTAGTTGGGCTATTTGAAAGATTTCCAAGTCTTTTTCAAATATGAAAATTAACATTTCTTCTGAAAAATGTGTGTATTACGTGAAAGTTGGCAGCCCTACAATATAAATTGCGTTGAGAGTTGTCAAAAAAATATTTATTTATTCTTGAAATATACAACGAATTTTGTGAAAAATTTATTGAAAAATAACGTTAAAAAAATTAACATTACAAAAAAAATTAGTGAAGTTTGTTAAAAAAGCTGCAACACAAAGAAAAACTAAAATGAAATATTGAAGGAAAATGTAAACATGGCGTGTGCAGTGGGCAAATGCAAGCAAAATAGTGTTAAAAAAACAAGTGAGAAATTTTAAAAAATAAAATATCCCGTGTTTCAAATTCTGCATTCTAATTCATATATTCTGGGCTATAACGAAGGCATTTTAGGTGCCAATGCAAATGTGGTGGTCTACAATACTCCTGATTTAGAAGTACATAATTCTTTAACTGGTAAATGTCGACATACAATTTCAAATAAAGGTGTTTAATTTTCCTTCTGGTTTCTACAGGCACTATATTTAAGAATATTAATACTGAGATCCAAGAGGACATATTACAGACCGAAAATAATGAAATAGAATTAGAAAACCTACAGTATGTCGGTTTAGAGAATTTGGCCGAATATATTTGTCGCAAATTAAAAAACAAAAACCCCAATCTTGCGATCAAGCTTTTAGAGGACTCGACGTATACCTGGGTCAACCACCTAAGTGAAGGTGGGCGAAGTAAGCCATCAAATTCACTAATGAAAACGTTAAAATCGTGTGATGCCATTTTTTTGAAATGGAGAACAATTGATGCTTATGGTCGGGTATATCCAAGAACATTTGTTGGAAGCAAAGGACATTGAAGGAAAGGATGAAGTGAAAAAACTTTTTTAGATGTAGAATGTACTTCAGAATGATATTACTAAACACCGAAATTTCTCAAAATATCAACAAAAGAAAAAGGAAAATGAATAAAATACCAACGTAAACAAAACTTTTTTCAATTCATTTTATTTTCATATAATATTTCAATTAATAAAATATTGTTGGATAATTTTTCTTTAATGAATTTTCAATAAATAAAGTTTTGAAAAAAAAAAGATTTTGCTACTAAATAATTTTGTAGAGACATAAGTTAAATTGTCCCACTGTTATGTTTACATATAAATATAATTGTTTGACAGTTGAAAATCATTAGCCAATAGGAACACAAATTGCGTGACGTCATTGATTCAACATGCGCAGAAAGTTTTAATTTTGTGTGCGTGATGGCGTAATCTTTAGTTTATCATTCTTGTATATTACTATGTCTTGTGTAGGGTTGCCAGCCTGGCTGGACTTGGCTGGATTGTCCAGCTTTTTTGATGCTTGTCTAGTTTCAAGCTAAAATTTAATTTGTCCAGCTAAATAGAAATTTTTTAGTACACTGCAATAACATGGGCAATAATTTTGATGTTATCTTTGTCAAATCATGTTAGCCAACACTGATTGTATATTTGTTATACAACTAAGTTATGATTTCCTTCTATCATCACTGACAACATGTCTCAACACTTGAACAGCTGATGTCTGTAATAATACGTACATACAATGGATATTTTAATAAAAATTATTTACACAAAATCAAAATTAACATGTTCTCAGTATTTTTTATGTCCAGCATTTTTTTGTTTTGTCCAGCTTTTTAAAACCCAATGTCCAGCTTTTTGCGAATCAGCATCTGGCAACCCTAGTCTTGTGAGAAATATATCAATTAGGCCATGTACCAAGAATAAAACAATTTTTCTAAGTAACGACTCAAAATAGTTTATGTATTAAATTTAAAAACAAAAATAATGCAAGAAAAAACTTAAATATTCTTCAATTAAATCTCAAATTTAGAAAATAATTAAATAATATGCTAACTTTATTCATGTTCCCCGCATATTTTGCAAATTATTGGGTTCTCCAAGGTACATTTTCCACACAAATATTTATTGCATTTGAAACAGATTTTCGTAGTTGTGTTTTCTTTGCAAAAACCTATTTAGCACCTTTTTCGCATTTGAACATGTGAATCCGAGCTTGAATTTGTTGACGTTTTCTGTTTCTCTTCTTGTTTTTCCTGTCGCTCATTTTGAAAATCTTCGATAAGTTCTTCTGCTAACTGAAATAAAAATTGCTGTCTAGAGATTTTTTTCGCCGGTTGTTTCTCTGTATAAAACCCAAGGTTGATTCCAGACAAGTCAAGAATATTGAAAAAAATCTGCACAGGCTACCTTTTCGATTTCACAGTGTATTTTCTGTCCATTTGATCTGTCATGTCTACACCGAGCTTAGTATTATTGTAAAACTAATCGTTCCAGGTATACACTTGCCATCGGTTTCAATGCTTACAGATTTATGCTTTGAGCTTAGCAGAAGGACTTTTTTTGTTTGGCTTACTTTTGTAAATAGTAAGTGAACAATGATTCGATTTATATAGTTTTGTGGAGAAGCGTGGCATACCATCTTTCGCCTGCTTGGCGAATTTTGGTAGTTCTCTTTTGTTCCCGCGGATCGTTCCAACAATAGTGGTTTTTTTTTCTAGTAGCTTTGCAGCTAGTGACGCGCTTGTAAAGAAATTATCAGTAGTGACGTTTCTTCCGCATCCTGTGAACGGTTCCAGTGGTTTGAGAATAACGAATTCCCCAAGCGGAGTTGAAGCTCCTCTGCTTTCTTCCTTTCCCAAATATGGGAATCATTTATAATATATTTGGTGCTGTGTTATATATGCGGTATTGACAACACTTTTATTTTAAACTGTAATGACAACTCTCTCTCTTTTTATGTTTATTTAGAACTTGTTTGGTTTTGTTCAGTTTTTGAATTGTCTGTCTAACTGAATTCTAATAAAGACAACGATTCCCTTATTAAAATTAAAGTACGTGTATTATTAATTATTGAATACAAATACGGATGTAATAGTGGTGTCAGAAGTGGGATAGTATTGAGATGCATCAAGAACAATTAAATACGATAATTGATCGATTACGCGGGGCCAATAGATGGTATGATGATTCTCATTATTACTGATGCGTTCTCTAAATGGTTGGACGTTAAAGTCACCAAATCTATTACTGCTGCCGCTACTATTGTACTATTGGATGAAGTGTTTGCAACGTATGGTGTGCCTTTAATGGTAGTGTCCGATAACGGAACGAATTTTTCTTCAGTGGAATTCAACAATTTTTTGACAAATGTGGGTGTTAAGTACCATAAGTATACGGCTCCTTATCATCCATCGACAAACGGACAGGCAGAACGCTATGTGCAAACGGTGAAAAATGCACTCAAGGCAATGTGCACAACCAAGGAGACCTTACGGGGAAATTTAAACGAATTCTTGAGACAATATAGAAACGCACCACATTATACTACGGGTCAGTCGCCAGCTCAACTATATTTAGGACGTCAACTTCGCACTCGCTGGGACCTATTAAGACCGGAAGAGATCAACATTAAGGTTTCATCTGGACAATACCTTAAATCAAATACTAAATACAGGCAGTTCGAGAAGGATGATTTAGTAGACTTCCTATCCGGAAACCCTCGATTATGCAAATGGCTAAAAGGAAAGGTTAACAAACGTTTGGGTGACATACATTACGAGATACTGTTCCAAGGGAAGTACTACAAA